>CM049320.1:25852213-26322213 GCA_026874595.1 Sipunculus nudus | reverse complement strand
GTGCCGCACCATCAAATTGGAATAAGTTACCAGCAAGTATAGGAGATGCTGAATCCCTCAAATGCTTCAAATCAAAGTTGAAAATTAACATATCATGTGCTTACTTGTAATGATTTTAAATATCTAAGAATATTAGTTTAAATTATATCATATGACGTGGTATTTTATATAATGCGCCTTAAGCGGTTTTATTACTGGATATGTTACGCAATATAAATAAATATGCTTATGCTTAATTCGACCCAGTCAGAATTTTATTTTAATGAAAATTTTGTAACCTAAGACAATACTTATACATTGATTGATTGATTTTATTTAGGTACTCAGATACAAGCATATTAAAGAACATTCATCATAAAATACAGTATCTTGACATGACCAAGCTGGGATAACACTAAAAAGAGTTCAAAATATCAACGTATATCCATAGTGGTTCTTGTGATCAAGATTTATAGGTGTCATCTCAGTGCGACGCATCTCGATAGGACGTATGGCTGTTTTCATTGCTCGTTACGACGCGGCTCGCTGAGACGCGCCGCCCAGGAAACCACAGCGGCGCCCGTTGAGACGTAGCCCGGCGAGACGTAACCCGGGCAGGGTGTGTATCGCCTGTCCATTAGGACGATACAGAGGTTCAATTCAATAGTATAAACGTTTGTAAAACTATAATTTAACCATTCTTTACAATTTGTAGATGTATGAAATGTATGAAAAAAGGACAAAAAACTGTTCGGATACCGATGTTTTCATATCATAATTGCAAAAGCTTCTGATAAACATGCATCATTGACCGCTGTTTCAAACAAATACGCGGGGTCTTACTATATATCTATGTATGGAGAAATATTTTAAGTTTTATAAATTAATCACCTAAATATGCCATACAAACAGAATATAATTGATTTTGCCTAAAACTTACATGCCTGATTATGACACGATTTAATTCGAGTTGGACGATTTCAGGTTTGACGACGTTTCGGCTTGACGATGTTTCACATATACGTTCGTGAAGATACCGGTGTGTGATTAATTGATTACTTATTGTGAATAGATTTAACAGATCTTTGTACTTGAGCCTTGGCAAAAAAAAAAAAAACAAGCTAGGAAAATACTCATTAAACTATTTTATACTTTAACACGTATGCCTGTTATTTTGGGGGGGGGGGGGGTGCACATATATATGTTAAATGAAAAATATAACGTGAAAAAAACACACGAGTGGACGTGTTTTAATTTATAAACACTATAAAACCTGACTTTTTCTACAAATTTACCACTGATTTACTTAGGATCAAAGGCCCTCTACGGTCTTTGTTAGACCATTTATGAAATAAGTCCTGCAATAACAATAACCTGAATTGCATGGTGTATTCGCTGCTTGTGCTAATTGAGCAGATCCATAAACATGATTGATTGATTTATTTAGAGAGAGAGAGAGAGAGAGAGAGAGAGGCAGAGAGAAAGAGAGAGAGAGAGAGAGAGAGAGAGAGACAGAGAGTGAAGGAGAAGGGAAAAAAATTATAATGAAACAAGAATGTTATATTTTTATTAAATCATTTACAAACCTCGATTAAGATAGGGGAAAAAAGTACATTTCTAAAAGATAACCAGACACGTTAGCTTAATAACAAGTTAATTCTATGAAATTATAATGGCTAACAGAGCCTATTTTCTATTAATTCGACTATTATCGCTCATGTCACGTCATGGTTACCAATATTAATATATAGCATGCATGTTTAAACCTTTATATATATATATATATATATATATATATATATATATATATATATATATATATCCATCAGTTAGAAAAAAAATACGTCAAAGACATCTTGAGAGACAGTTTAATGTGATTCCCTCATAGTGTTTAAGATAACTGTGAACCAAATAAGGTAAAAAAATTACTGAAGCTAAATTTTGGAATTTCTCCGCAACCGGTACCATTCAGGGCTATTTTTTTTAAGTTTTGTGAAAGCACATAGGTCTCATATACACAAGCATGAATCGTCCCGGTTTTTGATGTGCATGGCAAAATTTATTGGCCTTATCCATGTTATGATAATGGTAGATATTGTTCAATCTTTTTACTCTGGACTGATCAATAAAATTGAGAATAATAATGAGCATTCAAGGCTTTATTTAACAATGTGCATATTCTATTTTACTATTTCAAATGTCAGGGGCATTTAAAAGTATCATTTAAATGCTAATATATAAATATGTGACTAAGCTCACTTACATTTGCTAAAATTATACAAATTTCATTCATATTTAAAGTCAAATAAATGCCGCTGAAGAGCAGAAGTGCATGCTGATCTGAGCAGTAAAAGAGTAATGTTATAACCAATAAAATGAAACAAAGATCATTAATCGGATATATACACCATACGGTTAAGGTATTATTACCGATATTATGCTGTATTCTGTGAAACCAGTACACTATCAAGGTCATTTATTCAAATTTAAAAATAATTTAAGCAAACATCAAATTATCATCTTACATGTAGATTTGAGAAAGCGTGGTTCAAGAATGAGAATATCAGTCTTGACCAAGGAGGAGTCATTTTATTGCCACTTAAAATAAAAAATGTTGCGTGTACTAATTATGGACAATGAGGATGTTGTAATGTTTATTTAGATAGTCATTGTTGCACGTGCCTTAATAATCATATCAAAGGTTACATGATCAGGGGTGGATTAATGTTTGAATAACACTTTAAGAGAACCCTTCGCGGCAGAGCGGTTTTTGGCTGCACGAAACAGCTTAATTATATCACAAAAGCGGGATTTCCCCAGCTTAACGTGATTCCCTGTGATGAAAGCAATCCCGTTTACATTTGTAGGTCGCAAAAAATTAATAATTATATAATTAATGAATATGTACAATCATTTTATTTTTTACTTCAAATTTATGCTGTATTATATGGTAAACACACTCTTCGCCAAAATAAAACCGAATATGGCAGTTGTTTTCCATCCAAGTCTAGTATAGCTTTTGTAGAAAAATTACCAGCATTTCTAAAAGACAAAATATTAAACATAAATTGTCACTAATATGTCTCCATTCTGTCCATTTTAATTTACCGGTGTCGTTCTTCGAAAATTTTATAATGGAATAGAACATCGGTCAACGATATATCTTGATCAGTTGGTCCAGTGAAATAAAACATATATAGCCATTCGAACATATATAGTTGCATTTATTATTATTATAGTGTAATTTCCTCTTCCATTCCGATAAATCATTCACTTTCCATATGATTTGTTCTCTCTCTCTCCCAGCCGTCACGCGCGTCATCCCACAAGGTCGGCTGTGAGTAAGAGGCCGACTATTACCATACCCAAACGTGTTTGAAAATAACTGAAATTTTGCACACACACATAATATGAAACATTTTCACTTAATGGTAGTTGGCCAATCACCTACACTTTAATTCCTTATTAAATACTCGGGTAAATTGTCATCCATTCAAAATGTCTTCCATTCGGAATGTCGTCCCGGCCGAAGTCGTCCACACCTAAGTCGTCCAGTTCGATTGCATCTCTCTCGAAATTGTCTCTGTATTTTCAGATTCTGGCCCACAAGTTTCAATGCGTTCTGCATCAATTTTAATTCTTTCTGAATTTAGGTGTCCATGTGACTTTTCTAGAAAAAGCATATTCTATATTCGTTGCATGGAGTATCATGCCTTCATTATATAAAATTCCATAAACGACAATACCCTTTTTCTAGGGATATTAAAAAAATAGTTAATTTCAAGTCAAACATGAATAAATTATGCAAGTTAATAAACCACAGTGTTATATTCTATTAACAAATTAACAGCGAGTAGTCTTGAGTAAATCATGAGCAGGATATTGCTTGCCCGACGCGCCCCGTGGTGCGTTTACACAACCATAAGCACTGAACCGCGTCGTACTGGGCTACGTCTTTGAGGGCGTTCTAGGCATGAGCAATGAACCGCGTCTGATTGAGCTGCGTCTCTGCGGGTGTTCTGAAAACACATGCGTCGTATCGATCTGCGTCGTACTGGAACGTAATCGATTTATAGAAGAGAAAAGGGGCATGCAAGGAATACCTAATATACAAATTAAATTACATAATAGTTTACAATAAACAGTATTAAAGATACATGTGAGAAATAATTTAGGACTAAAAATCATAAAAGTATATATTGCTACATTATTAGAAATAGTGTGTGTATAGGACTTATCAGACCAAGCATATTTAAGAAGACAGAACAACATTGAATACATAAATGACTAGGTCATGACAAGGAAGAGTATCCATTATAAAGAAAAAAATACATTTAAATAATTATAAAATCTAGTATAGTTTACTTTAAATGAATAGAATTAAACCAATTAGGCATATCACAGAGTATAGCATAATTTAAATGACTAGAAACCAAAATGGCATATCAAAGAGTATTTTTTTATATGTGACTAGACAAAAGCTCCCTCAGTGTTAACCCTAAAATTGATAAAAATGGCCAAAGAATGTAAAGATGTAAAATATACATATATATAGGTATCTAGATACACAATTAACCATTTATCAATAGAAATATATAAATATAAATAACAAATATGTTGCCCATATATATCAAAGAATATATTTACTATTTGACTAAAAGAAAAGCTTATAAATAGTAGTAGATATAACTAAATTTATATGCAATGGCAAAAGTGACTGTAAAAATGTCTTTTAAAAAGAGAATCCTTCTATATATGGCATCTTCATTATATGATAAAAATATCTAAACAAATATTCTATATTATAAGTGGGCAAATGTAGCCTGTCATAGATTATTATTCACTGTCTGGCTTTAGACTAATCTCCAATTATGAGTAATTATGCCTCAAACTTATATGCAATGGCTAAAAAGTCTATATACACATAAACAGCAATAGCAAAATTAAACTGCATGACATCAAGGATATGACATATAGTTATACAGTTTACATGCAACTGTAAATGTAATTAAAAATACAATGGCTGCTTTCTTGGCCTCTCACCTTCTGTAATAGATAATAATGCTTTTACCCGATTCTTGAAAACATATTTGGATTTACTAGACTGTACATAAGGTGGTCAATTGTTCCATAATTTGATTCTTGAGTATAGAATGTTTGCCTTTAGGAACGATTCTGGGCATTGTGAAAGAAATACGACTGTTTCTTTTGAAATGACCATGCACTATTTAATATTCATTAACCTGTTCAAGGAGATATCTTGGAGCTTTATTGTTTATAATGTTATACATAAGATTCAACTTGATCTGACATACTCTGCTTTCCACATTTAACCACCCTACATTATTCAGTTATATATATATATATATATATATATATATATATATATATATTTATATATATATATATATATATATATATATATATATATATATATATCTTCATAATTTTAAAATTTCCTTTTGTTTTAATCTGTCACGCTTGCGATGAATATTCGCTCATGCCCCACTCCAATCGCACCATGTGACCTGGCTAACTCTTGATATCGACTGAGGTGACAAGAAACATCGATCGAACAGCATGTCGGAATCGATAAAAGGTTGGAAGTTTATGATTGACACTTGCCGAACGATTACAGTATGGCAGTAATCATGTGCGTCTGATCATAATTGGGAGGGGGACTATATTTTACGGGGTGGTGTGGGGGTTTAGGAATATGTTTTCCGGATTCATTTTTGTGCAAGTACGCTCCGGGTTACACCCATTGAATGATGCACTGGGACAACTTTGCCACTCAAAGCATGAAGCGATTTTTATGCTATAGAAATAACTTGAGGACTCATATACCGATAATATTTTGCGTGTGGCTCATTAACAACAAGCCTATTCACGGGCATGGCCGGCTCATTTTAGTGCATGGGGGTGGGGGTGGGGGGATGTAGGGGGGCGGGGGGGGGGGCGTGGGGTGGGTGGGGGTGGTGGTATATGTGCATTTTCATTTTACCATTAAATCGAATGAAAGTCAAGTTGTCATTAAAATTCTAGTCCGTAAAAATATGTAAGTTATACATAGGGCCTACAAGTGTCTAAAGGGTTGGAAAGTTCATAATATAACAAAATCGGCATTCTTTCATAAATTACTGTAATTCACGTACCCGTTTCCATGACATTATATACACAACTATTCTTATACACCAGTGGCGGATCCAGAAATTTGAGAACAGTGGGGGGGGGGGGTAATATTTGGTTGGTGGCTGATGAGTATTATTATATCTAAGTTCTTAAAATTTTGTGTTATAAATTTAATATATATATGCATATCTATATATATATATAATTAGAAATATTTAATTTTTTTATTTCATCTATTTTTGCCATGTATCCCTTAAAATTAATTACAGGTATATGGAGGTATTTGGAAATTTTGGAAAATTCTTTAAATGTGCAATGTAAAGAGGACATTTTGAGGCACCTGCCACATAAAGTATGACGATTTTCTGTGTGAGGTTGGGTTATATTAACGTGTGGCCGGCTTTCATATTCATATTTCTTCAAAATAAGAATATTAACTTGAAAGTAGAAAGCTGATGTAAATGGGGAAAGTGCACATCTATGTTTATAACTTGCAAAATAATACCATCTTTCAAAAGTTATTCTCGTGGTAAAATAATTGTTAAAATGTTCAACTCGTATATCGAAGTTGTTACCGGTACCTCCTTAGGCTAACTGGAAAGCCGTGCGAATGCAATTTGGGAGGTTCCTTCGTGTTATGACCCAGCGGAGTGTAATAAAAGAAATAATTGGATGCTACCTTATGATATGGATATAATCACAAAGCTGTTCATTAATATCCTAAACTTATGAACTGGAAATTAAGTAATAAAATGTGGATAATTTGTTAATCTTATTTCTGGGGAATTTAAAAAAAAAAATGTGTGAAATGTAAATAAATTACGAATAAATGGGAAAAGAATAGATAAAATAATAGATGTTTCAGCTCAACCGGGGGGGGGGGGGGGGGCGCCCCCTCTAGATCCGCCACATGCCGTGCATTTCATGAAGGTTTTATATATCAGAATCGTTTTGGCATAGCCTTTACTTCTAATAGGCCTATACTATATGAAAAAATACTATGATTTGTTATTTTATACATGAAACGCCTCAATAGTGCTTTATTTTTTAATAAAACCGGACCGCGGGGGGGGGGGGGGGGGGTTGTAACACACCTTCCACCACAGGCACTCGTTTCCAGCACTAACTGGCTTAAAAATTGTCAACACACCGAGTATGGGCGACATATACACAAGTACACAAGTTCGAATCCCCGCAAGTATTGCGAACGGAAATGACCCCCGACCCCCCCCCCCCCCCCCCCCCCCGGACACAGACTACAGCTGAACCCTGTACGGACTGCTAAATCGTGTCAAACCGTCAATGCAATGCTGTACATGTATTGCTCCAACCAGCGATAACCCCAGATACGTAGCCTAAGTACCCGGTAGCCTACACTTCTCCGGGGATAAAAACTCTAGCCCAGATTTCGGACGTAACTTATATATACTTTAAGATAAGATAAGATAAGATAAGATAACATTTATTAGCCTTCAGTTCCAGGAATTTGTTGTTGACTTGCAATTCATTAACAATTCAAATTGCAAAGTCGACGTCGCCGCTGTACAGCGCCATCTAGGAATGCCTACAACATGCTTGTACAGGCTACAGCTGAACTGTCTGCCAGCGATGACCCCGGAGTGCATCGGTGGTGAATATGCAGTGCACAAGTGACCCCCTGGCTCCGCCTGCGCTAGTGTTGTCTGCCCGACTTCCCTAGTTTCACATAGATAACAAATAAAGGCCTGTATATATGCCGCAGGATTCAGCTCTTTTCAGGGTGGAACAGAAAGAAATGTAAGCAGAACCACCACTGAGCAGGAAGGAATAACTAAGTATGCGATCATGGTAATTAAATCTACTTTTGCATTATAAATGATCTATAATTCTACATAGAATAAGCCCAGTTTTTACACTCACTGGTCTGTTTAAGCCCGACGAGCTTAGACTGGTACCCCGCTCTATTATGGCTCTCAGCCAAGGCCTAGAGGAGGGGCGCCATAATAGAGCGGGGTACCAGTCTAAGACAAACTTTGCTCTGTCATATTCGGCCTTTCTCAAACTCATATAAATTACCTCGGCTAGTACAATTTCATGATAATCAGATTTCCACTTACATTAAGATATATGGTTATCGGGTTATGGGGATCTTGAGGTAGTTTCCGGCAGTGTAAAGTCTTTCAATTCTTAAAACATTTATTAACAATAACGTGGCCATTATTTAAGAAAAAAGGCTCTTAAATCATGATATGTATATGCTTGGGAACCCGGCCCGGGGAGGGGGAAGGGATATTTTTCCAGTCTTACATTTTGATAATTCAAATTAACTGAAATATTTATTTTTCCCTTAAAAATTTTATATGAACCTTTGGTCTCAAATGTATAAGAAAATGTGCTTATTTACAAAAAGAATTTTTTTTAAATCTTCTAAACCATGGGTGGGAATTAGGCCTAATGGCCCCCTCCCACCACACCCTCCCCATACTGTCTTTTCCCACGGATTCCCCTGGTTAGTATCCATCAATAGGAATTTCCTATGGGGTTTTCTGTCTTGTCAGCGGATATGTGTGTGTGTGTGTGTGTGTAAACCCATATCGTACCACCATGCAACTGCCCCTCAACCTCGGAAAATGAACTTCGTCCTCATTAAAAATTATGTTCCCACGCCTATGATTTTGGTATTTTTAATATAACAAGTCATCTTAAGGTTTTTCTTATTCTTATATTTAGGAATTAAGAATGTGCATCATCCGTGAGGAAAGGGAGGAATTAAGGAGATATACTTAATGAAGTAGGCCTATATAACAAAAATATCAAATTGACATGTAACAGTTTAAATCATGAAGAAATGTTAAAACTCGGATATAATATTCCATTTTGTATACTCATTTCTGTATATATGGCTACCAAAATTTATTCATGTATACATTACAATTATAATATTCGAAGTCACATATATGTACGTTTATCATTCTATTTACAGGAAACAAATACGATGATTTGATCACAACAAACGACCTGGAATACATAACAGCAATATTAAAACAATATAATAACAGACTAGCAGAAGAAAAGGTAAGAGCTGCCTATTACAGGAACAGTTGGTTGTCTGACAATTCTGTTTTACCATGGCTATACCTTTGTTCTTGTCGACGTTTCTTCTGCTATGTCACAATTATGTAGATGGTAAGAACATCGTCCTATTCCCGTTTGCTTTTCCAAGCCATATATCAGAAATTGCTCATATCGGGGAGGGACTTAGGCTGAAAGGTCACGATATACACATGGTAGTTACCCCTACTTATGCAGGGTTCAAAGATTTAGAAAACAAGTATAAATTTAACATGCTTGGTCATCATGTGATTGAGAAAGATTGGCAACAAATATTGAACGACCCCGAAGTATCCAGTGATTTGCTGGAGTCTGCATTGCGCGTAACACCAATAGAGGACTTCCGTATCAATAGCGACGGACAACGGGAGGGGTGTAATAATTTATTGAGTGATGAAGAACTGAGAGTCAAATTGAAAGAGCTGAAAATAGACCTTGCTATAATTGATGCTTTTCCAATGAATAGGTGTACATATGTGCTTTTGTATAGTCTTGATATTCCGTATGTTTCATTGACGACACAGTATGAACCCTGGTTATTCCGCGCACCAGCGATTCCATCCTTTGTGCCTTTCCCTATGGGTTTACCATATTCCGAAAAGATGACATTCACTGAAAGGATGGTTAACACGTGGAATCTGTTGGATTGGACATTTAAGACAGAACATATGCCGTTTCTTTCAAGCGACATGGTCAGTATCTACGCACCAAACAAACCTTTCCTGAGCATAGATCAGCTTGCACATCGCAGTCAGTTGTGGTTGTTAGACACCGATGTAATAATTGATTATCCGCGGCCCACCATGCCAAATGTGAAAGAGATTGGAGGTTTGACAACTAAACCTGCGAAACCTCTGCCTCAAGATCTAGAGGATTTCATGAACTCGGCAGTAGATGGTGTTGTAGTGGTTTCGTTTGGATCAAGCACTCCTCCATTTTCAAATGACATATTAGATCGACTATTGTCTGCGTTTCTTATGACTAAGTACTCTTTTTTATGGCGATGCACAAAATTTGGAAACAGAGAAGTGCCAGCGCGCATTAAAGTGACCGATTGGATACCTCAAAATGATTTACTAGGTCACAATAAGACAAGTTTATTCATAACCCATGCTGGAGCAAACAGTCAGTTTGAGGCGATCTACCACGGCGTGCCTATGTTGTTTTTACCTGTGTGGGGTGACCAACCGTATAACAGTCAAAGAGGTGTAGACAAAAGCCTTGGGTTGAAAATGGATTTGTTAATATTCCAACCAGCAGATTTGGCACGCAGCATTGAAGAACTTATGATTAATCCCAAATACAGAAAGAGTGTAGAGAAGGCGTCCCGGATGTTCCGGGATACTCAACAACATCCCATAGAGAGGGCAGTGTTCTGGGTAGAACACGTTTTGGAGTTCGGTGGTGAACATCTATTATCCTACGGACAAATTATTCCTTGGTATCAGTATCTGATGTTAGATGTTTTAGCCGTTGTATTTACAGCAGCTTTTCTATTTATATCAGTTATATTCTTCCTGATACGCTGGGTGTTTTACAAGTGGGTGAGTACTCGAAAGGTTCGTAAGGAGAAAAAAAGCTAGGAGACCTCTAGTGCATATAAGCGTCGCATATACACACCCTACATGTACAAGTGTTCCCTTCACTTTTGTATTACACGTTGATAGTGAATTATTTTCCACCATATTAATAGAAATCTTTGTAAACTCATGGAGCTTCACACCTGGTGCTTTTAACAATTGGTTAATAGGACATAGCATAACGCATTATATAGATAAAAAAAATGTTCGTTACATTATAGATCAAATGTGTAAGAATCAACATATTAGACACTGTTGGTTCACATATTAGAATACATTTTAGCTATATTTACAGAAGTAAAAAATAGTATATTCATATATAGTATATTCAATATATATTCATTAAGTATAAAATAGTATTAAACGATGGCATGGAAAAAAGTGCAAAAAAAAAGGTAAAGTACACCCATGCCAGATATCTGTGACTTGTATAAGAAAAACACCCACACTTTTAGAACACGTGTCAATGAGACTGAATACGTTATGCAGTCATCAGCAAGATTTTATCTTGCCAATGACTCTTACATTTACAGACAATCAAACTGTAATAAACACATAAATTTGTTCATTGGTTTATAATCAGTATTGGATATCTATAAGTACTGCTCGCATAACGGTATAAACGTTCTAATGTACACGTTCGATGATTTTAGTATCTAAATACTATCGCACAAAATAATTTCCTTTTCTATAGTTCAATAAGTATTAATGGTATTAGAATATTTGAATAGTAAACGTTCTTGAGAAGAAGCCTGCTCGGACACGTGTTTCAATGACCCATCAATTCAATGTCGAGAGCACTGTAAATTGTGATGAGAATACAAATGAGTTCACTTTTGATGCACGGCCTAACCGCAATCTAATATACTTTCACTTGAAATAAGCCATAACATCTGTTAGCTACGACTGAATGCCGTACGATATATATATATATATATATATATATATATATATATATATATATATATATATATACACACACCACTGGGTACCGTCAGTGGGACTGTTTTTTAATAAATATTTTACTTGAATATACTGCTATTATTATTATTATTATTATTATTATTATTATTAAAATTTATATATATACATTAAATTATTATTACTTAAAAATAGTTATAATGCAAATAAACATACAACCTAAATAAAACCCAATGGGTTGTGAGGGCAAACATTTGACAACCCCTTTTGACAACCTTACAGAGTTATTAAATACATATTTGACAACCTCGGTTGTTTTTTTTTGGTACACCCATTTGGCAATCATTAAAGTTGCCGATTTGACAATCCTTTGTTTTCAGTGGTGAAATTTTCTAAGAACACTTTGAATGTCCTTTTCTATAGTTCAATAAGTATTAATGGTATTAGAATATTTGAATAGTAAACGTTCTTGAGAAGAAGCCTGCTCGGACACGTGTTTCAATGACCCATCAATTCAATGTCGAGAGCACTGTAAATTGTGATGAGAATACAAATGAGTTCACTTTTAATGCACGGCCTAACCGCAATCTAATATACTTTCACTTGAAATAAGCCATAACAACTGTTAGCTACGACTGAATGCCGTACGATATATATATATATATATATATATATATATATATATATATATATATATATACACCACTGGGTACCGTCAGTGGGACTGTTTTTTAATAATTATTTTACTTGAATATACCTGCTGTTATTATTATTATTATTATTATTATTATTATTATTTTAATTTATATATGTTCATTAAATTATTATTATTTAAAAATAGTAATAATGCAAATAAACATACAACCTAAATACAACCCCATGGGTTGTGAGGGCAAACATTTGACAACCCCTTTTGACAACCTTACAGAGTTATTAATACATATTTGACAACCTCGGTTGTTATTTTTGGTACACCCATTTGGCAATCCTTAAAGTTGCCGATTTGACAGTCCTTTGTTTTCAGTGGTGAAATTTTCTAAGAACACTTTGAATGTCCGAAAAAAATTCGTTTCTAACTCAGCATATTATTAATTCTTCATGTATATTGCATAAATATCTGAACGTATATATACATGCTTCCCGTGGATTAAAGTCCTGTTATAACAGAAAATGGCGACGGTTAATACAGATATTGGATTTAAGATTTGGTTTGTACATTTACAGGTATTCGTTTGTTTTAATTCCGCACTCGTCGCCTAAATTTAAAATGACCGGCTGTCTACACTGTGCGGCGATATCGACCAGAGACACTCTGTCCCAACCGCAGTATCAGGAGAGTACGATACTATGCACCACTGTGCCATCCCTGGTGTTGACACCCCGAAAAAGCACGTTACAGAAATCCGCGGAGATCTAAAACGCCTGCAGTATGTAACCTCTGCGTAATGAATGTGACCCATTTATTTTGCTTTGTGCTTACACTTGACTGGTTGTAGCATTTTACCAGCGCAACACACCACATTGCATCATCTGGCAATAACCCAACATTCAAGGTAACTTTTCCTGCCTGTGTAACAAATATAAGTGTTGTGGCCCACTGATCAAGCTACCATGCATGCAGTGATATCTATGTGGAAACCAACGAGCCGCGGTTTTCTCTTTGCGATAGGACGGAAGAAAAAAGAGGAAAAGTGCATTAATTAGCTTCTAACAGAAGGCAGAAAATAGGTATGTGTTTCCCGTTACCTGTAACTAATGTACAGTGTCAGCGTCCAAAATTCAGGTACAAGCTGTGCATTCTGTATACTGGTACAGTAAGTGTATATGTGCATAATTTAAAATCAATTTTATGTAACGGTCTCAAGAGTAGATACATGCAGAATCCATTACGTTACAAATATGTTCCATTGAGTAATTAAAGAACATATAGGTAATGGAATACCTGCATAGATTACCGTGTTAGTAGAAGTCATTCTGAACCAAGCTCAGCCGCGTATTCACTGACGGGGCGGTATTTCCAACAAAGGACCTGTCGTCCTGCAAACCGTCTTCAGGTTAGACTGACGTATCATATTTCTAATATCTAGTGAGTAAAAGTGCCGCCTAATGTACCTAATATAAAATGCATTAATCAGTTTATCAAATGCACCACCCTAATAACGCCAGATACTTTTCTCTCCGCAGATTGGAAAAAGGATATTTGTAAAATTGAACAGTTAAATAAACCCCATTATACTTTCCCTTTAAATAATTTTGTAGTGACAGCTTTCAGGCCCACTCTGACAATGGTTTGGTCAAAAATGTACTGGCACAAACTAATAAGTGGTCTAATAGTTGCTAACACCGTAAACACCTTCCGACTAACTAGAAGTGAATAAGAGTTTATATGAAAGTGACATGGCAGAAAGATTCATTTGTTGTTTCACACATTTTTAACGGATTGATTATAGGGATATATGAAGCAAGTTTCATTAGAGTGAATGTCGGAGAACATATATATATACCTCCGTCAACAGTATCGATTCCCAGATTCGTAATCTTACCTCAGCCATGATCAAACTTGCGTTGTTTAGAAAGCGTAGGAGAGAAATTAACCTGCGAAAAGTGCGTGATGGTACACCAATCCAATAGTTCAATCACCCGTCAGTTTTCCCATACGTAAATCCAAACTGACTGTCGTGCACATTTACCCTGAAAGTTCCCAAGGCGCTAGATGATCACGATGGCCTCGACAGCCGTATTATGTAATTGTAAATGTTGCCTTGAGCAATAAAATATCATAGTGCTCGGGATCAAATACACATTTCAAAGGACGTTACCTTAGATGTTTCCATAACCATTCACAAATTCCATCAAAATCCATTTATAGATATTCTTTGAGTTAGGTTTGTAACAGAAAATCCACCGACCCAATAAACAGCTATTAAACAAAGCACCAAAAAAAAAAAGAAAAAGAAAAAAGAATACCTTCTTGCAGAGGTACAATGATTGGTCGCATTTACAAGTGGAATAAATGTGTTATATTTACGCTAATAAATGTTAAGACATGGATTTTTTTGTGAATCATGAAAATTAAACGGGATAAATTTATCATTCATCTATTTCAACCGGCCATCTAAATGACACACAAAAATTTTATCGCGAAGAAAAAGAAGACGCACATTCAACTTAATTTCACAGAATCTCGTTCATCCTTTCCTTACATGCTGTCCATAATTTTGAAAGACTTTGACTAATATTATAAAATTTCTCATTTTCTTTCCAGAGCACCTGTAGCAGAGTATTCCTGTGATAGGGCCCGCCCTGTAAGGCCTTTAAGACCTGATCTACAATTTAAGACCTGAAGACGGTAGTTGGTCGTCTGACAGAATATTTGAATATGGGTCTTAGGTTATTCATAAATCTTTCCTTTCTTCTTCTTGGTATACAGTATGGCGAAGGAAAAAACATCGTCCTGTTACCATTTGCTTTTCCGAGTCACATATCAGAAATTGCTCACATCGGGGAAGGACTTAGACTGAGAGGCCACGAGATATACATGGTAGTTACTCCTACTTATGCAGGGTTCAACGATTTAGAAAACAAGTATAAATTTAACATCCTTGGTCATCATGTGATTGAAAGCGATTGGCAGGAAGAAATAAAGGACCCCGTAGCCTCAAAAAATATATTGAAGACCTCATTGGAATTGATCCCAAAGGAAAGCCTCCGTGTGAATGGTAAAGGACAACGTGAAGGATGCAACAATCTACTCAGTGATAAAAAACTAAGGGCCAAGATTAAGGAGCTCAAAATAGACCTTGCCATCATTGATGCTTTTCCAATGAATAGGTGTGCATATGTGCTTTTGTATAGCCTTGATATTCCGTATATTTCTTTGGCGACTCAGTATGAACCCTGGTTATTCCGCGCACCAGCGATTCCATCCTTTGTACCCTTTCCTTTAGGTCTTCCATATTCCGACAAGATGACATTCTCGGAAAGATTGACTAATACGTGGCATCTGATAGACTGGACAATAGGGACAGAACACATGCAATACCTTTCAAGTGATATCGTCAATTTATACGCACCAAATAAACCTTTCATGAGCATATCTCAGCTTGCACAACACAGTCAGTTGTGGTTGTTAGACACTGATGTAATAATTGATTATCCGCGGTCGACCATGCCTAATGTGAAAGAGATTGGAGGTTTAACAACGAAGCGTGCAAAACCTCTGCCTCAAGACCTAGAAGAGTTCACAAAAAGGGCAGAAAATGGTGTCATTGTGGTCTCATTTGGATCTTTTACGCCTAATTTTTCAGATAACATTATACAGCGACTTCTATCTGCATTTCTTAAGACAAAATATACTTTTGTATGGCAATGCATGAGGTGTGGGAACATAGACGTGCCAGCTCGTATCAAGGTGATGGACTGGATACCTCAAAATAATTTACTTGGTCACAATAAAACCCGTTTGTTCATAACCCATTGTGGAGCAAACAGTCAGTTTGAGGCAGTCTACCATGGGGTACCCATGTTGTTTTTACCTGTCTGGGGCGACCAACCGTATAACAGTCAAAGGGGTGTGCAAAAAGGCTTTGGGTTGAAAATGGATCTGTTAACCTTCAAGCCAGAAGATTTGGCACGCAGCATTGAAGAATTAATGACTAATCCCAAATACAGACAGAATGTGCAGAAGGCATCTCGGATATTTCGAAATTCTCAACAACATCCAGTAGAGAGGGCCGTGTTTTGGATAGAGCATGTTCTGGAGTTCGGTGGTGAACATTTACTGTCATACGGACAAATTATTCCTTGGTACCAGTATCTGATGTTGGATGTGTTAGCTCTGGTATCCTCAGCGGTTTTTTACTTCTGTCAGTCATATACTTCATGATATTGTGGATGATTAAAAAACTAATCAGAACCCCCAATGTTCATAAACAGAAAACGGACTAACTAATCTCGTGTATGTCATTTTTATATTTAATACCCTCTTCATGAAATACCCTTCACAATAATGCTGCTAACAAAAGTGATTATCTATTTAAACACATCGCATATAATTAGTGGTGGGCCGATCATCGAGTTTTATCGAAAGTCAGTCGGTTTGCTGCCACTTTCAAGCGCTCGATTACCGAAGGCAACTATCGATTACATCATGATTTTGATAATGAGTCTTTGTTCCCAAATAACTTCCCTATGTAACTAAGTTTACCACGGTAGATGCGAGAACAGGTGACGTAATAAACGTCTGTGAATTGGCAGGGAGCTGCAGAATAAGCGGGGAGTTTTGTAACGAGATGTACATTGCACAATATGGGCGGTATGGAGTTAAAATGCTTCATAAATTCTCCGGGTCTATGAAGCAAGTAGTTGTCCTGGATTGTGGTTTAATTCTTGATTATTATAAATCATTAAAATGAAACTTTTAAAAGCATATTTTACTAATATTAGGAAAATATAAAAAAGGCGAAAACTTCTTTTCTTTACTGCGGGCTTGGTTCAGAATGTAAAGTTTCACAGAAAACTGCATTTCTTTTTATATTTGCCTGAACCGATTAGTAATCGATCATCGATCGGTTTGCTCAAACCGATGATCGAATGTGAAAAAGGAACCGACTCCCACCACTACATATAATACATATGGAATCCATAACATTATATATTAACTAAAATTGATTAAACTGAAGGAATCACGATTGATTAATAATTTAATCACCTATATAGCTGGCCGGCCAATCTCTGAAAAGTCCTCTACCATTAATTTTACGGCATCGCGTGTAAATAGCAGGCATCCATGTTTGACCTGGCCAGGGATAGGAGGTAAAAAAGGCTGTGGGTGGATACCATCGCGAAATTTGAATTTGAAGGTCATCAAGGTTACAAGGTATAGCGTTTCGTTTGTTCCTTGTTAAGTGTAATAAAGGCCACTTTTTTTATTGAAGATGTCCATAATATCAACTTGTTTTGTTGATTGCAAATGAACATTTTGTATTGCAAAATGATTAACTTGTAATGAATAAAAATGTAGATAATGTACTACATAGAACTGTGCATGGTTTCACTGAATTTGTAACCGTGTGTTTCCTCTGTACATAGTCGGATCCTGTCCGTGGGTTTGTGTTTGACTTTCACTGACTTCTGACACGTCTGAATTCACAGACTTAAAACTTAGTCATTACATCATGCATGGGCCACATTAGCAAGCTTTTGTTTGCATAAGACTGTAGCCACCAGGGGGCGCTGGCGACTATGACTCGGCTACGTTTAACTTTGTTATAGATACCAGTTTGTTTTGTGTGTTAACATGAGTGGACAATTGAGAGCAGTTTCTTAAACAGGATTAAGTTGTTAACTCCTTCCATTATATATATATGAATCATTAATTATATATATGTTTTATTTATTTCTCATTCACGAAGCAGATCAAGCCTAAAATGGACGCATCCTGCAAATATTTTATTTATGATAGTGCTACGTTTTTACACAGCGCTATACCTATAGGCCTACTACCTGTATCGTAAGCGCTGTTTGTTAACCTCGTATCCTGAGTCGCTACACCAGAGGAGAGAACTATTTTTTTGGTCCAATCAGATGAGACCCGGTGCTGGAAGACACCACCTCTGTGATTGGTCACATGATTAATACATAGCAAATATAAATCCGTTTGGAAAATTATTTTTAGGGGTGGAAGAGGCCATTGTGTATGAGCTAGACTGCAAACTGATTCCATAGATATTTGTGGTCTTCTTGACTGCGTGTAAACAATGCCCGTTAAGGGACACACAACTGATGCAACATGGAATCTACATAATTATCAGGACGTGTTTGCAGCAAAACGGTTTACCAGCCAAGCGAGAAATACACGGAGCCAATGTTGTATCATTTTTTTTTATTGACAGCTAACCGCCCCGGCAACCATTTGAATTTGCCACAGCTGGCTGGTTTCCATTTTGCTGGCAACGGATACATCGCTACGATTACATAATCCTAATGTCATAATCAAATCGGTCGATTAAGCGAGAACGCAGAGGAAGCACTTAAAATTTGACTGTATTTTACTTAGAGTAACCATAAATCTGTCATCAAGCAGCGCTTGAAGCGCAGCTATTTGCGGGGCCATGATGCCTGTCGAATGTTTGTTAAACTGCATTTGGTTGGCTGCGTGTCACTTCATATGCACAATGTTTTTTCAGCAGACAACCACCCACCACCACCTGGTGTCTAAGTGTATCATAAACGATTTAAGCAGGCTGCGGGAAAATCATTAGCTACTTGAGAAGCACAGGATGTTTCCTGCTTCAGGAGCATATGATAGTGCTTACTGATGTATACTCATTTTACTAGTTTTATTTATATTCAGAGCCTGAGAGAGAATCTTAAAAAAAACACTAGCATATACTGAATTGCTACTATGACGACTATAAAGTGTTAAGAATAGAATAATAATAAAATATCATGACTTAATGTGTATCAATAATAAGATTTGTTATTGAAAGACCCAGGTGTTTGAAACCATTCAATTTTTTTTTTAAATTTTACCTGTTCAAATACCTGTACAATTAATTTTAGGATAGGGCGAAAGGCCGTGCCAGATGAAAGTTTTTTTTATATCTTTTCCATGTTCATATATAATGACACTTTTGCCAGGTATAGTTCATTATAATCACTTACATGCTTTAATCAATTAAATCCTTTTGAAAACAATATTGATATGCCATAAGTAGGAAATGAGAAGGTACATAATTAGTCGGCTACACAGACCTATAGCAGGAGACAGATGTGGACACCTGTGCCCTGATTGCCCTCATTTCACCTGGTGAGAGCTTTGTATAGTGTGTAAGAGCGTGTTCATCAGGCTAGGATTAGTACTAAATAAATAATCCGCCGTTTCAACTGATCATCAGTAGAAGTTATACAGTCATATACGGGATATACATGCCGCCTTCTACATTAAGTTTTTTTTCTGCAACCAAGAGATGTAACTTTTTGGTTCGGCCGAATGTGTGACATATTGTTCAACATTCTTCTTGGATGTGCAACTTCTGGTTTTACGGTGATGTACACCGGCATGTGTACTGTGTACTTTTAAAAGACAATATTATATGTGGTTTTCTACTTTGAAGTTCAACAAAAGAAATGCTTAGTTACCATTCCTATTTTGTTCCATTTGACATTGAAAGTGGTATTGGGAATGTTATTTGGACTCTTCTCTTAGTTTTCATAACAACAAAAGAGCTATAAAAATGAAGGGCACTCTTTAAAGGAGTATACAGGAGATAAAGGCTCTGTAGATACCAATAAGAATATACTGGTCCAAGGGATTTAAATAATAATATGCTGGAGCACATTTCCGTTGCGTGTACCTTAATTGAGGTCATTATCAAAAGATACCCGAAATAAATTTACCGATTTTTAATATATGATTTCAATGTGTTGGTTGTCAAACTGCATAATTACATTGAAGCCATCCATTACAAATGTCAGAAACCAATGTTAATTAGCTTATCAAATCTACAAGTACAGCTCTAAATCATTTCACAGTGGTAGATGATTTTGACAAAATATGTATCTTTTAACACATGAAGTTTCACCAGTTTGACTAAAAAGGTCAAAACACACTGACATCATGCGTCAAATCTGTTAAAAATCGCTTTACTTTATTTAACTATATATCTTAAGCAATCTGCAGCTCTGACCCAAGATGCCTGCTAATGAAATGCGTTGGTAGTCATACAAAAGGTGCATTACGAAAATGGATTTAATCAGTTAATTATTGTATAATACATATTAAACACGGAGGTAAGGGGGTCCTCTGTACCCCACACTAAATTATAGGTCTACATTTCAACGTTCCAAAAGTGTCTGTAACACATTTGGATATTAGGAAATTAAAGAAATGGTGCCAAAATAAAAAAACAGAAGTGGTTTCTGATAACCATCCATTGATTATCGTTTATACATATAGTTATTTCCCCGAGACTGTTGCAGGCCCTGGCACTGGGAGGAGAATATTTGGCTGGGCAGCGAATGTGTTAAAGACCTTTTTCCAGCAAATATATAATAGGAAAATTAACACTGTAACCCATATATTAAAATCGTGTACCTGTAACCATCAAAATATAATTTAAGATCCTGCTTTTACCATATATAAAGGGTATATTGGCTACCATCTCGGATTTAACAGGGCAATTATTATTTTTCAAGATATTCTGGCGTCCAATGAAAGTGTAGGGAACGCTGAAATATTGGCTTCCTCGGGTTCCGGTTGCAGGCATGGTGGCATGCATTGGGTCTCTGACTCATTCTCTTACCGTCTTATATTGTGTCAAACTCCCTTACGTTATGCATGAACTGATCCTTGGAGCAGTTACAATATTCATGCGGGTGCCTGAAGAGCTTGTGTTGGCGATAAATGCCACCAAATGATCCTATTTGAACTAAAACACAATGGTCCAATAAAACGTTTATATTTTATGACTAATATATAATCATAGAAATCGCCTTTTTTATCAATGTGGCAGCTATTTTAAGAACCATTCTGAATGTTTCAGTGTGCGTTTTAACTTTAAATGTTAAACGACCGCAGAAGCGGATCCAGGGGGGGTCCAGGGGGTCCGGACCCCCCTTTTTTTCATCAGAAACAACGTTTTTTTAAGGGCTTCAGACAAAATTTTGCCGCCTGGACCCCCCCCCCCCCTTTTTCAGACGTGAGGACCTTTTTTCAGGGTTTTCATTTGTCCTCCTGGGTTGTACCCTCTCTTTTCCTAAATCCTGGATCCGCCCCTGGACCGTCCAGAGTCTTCTGCAGAAGCGGATCCAGAGGAGGGGTGCAGGAGGTTTAAACCCCCAACCCACCGTTCAGCTGTCGCAACCTTTTGTTAACGGTTTAGACCAATTATTGCATCCGGGACCCTGCTTTTCGGGACCTTGGGACCATTTTTTCTGGTTTTATCATTAGTCCTCCTAAGTTGGACCCCTCCTTTTGCTAAATCATGGATTCGCCCCCGTTCTGATACCCACAACTCGTTCCCAAAACAACATTATTATAAGCAAATATACTTTTCAAAATGCGGCCATGTTTTATTCACTTTAAGAATTGAATAAAAAGGACCCCTTTACTCTGCTACCATATGACCTGATTCAGAGTAGTAAAAACGTTACTGTGTAAACAAGAAACACTTTTAAATTTATCTTTTTTGCTTTAAGTGTAAGAAATAATGAACACTGTTATTAAGTGGCTTGGGTACGTTGCACTTGACACAAAAATATCTCTAAAGCTTAAGGTTACTGAATATACTTTGGTTTAATTGGTGAAGGAACACTTTACCGTTCAATATGTATTTTTTCTTCGGCTTGACCTTGAAAATGACCTTAAAGGTTAATATTTAGGATCACTCTTTGGTTGGCTCATCTGGCATAGATGCCTAATATTAGCAATGATCCCAAAAGTGAAAAATCCACCTTGACTGGCCCATTGTTTACTTTGACCTCGAAAATGACCTAAAAATTCAAAATTTCAGGTGGTATCAAACTACAATTTTTTCTTCACTCTATGAATGATTGGTCTAGCATGGATGCTTGCTATTAACAAACAATGCACTTTAAAGTTAAAAAAATAAACTTTGGCGGGCCCACTAATAATACGATTATAATAAAACGCATGAAACTGATATTATAATTATTTTGCGAAAATTAAATGTTATTATACAAATATGTAATAATATTACATGCTGATCCCTAGGAAGCAAGATTTCGGTAATTTCATAAAATACGAAATATTTCTGGATAATTTGCAAACCAAATATTTGTTATTTCTAATGCCACTTGAAACGGTTGTCTAGAATCAAACCTGTCTCCGTTTAAGTTGTTACAGGTGCTCTTTTTATTGTGTGGCACGGGCGTAGCTCCTGTTGTGGGACTCGTGTCTGGCCGCTTATTACATTCTGTGTTTAATCCGCGTTGGTTGAACTCTCGTTGTCATGTGAGCCTTGGGTTTTCACGCCTGGTCGTGGGTCAGGTGATCAGCCTGGTGTATAGAGACACACGGCTATGTCTTTCTAGAGAATTCCTGAAACGCGTGTTGTGCAAGACCTAAAAGACTATTCGAGAAGTGGAAAATTCACGGCTTGAGGGGTAAAGGTAAATAAAAATGGGCTGTTTGTAGAACCAGGGGGCAGACAGCAGAGCAGATACCAGCGGACGCAGAAGCGTGTGTCAGATTCTAAAACCTTATGCGACGAATGCGGCAATTATACATTTTCAAAGATTTTCTCCTGGATTTTATGCTTTTGGACTTCAGTTTACTTTCTTGGTTATTGAAAGAACTTTCCACAGGACTGTCATTCTCCGAAAGTTTAAATTTAAAGGACTTATCGTGGTGACTGTATTGGTATTCAGGTAGTGTACCATTATCTTTCTGTGTGATTGTATTGGCTTGTTGCTATAACGCTGTTTTACTGTATAATTGTATTGATTTAGGGTGTTGTAATGTTAGGGTTGTTTTAAGAATAAATTATAGTTATTTGTTAACAAAAAACCACTGACCTCTTTATTCATTCCTCTAGACATTTCACTCTGCCTAGTGTTACAGAATATTTTTTTTTATCTCCATTACAAAATTTGTGTTCATCACGCATACGTGATCTGTTTATATTAGGTTCCGTAACAAAGTCAATGAATCCGTTTAGAAATCGATTTGTAAGGCATGCATATTCTGTTTATATTTCTAAAAGTAGGTTGGGTTGTAGTGGGTTGTTTTGCTATACTCTACTAACGCAATCAGGGTTCTAAGAAAAACATGAGCAGCATATTAACTCATTTAAAAACAGAACAAAAACTTCATCGAGATCTAATCGATCGTGCTGGTGTTTTTCTCAGAACAACGGCTTGGCATTCGCCCAATCGTTAGGTTGATTAATCATCCACTCTAACACAAGGTCATATAAAGGCAGGCTTAGTCTCGCCTGTTCGTCGGTCGTGTATTCTTTCCACTACGAATGTTTTCTTGGCTAACGTCACAGCAACATTAAAATGTTATTAATATCTTCTCTCTTTTTGGTCGACATGTAAGGTGTTGTTTCATGCATAGTCTGTCTTGGGAAGCTTTTGTGGATCTACACTACGACAAAGCACTTTACCGCTAGAATGCAAAAATCCACCAACTTGACGGGTGATGTAAAAATCCCTTGTTACCTTGTTTAAGATTATAGTTGAACCAACACAATGAACCCTAGAAAATTATGTTACTTTGGCTACAATGTTTTTAATAACGTTCATTGTAGTCTCCTCCATACTAAGCAACTTCATTGGCCCAAAACCAAACCGAGGATGTTGTACCAGAGGTTCATAATAATCAGTAAAACATCTAAGTATAGTTACTAAGTGTTAATAAATAAAGTTGACGTAGAAAATTCAGCTTTTAGAGAATCACAAATGTATATCAAATTTCATGAAAACTGTACAGTCACTACTCACAGTCTTCATTCAGTCCACATACAGCATTCATCTGCATGTCAGCCATTCTATTTCCCCCACTTTGTTGAGAGCTTTTTTGCCGGCAATATGTAAATAATATCAAATGTATAAATATGGCATATATATTTATGTTTACTAAAATAGGGGAAGTCGACAGGCGACTATACGTGTATCCGCCGAAATCAGAGCGGTCCGGGTGAAGAAAGGCATGGATTGAGTGGTATGGGGAAATAGAGTGAGATGTTTGGCTTTATTGATGGGGTGTTGCAGAAGATAACTTAGTCGATCAGCCCTGTAGAGATATGAATGATGTTTAACTCTAAGCAGATAAACAGATGGACAAACGCAAAAGGGTTGTGGGTTGAGCCAGCAAATGTGTAAAAGCTGTAGAGCCATGAAAGATCTTTACACATGCAACGTTTCAGGGCGATACGCCAAATCAATCCTGAGATTTTAGCACGGATTTCTACAGCGCAAACGTGATTGAAAGAGGCGCTATCAGTTATATAAACGAGTTACCTATCCAGGGTATTGATATTTGCAAAATTTCCGGCGAATAATTCCAACCACTGCAGAGATACGAGTGATTTAGCCTAAGGTAGACAAACTGGTGGACGCAGGTAGAAATGGTTGCAGATATCGCCACCACGTTTAGCCCGATTGTTCAATCGAGTCCCAAGGTATGTGAAAGTATGTGTGAAGACAGACGCACAGATGGACGCTCTGCAAAGAAGAAAGGTAAAAGGTCAATCCAAACTGAGGGCGCAGCAGTTCACATGTGACCCGATCCGCGTTTCATAAAATCTAATCACGTGATTACGGAGTTCTCCAGGAACCTATGCGGCGATGGCGGCGTCCAGCTAAAATATAGTACCCACAAAACTCCGTTTCGACGGACACAACTATGTTTATATTATCACTGGTACCCCGGTTGGGGTAGGTGACACATTAATATCACCGATACCCCGGTTAGGGTAGGTGACACATTACCGCACGCCAGGAAACATCAAGTCGCAGCTGAACTTAAGAGCATTGTTTATTACTCACTGTCCATGGTATACGGCTTAGTTCTACTGGTTCATAATGGTGTGGCTACTTCCCGCATGATTGTTCTTATATAATAAACGAAAATTTGGTAAAAACATTCAGTCTTTATTTCTGCACTGCAGTCAAACCTGACGACTATAAGCATACTGGAAAGGACAGTGATTGGTATTATGATGTTTGACCGTTGTATAGATGGCTGGATCTAATAGGTTCCTTTCAAACACACGTGCACCAAACACCGGGCAAATAACTACATAATCCAATGTAACGGTTAAAATAAGGTCAGTGAGCCTTGCTTCTCCTTTGTCTTGTTCCTAAGGGCCTCTCGATACCGCCCAATTGTTTTCCTGTGTTGAATCTTCCATGAAATGGTCGATTTGAATCTCCAGATCACTATCCCGGTTAGCAAAGAAATAGTCAATGTAGCTTTCTTCGTGTTCAGTTTGCTCCGCTACCTGGCCTGATCTGTAAACTCCAACCCAACAGAAAGGCCTTAATATGACAATACAAAGTAAAGAGTGAAGGAAAGACCTATAGACATGTCTACACAAAAGACAGGCCTAAATACGGCTACTCAAGAGAAATACTTAATAACTCTACACAAAGGAAAGACCGGGGAGGCTAATAGGGGTTGATGAGTTTATTTCTGTATTCATTTTTAAATAAAATGTTTGGTGGATGGCCCAGTATTTCTTCATTTGTTTCCTTTCTCAGCCATTTTCTGTACGCGCTATATCTCTAAGACTGCTGATTTTCAAAAGCTAGGCACAATATTAGTCCTAAGTTACAAATTTGCACCTGACATTTATTTGACTTTATCCCGTATCACTCATTTGCGGACATCTGAGGGGGGCGGTGGGGGGGGGGGGGGGGTTGGGGGTTGGTAGGCTTCCAGTGATCACTCGGCGCTTCCATACATCTAGTATTATCATTCTTGCCATATATTTATCATTCAACATGTATACCATTAACTGCTTTTTCCTAGCTTTATCCAGGACCTGGTCACAGGGTGCGAGTTCGTCAATTATTGCAAACTGGAGTGCTTCTTCTGAAATATGAAGCAACCCAGTTGCAGAGCTCGGCATCCATTGCTGTGACCAACGATATTCTCAAGCTGTTTTACAAACCTGTATCCATTGAAACAAAGCTGAATAGACCCTGAAACCCTATGTTTATATCAATGGGACCGTTTTTGTTTAATTGTTTTACAAATCTTCATAAAAGAAGTCATGTACTCTTCAATTTTTTAGATTAACAAAATTAAAAAGTTAGAGTATATGCCAAAATTACAGTGGCATAACATTTCCTAACACATCAATTTAGGAAGAATGACAGACTCGTGTGACAGAAGCCTATTTTGTGTTATTTCGATGCTGTATGATTGAAAAGTGTAAATCGGAAAGAGCCCCAACCAAAATGATGCAGGAAAGCCCTGGAAAGCAAAATGATAGATGCTTAAAGCAACCAGAACCAAAGTGGGAAGTTGTAGCACAGCAATGGGTAGATTTACTGACATGGCTGCCAACATGATACCAACCCCCCCCCCCCCCCAAAAAAAAAAAAAAATCAATAAAGTTAAGGCTCTCAAAACAAATATCCCTCTGTTGACAGAATCCTGCGATGCAAACAAAGGTTAATTATTAAAGTATTACCTTGATATTAAAGTGATAATTGTTTCATAATGCTTTGGGGTGAACGAAGAAAACATAGATCGCTCTGTAATCATTCACTATTACGGTTCTAGGCTAATGCAAAACTATCTGCATACTGATGTCTGAGGTGCTCAGGCGTTGGTGGGCGTGGTTGCTGCAGCTCTGTTGACTGGTCTGACACATCGTCTTGGCCTTAGTATAGAGTGGGCTGGAGTTCAGCTTGGAATTTATCTTAAATACCTTTGCGCCTGGCTTGAAGTGCCATCTAGAAATAAAGATTCAGCGACTTCACTTACTCCTTACAATATGTGGAGACTAATACCTAATATCTAATGTTTTATTTCTTGTAACTGGGGATTGAGCTGAAACTGAGCCTAGCTTGCTGAAGTCAACGTGATCAGCTTTACCCATGACTCCACGGTTTTATTCGTTTGTTATGCGTGAGTGCACCAGGTGACACGTTGACTGTGTTTATGTTCTATGTGACTGTTTAGAAGAGTAAGCTATTGATTTTGTAATTCTCTCAGATGAATTTCTTTTTCATATGTAAGATTACCGTTTACAGAAAGTTGAACGAAATAATCATAATGATGGTAAGCCAGATGTGTTTCTATTATGTACTGGTTTCTACAGTCTAGATGTTGAGCACAGGACTCCAAAGCACGGATATTGTAAATTTGAACCTCAGCAGACCAGCACTGGACAGTTGGATTTTTTTAGTTCATGGCCGGCCTTCACTCTGTGGGGACTCTGCATGCTTAATGCGAAGGCCCTGCCCTACAGCAGTGTATCACTCACAACAAGTACGACTGAGAGTTTTTCAGTGTTCTGACCTAACAATGCGGATGCTCACTCCATCTCATGTAATCCCAAGCAGAATATACTTTAACAGATATAAAACACGTGGGTTAAAATTCGATAAAATTCGTTAAAATTCGATACGTTGGCATTTAAAAGTTCTTTAAATTAAAAAAACTAGTGGCCCATAGGCCATGACGCTAGGCTGTATTTGATGAAGTACTAATTGCATTAGAACATAAATGTAGGTCATAATTTGTGATTTGCAATAAGAGTTTACAAGCAGTTTGTATCTAATTAAGTTTAACATCCAAGTTCTAATGTTTACCTTTTGAGCCCTTATTATCAGACTGATAGCTGCATACTGTAATTCTCAACAAAAGACCCAGGGTCTTACTTTCAATGTGTGAACAACTTTGCATAATATTGGGTAAGACACTGATTCTGCAAATAAACTGCAATTCGCTGTAATTCAATATAAAAATACTACCCATTGTTTAAATGTGCAATACAATTAAGAAACAGTGGAGTATATACCATCTCATGACATCCACCAACTGTGTTTCAGGTACTCCAATTTTGTAATTTTCGGACTTGTTGTCTGTCAGTAGTGCCATGAAGATATTTCTAAGCAGCACATTATCATGCCAAACTGCACGATTTAGTAGTGCATTGTCGTATTGGTTTAAATACTTTACTTTATGCCCACAGTACTGTACTGTAAGTGTATTGTTTTATCTAAAGTGCCTTGAGGGTAACTGTATGCAGTACTTTACTGTAGGTATTTGTTGTGCTTTACGTTAGATTGTGCAGTGCTTTACTAGAGTTGTTTGTAGCGCTTTACTTTGGCTGTTTGTAGGGCTAAACTGTGGGTGTTTGTAGTGCTTTACTAAAGGTGTCTGTAGTGCTTTACTGTAGGTGTTTATAGTTTTACGGTAGAAATGTGTAATGTTTTACGTATGCGTCTGTAGAGCTTTACGGTATGTATTTATAGTGCTCTACTTAAGGTGTTTTATTGCTTTACTGTAGGTATTTGTAGTGCTTTGAGGTAGATGATTGTAGTTTTTTACGTTGGCTTTTTAGGTGGTTTACTGTGGATGTGGCTAGCGCTTCACTGTCGGTGTTTTTAGTGCCCTACTTTAGATGTTTTGAGTACTTAACTTTACTGTAGGTGTTTCCAGTACTTTATAGTAGGCGTTTGGAGTGCTTTACGTTAGGTGCCACTGGTGCTTTACTGTAGGCGTCTGTAGTGCATTACGGTAGTTTTTTGCAGAGCTTTTCTCTAGGTGTTTGTAGTTCAGTACTTTAGGTGTATACAGGGATCCACTGTAGCTGTTTGTATTACTTTATTGTAGATGGTTGGAGGGCCTCACTATAGGTATTTACAGTACTTCACCGTAAGTTTCTGTATTGCTTTACGGTAGCTTTTTGCAGTGCTGTACTCTAGGTGTATTCAGTTCATTACTGTAGGTGTCTATGGTCCTTTACGGTAGGTGTTTGTAGTGCTTTACTAAAGATGTATAGAGTACTTTACTGAAGGTGTTTGTAGTGCTCTACTGTAGGTGTTTGTAGTGCTCTACTGTAGGTGTTTGTAGTGCTCTACTGTAGGTGTTTGTAGTGCTCTACTGTATTTGTTTGTAATACTTTACTGTAGGTGTTTGTAATACTTTACTATATGCGTTTGTAGGGCTTTACGGTAAAGTATCTGTAGTGCTCTGCTGTAGGTGTTTATAATGATTGATTGTAGGTGTTTGTAGTACTATATATATATATATATATATATATATATATATATATATATATATATGTGTTTAATTTTTTTTATTTTAATAACTCTTCAATGTATTAAGGTTTGCGCAAACTAAGCCTCCCACTCACAGATGCAAAGATCATCCCAAGACGTCTTGTTTTCCTTCTTTAGACATACTGTAGTTACCCCTGATATGAGAATTATGTAACACCCTGCATTTTAAGTGAGTGAGGCCAACAAAGTAATACTGTAGCGGCCTCACATCTTTGTGAAAAACATTGTTTCCCATAGAAAGATGAGGATTAGACAATGGAGACCTTTCCGTGTGTAATACGAGTGGACATTTACGTCTCATATTATGGTATAGCCATGTTAGTCTGTAGTACTAACATGGCTATACCATTATATATATGAGTTGTAGGTAAGGAGAAAGAGTAACGCCTGTAAGATAGACTAACTTGTTTATAAACACACAAGGCGTCACTCTTTCTCACTACCCATATATATGTATATATATATATATATATATATATATAGAGAGAGAGAGAGAGAGAGAGAGAGAGAGAGAAGTAGAGTTACCCTCCGATGTAAAGTGCTCTATAGCCTGCAGACTAGGCCAGAGCGATATAACACTGAAGAAAAACAACACTGTTAATTCACAACAGTGTGTTTTACGGGATGCGACCCGACCATCAGGTGAATGTCGTCAGAACCTTGCAACATTCACCTGATGATCGGGTCGCATCCCGTGAAACAGTCTGTACTGAACTTACAGTGTTGTTTTTCTTCATTGTTATATCTATATATATATATATATATATATATATATATATATATATATATATATATGCATTTTCACCATTACATTTTACATTCTTATAACAGAAATAAAACTATTTATAGTATTTTACCATGATTACACTAAGGGGTAAATTTAAAATATAAATTTTTAATTATAAACAATATGTATAATATACTCACATAGCTTGTGTAATGTATGATTTATGTGAAAGTAACTCGTTATTTGTCTTTTCATCTAAAATGCAACAAGGTTTTTATGGGACCAATAAACTCTTTGGTGTCATCTACGTAATCTGTGGTGAGCTGCGATTACGGTTCTGTCGTGTGAGGACACCGTCTGTTTGCCCTGCTCAGCAAATCTATAGAAAGATGCATATCATTTTAATATTATATGCAATATGCTTATTAAAACATTTATTTTGAAAAAAAATGAAAGGCACCTTGTTGGATTTCCCCCGCAAATAAAATACAACACAGTACTTTGAGTTTTAAATCACTTAACGGCCGAAAGGTCTGCCCGAATTAGGGATGATTATCACTTACTCTACTCAAGTTCATCGATGATTAGTTACCTCTATCTCCTCATGCGCAGAGGCCCTAGCCACTGACTGACTTTCCTAAGACCATAAAGTGGAGACTACCCCCTCGGCCCGTTACCGTAATTCTATGATCCACTCAGACCCATCAGGTCGCCTAGTTTATCATCCGGGCAATAATAGATAATTCCACTCATAGTGCAGGAGGGCTGTATCTATTTAAGGGTATATGGAATATCCTACAACATGAGCTACAGGAATCGCCTTATAGAATCATTATGAGGGTAGGAAACTTCACATTCCCTATATACACAAGCCTTGGCATGCTCATCTTAAAACACGTGTGAATGAAAACTCTAAGGAATAGGTGAATCTATTTTGGAAGAAGGACCGATCAATTATTATTTGCACAATTCTAATTCCTTAACAATTTGGCATGGACTTTCATTTTTTTTTAAATATATATTGCTCTCTCCACGCAAAGATTGAGCAGACAATGCGCCAATGTTTCACCTATTATGTCATATGAACTGCAATCATATTGTATAAGCTTTCTTATCCATTATATCACATTTTAATCATAATCTTTACATTACATAAATCATAACTCAGTTACAATTTATTAAATAAACTATATATTGATATTAACCTGATAATATCTACATATATATTAATCTTTTGTTAATAAAACCGCATTCATATGTAATTCTGATTTTATTCTCCAGTTGTTTCTCCTATAAATAAACCCTGTGCAGTTATATTCCGTTTTATCTGATGTCCGCCAGATGTCTCTTCCATATGGATGACGGAGCGACCTAAGGTGGCAACTAAAGAGTAAACTTTTAAAAGGTGCATCACAGTTCTTCTTTTACTGCAGGAATTTAAAGTTTGAGATATTTAGATAAACATCAGTATGCCTTGCCTTATAGTGCCTTTTTATACGAGTCGCATCATTTTTCGCTGTGTTTTTGCATTTTAAGATGTCATCGACTGAAACAAATCTAAGCGCAGGTGGCTCATCTGGCAGGAGTTCCCCGTCATACAGAAATGAAGCTCATACTAAATTTTGCTTGATGGAAAACTGCTTGCACTACATGGCATATCAGCATTAATTCAGCACGTAATATTAATAATTACCAAATCTAATGTCTACAGATACACGCTGTGTAAAATTATATTTCGACACCAGAATATCAAAGTCGAACAGCTTAACAGTTGCGTGATCGTTACTTGGACAGGATCCCTACTCGGGCTGGGTAAAAAACGAAAACTGTTATGACCAGTCAAATAATAAAGCATTAGGTAAATTACTAAAAAAGCAAAACATAACTCGAATGAAAATATTTAACAACGGAGGAGCCTTGTAGAGAATTCATGAATATAGTAAAGGTGTGTTGAGGGACCAAATACACGCTCCAGCCTCCGGCTTAAGTCCTTTGTATAAGTCTCGCCGGCCAAAAAATGACCGTACACATGCCGAATTTGCGTGCGATATTCGACAATTTCGGTTACTTTCGTTTCTCCATTAAGAGGCCGTCAAATATCCAAAACGGAGTCCGTCCAAATTCTCTGCTTATGACTCTTAAATTCATACATTTATTTAATATATAATTTTTGTTGTTGTGACTAGCCTTCGAAATGTACTGTCCACACAACCTCTGTCCTCAGCCCGCTTTCATTTGTTTAATGCACAATGAGATGCGACGCTCTTATCGGTCTGGCTAAAAACCTTAGCCCTGTTTAAGCCCTTGTGTTTAAAACCCAAACATAACCTGCTACACAAAGCCGCCGTTATAGCGAAGGAGATCTAGAACGACTTCAGTGTAAAACTACAGCCTAATGAGTATAACCTATTTTTTTAGCCCTGAGCTTACACGTGACTGATAGTAACATTTTTTTTTTCAGTGCAACAAACCACATTGCCTCAGCCGGCTGAGCTCACCCAATTAAGGTAACCTTTTCAGCTAGGCCTGTCTGTCAATTGTCGGTGGTTTGGCCCACTGAGCTACCATGCAAACACTTAGCATATTTTGCCGAAACCAGAGAGCGGCGGTTGTATACATGTGATAGGACGGAAGGGAAAATAAGAGGAAAACTGCTTTAATCAGCTTCTAATAGTAGGCAGATATTGGAAAGGTGTTTTTATTGCCTGCAGCTAATGTACAGAGTCAGGCTGTCCAGGTGTCAGGTCAGTGCAAACTATGCATTTTGCATACTGCTACATTACGTGGTAAGTGTATATTTTTAAATCAGTTTCATGTAAATGTAAATGCAGAATTCATTATGTTAGCAATATGTTCCACTGACTAATTATCTAAAATGTAGATAATGGAAGTCTGGTCGTGACTAGCTTATATATGACCGTGTTTGCAGTAGTTAATGTTAATCCTGCCCAAGCCGCGTTTTCACTGACTGGGCGATATAACCGATATAGGGCCTTTTTCGCTGCCAACTGTCTTCAGGTCAGACTGACACATATTTATAATCTACAGTAAGTATAACTGCCGCTATATGCATATCTTTTTAAATGCATCAATCATTTTATCAAACGTACCACACTCGTAACGTCTGAAACCATCCTCCTTGCAGATTTAAAGGCCATTCGAAGAGTTAAAGAAACATCTTAATTGCCAATCAAAAAAATTTGTAGTTATATTTTTCAGCCCTACTCTCACAATGTTTTGGTTAAATGAACCGATACTAAATGCTAAGTGGCCTAATAGTTTCCTCAAACCATCCAGTTCTTCCATCTGAGACTTAATAAGAGCATGTATGAGAGTGATACAGTAAACAGATTGAACAGTTGCTTTAAGCATTTTTGATAATAACACGACACGATAAGAAACAAGTTTCATTGAAGGAAAGGTCGATTAGAATAGACCTAATGTTGCATCTAATTTTGCCCTAGTGGTGAATACATTATTTAAAGCGTCTTTGTAACATAAAGGTTAATATTAGACATGGAACATTGAGAATGGACAGTCAGAAAAAAATGTAGCTATCTAGAGAGAAGATTACATCGAGGCGGGTAACAGAAGTTGTATGCCAGCAACACAAGACCCTCCGTCGAGAGCTTTTTAAGTCCGTCTTATCAGTCTTATGGAGTATCATTCGAAAAATAAACGGTATGTATGAATCATAGAAAACGTATGCGAATTTGGAACTTTATTTTTAATTTCTAACAAATTGATGTACATTAAAAAGAACTTTTTCTTATTGGCCTTGGACCTGTGAACGAGACCTTTGGAAACTTCTTTTTAAATAATTCGGCATACACCCCTGGCCATCGTGACATTGCTGATCCTGATTATACAACCAACGAACAACAACCAATGAACCCCCCCCCCCAGGATATACTTGGGGTGACGTCGTCCACTATGACGTCACGACTCACTACGATTACCATATGGTCAAATGTTGTGTACAAATATAAACAAATGTGGTATAAAAATCACAAAACGCTCACTCAAGGGCTATATATGCTGGGATTTTCACAAAATTTTAATTTCTGGGAGATTTTCACAATACTAACCTATATGATAAAATTCAAGAACATCCATGACTCCGTCCCTTCCGATATCCGCCGGAAACAGACACACCCAGAATCTAATAAAAATACCTTCGCTTCGCGAAGGAATAATTATATCTGACTTAAGGTAGAGTTATGATCCCTGGTTTATGTATACATCACAATCGACTCTCTTGCCATAGTGTCCTTTTGGAGTGAATCAAAATAAACTCTGCTGTTACGGTGTTCGGCATAATAAGTTTTGGTAATTGTAATAATTATGGGAATAGTTTTAACTGTCCTAATCTCCAGCTTGTAAAATGACGCTTTACTTGACTCTATCAACTCTAATTAGTAATCTGACGCGGTAATATATTCAAATATATATAATATATATTTAAATATATAAAAAATATATATATATAATATATACATATTATATAATATTTGAGTTTTTCTAAATGTTTTATTTGACAAAAAGGAACAAATCAATAAGCTTTGCGGAACCATCTGTCCTCTCAGAGCAACGGAGCACCAATCCAATGGTTGAATCACATGTCAGTTTTTTTCCAACCTGAACATATACGCGAATCCGAACTGACTGCTGTGCACATTTACCCTAAAAATTATCCTTGTGCTAGTTCAGGATGACGGCCTTGACAGCCGTATTGTGGAATCGTTAATGTTGGCTTGAGCAATGAAATATCTTAGTTCTAGGGATCAAATACACATTTTAGATGTTACAAATACACTTTATAAAATTCCATCTAAATTCCACCAATAAAAAACTGAAAGAAAGTCCATGAGTTAGGTTTGTAGCAGAAAGTCCACCAAACCAATAAACCAGCTAATGACCAAACCACCATTAACAAATACATTATACCTTCTTGCGGAGGTAAAATGATTAGGCATATTTACACGTGGAATAAAAGTGATGTCATATTGACGCTAATAAGTGATAAGAGAGGAATACGTATGCAGTGATTCGAGAAACTATAAGGAGAAATTGATTTTTAATGTATTACAACAGTCCATCAAAATGATACAAAAAATTATATCGTGATGAAAAACAAGGCGCACAATCTTTTATTATAACTGAAGCTTGTACATCCTTTCCTTCCATGTTGTAAAAAATGACAAAGGAATTAGATTAACATTGTAAAATTTTTCGTTGTCTTTCCAGAACACCTGTAGTCCACGCATACAGGATAACCGTGTGGAAGCAGCTATTCGTTGATCTACCATTTGAGACCTTGAGTTGGTTGAATGACGGAATATTTAGAATATGGGTCTTAGGTTATTCTTAAACCTTTCCTTTCTTCTTCTTGGTATTCAGCATGTCAAAGGAAAGAACATCGTCCTATTGCCATTTGCTTTTCCAAGTCACATATCAGAAATTGCTCACATCGGGGAAGGACTGAGACTGAGAGGCCACGAGATATACATGGTAGTTACTCCTACTTATGCAGGGTTCAACGATTTAGAAAACAAGTATAAATTTAACATCCTTGGTCATCATGTGATTGAAAATGATCTGCAGGAAAAATTGAATGACCCCAAAGCCTCTAAAAACATACTGGAGATTACACTTGGTTTGATACCAAAGGAAAGCCTCCGTGTGAATACTAAAGGGCAACGTGAAGGATGCAACAATCTACTAAGTGATAAAAAACTAAGAGCCAAGATGAAGGAGCTCAAAATAGACTTTGCCATCATTGATGCTTTTCCAATGAATAGGTGTGCATATGTGCTTTTGTATAGCCTTGATATTCCGTATATTTCTTTGACGACTCAGTATGAACCCTGGTTATTCCGAGCACCAGCAATTCCATCCTTTGTTCCCTTTCCTTTGGGTCTTTCATTTTCTGACAAGATGACATTCACTGAAAGAATAGTTAACACATGGCATCTGCTTGACTGGACAGTTTGGACAGAACAGATGCCGTACCTTTCAAGTGACATGGTCAGTATCTACGCACCAAACAAACATTTCCTGAGCATGGATCAGCTTGCACAACGCAGTCGGTTGTGGTTGTTAGACACTGATGTAATAATTGATTATCCACGGCCCACCATGCCAAATGTAAAAGAAATTGGAGGTTTAACAACGAAACTTGCAAAACCTCTGCCCCAAGACCTAGAGGAGTTCACAAAAACGACAGGAGATGGCGTCATTGTAGTCTCATTTGGATCTTCTACTCCTCAATTTTCAAACGACATTTTCCAACGACTTCTATCTGCCTTTCTGAGTACAAAATATACTTTTGTATGGCGATGCACGAGGTGTGGGGACATATATGTGCATGGTCGTATTAAAGTGATGGATTGGATACCTCAAAATGATTTACTAGGTCACAACAAAACCCGTTTGTTCATAACCCATGCTGGAGCAAACAGCCAGTTTGAGGCGATCTACCACGGCGTGCCTATGTTGTTTTTACCTGTGTGGGCTGACCAACCGTATAACAGTCAAAGGGGTGTGCAAAAAGGCTTTGGAGTGAAAATGGATCTGTTAACCTTCAAACCAGACGATTTGGCACGCAGCATTGACGAACTTATGACTAATCCCAAATACAGACAAACTGTACAGAAAGCATCCCGGATGTTTCGGAATTCTAAACAACATCCCATAGAGAGGGCAGTGTTTTGGGTAGAGCATGTTTTGGAGTTTGGTGGTGAACATCTACTGTCATACGGACAAATTATTCCTTGGTATCAGTATCTGATGTTAGATGTAATATCCGTGGTATTCTCAGCTGTTTCTTTACTTCTGTCAGTCATATACTTCATTATACGATGGATGATTTACAAAAAGATTAGAATTCTTAATGTTAAAAAGTGGAAAACGGACTAACACATCTCATGTATGTGAACACTTTACGCACACCCCCTGAGCCATTTGTTGTTTGTATTACCCTCTTTACATAACACGATTTCCAATAATGCTGCTGATAAAAGTCCTTATCCATGGAAACCACCGCATATTATACATACGGAAATATATAACAATAAAGATTAAATAATATTGAATAAATTGAAGAACTATCAGGTTTGGTTAACAAATTAAATCACCTATAGTAAGGTAAATATACCGCATGAAACTGACTTTTAATTATTCTTTAAATTATATTGTACAAATATAATATAATGTTACATGTTGATCCCATAGAGGCATTATTTTTGTAATTACTTGAAAAACGTAATAATTCTGGATAATCTGCAATCCAAATATATTATTACTAAATCAATTTGGAACGGTTGTTTTCGATCAAACCTGTCTCCGCTTACGTCTAAGAATTAGATTAGGAAACGGTTTGTAAGACATGCATATTCTGTTCTTATTCCAAAAGTATGTTGGATTGTTGTGGCTTGTTTAGCAGTACCGTCCTTACGCAATCAGATGTCTAAGAATAACGTGAGAACTATCTTAACTCATTTAAAACTTAAACAAAAAGTGCATCCACATCTAATCGGTCGAGCTGGATATAGTCCTAAAGTTTTGAAATCCACCCAATCGATGGGTTGCTTAAACAACCACTCTGACACTAGGTTATGTAATTGTATACTTAGTCTGGCCTCTTCGTCGTTCCTGTATTCATTGCATTACGAATGGTCACCGGGCAACTTCACAGCAGCATTAAAATCTAATTAATACCTCCTCTCTTTTTGGTTGACAAGAAAGGTGTTCCTTTGGATACGACCAACAGTATCCATGGCATGGTCTGTCCTGCCAAGTTATTGTGGATCTACATTACGAGAAAGCACTTCACCGATAGGAATGCAAAAATCCCAACTTAATGGACGAGGTAAAGAAAAACTTGTTTCCTTTCGCCAGTTTATAGATTAACCAACACCATGAACCCAAGAAATTATGTTTCTTTGGTTACAGTTTTTCAAGAACATTCATTTTAGTCGTTGGAATCTTCACCAGTCTAAGATTCTGCTGTTATCCAAAACCACACCACGGTGCTATACCAGAGGTTCATGGTGATAAGTAAAACATCAGAGTATAGTAACTTAGTGTTAATTAATACAATGAATGTAGAATATACAGGTATTAGAGACTCACAAAAGTATATCAAATTTTAGGATAAACGGCAGAATCAATGCTGGCATTCCTCATACAGACCTCAATAGCGTATTTCTGCATGTCCCAACGCCAAAACAGACTCATCAAATGTAAGGCTTTCTAAACAAATATCCTTCTGTTTACACAATCCTATAACTCCTGATGCAAACACAGATTTATTATTAAAGTATTACCTCTACATTAAATGATACCTTTATTGTAATGCACGGGGGAATGGAGAAAACAAATATCGCTCTGTAATCATTCACCAAAGGGCTCAAGACTAATGCCAAACTATCTGAAAGCTGGTGTCTTAGGTGCTCAGGCGTTCGTCGCTGGGTGGGCGTCGTTGCTGCTGCTTTTTAGACTGGTCTGATTTCTCGTCTTGGCCTTGGAATCGGGTGGTCTGGAGCTAACCTGGGAATACAGTTTAAATACCTTTGCGCTTGGTTTGGAGTGGCATCTATTACAAAAGATTCAAAGATTTCCTTTTCTTCAGCCAATACCTAGAAGATAATGATTTTATTTCTTGTGATTGGTGAGGGAGCTAATGCGTGCCTCGACTTGCTGAAATCAACGTGATCATTTCGAACCGTGACTCCACAGTTTTGTTCATATGTATTGCGTTGGTCCATCAGGTGCCTCCTTGGCTTTTGTCAGCTGATAAAAGTAACCCTTTGCTGTTGCCAAAGGGAAAACAACTGCCCTTACCAAATGATCGGGTTGCCTTTTGGTTCAACGTTTAAAAGTAGAGATTAAGTGTGTGTTTTTTTTTTATGGCGCACTCATCCTTTCATTACTCAGGTACACATCAAAGCCTGGTCAGCGGCTAAACAACGAGTATATTAAAAGTTAATAAAGGGTGCAGGGTTTATAATCAGCTGTAGGGCAAGGGCACATTCCGTATAAAGACAAGTCTGGGCATTAACACTTTAAAACACACAATGAAAACTACAAGGAATGGATGAAACTGATTTGGATTATAGTTCATAGGCACAATTAGCCCATAAGAATGAACTCCTCAATTGCATTTTTTTTCAGTGACTGACGCATTGTGGAATCCATAGATTGCACCTGCAGTTAACTGTGATTATAACACTTCAAACACAACTGTGAAAAATGTTCAGTATAATTTTAATGTTCAGTACATCTATGTGTATTGTATATTTGACCATTGGAAAACATTATAATAAACTGTTCTGTTCTCAGCCCTATTTTGCACCAAGGAAGTTAAAATATGAACATAACAGTACACAGGCCTAAAGCCTTATACAGGACTGCCACCAAATGCAAGATGTCTACGGGGCTGTTAATGCTTCAATTCTCTCTGGACAAATACGATCAGGTGCTGATGTTACAGGTGCTTCATGCTTTCCAGAATGGTAATTTTTTATTACAGGCCTTTCGACATACAACATTATGTGAACATTGGTTTGCTAAAACCATAGGAAATATTTTTTATTTAAATTCCTTTCTAAGAGTAACAGATCGTATCGTGCTATAACCCCAGTTAGCCCTTTGTTTGGCCGGCGACGCAACAGAAACCTGAAACCTGTTGCGTCGCCGTCGGCGGCTAAGGCACAATATTAATTCCTGAATAATTTGGCATTAACACAACACGGGGCGACCTCTTGTTGTAGGTAATGAGTAATTAACAGTTCATGATTAACTTCATGACTTCATTAATAAAGATATATAGATAAACACTAGTTTGCTTTGCCGTACAGTATGTTGTAATACGTACGTCGCGTCATTTTTTTGCCGAGTGTTCGTGTGTTTAAAGTTGCCATGGACTGTTATAAATCGAAGCCTATGGGCTAACCCGGTTGGACTTCCCCGTGTCACGGAATTAAATCTCACACTGAAGTTTGCTCAAAGGAAAAACCGCTGACCTTACATCGTATTTCTGCATTCAGCACGTGGTATATTAATATATATAAAGTTTAATGTGTGCAGAAACACGCTTTGTAGGATTGTATTTCATCACCAGGACATAAAGGTTGCTCAGTTTGTAAATGAGTCGTTAAATGATCGCTTAAGAGGTATTAGTGCCGGATAGGTCAGGTAAACAGAGTAACTTTACATATTTCTTAACATAATGTCATAACTTTACTAAAATTAAATATATATGACGGTGTAGCTTTTTAGAGATATAATGAATATATTGTGGGTTTGTTGACGGCGGGGGAGGGGAGGGTAAGTGCACACAAACTGGACCCAGCCCTTATTTAATTATATGCATAGATGGACGTTGCATGAATCACACCACTTACAGTGTTATTTATATTCAGAGGTAAACTGATTGTGGAAATCTCCTAAGCTTTCCTTGAAAGACAACATATCAAAGCTTTTAACATTTTAATCAGAACCTTTAATAGAAGTAACTTTGGTTACAAACTATGATGATGTAATAATTATAATAAAAATTCAATTTTTGTTTTGTTACGATTTCCAAAAAAAAATTAATCATCTAGCCTCCAGTCTACCTATTTTTTCCTCGGATTATACGCCCTGTAAAAGTCTTGCCGGCTGGAGAGGGTCCGTACAGCGCGTGACCTGATGTTTTCGTGTGCGTATTAGCAGATTTTCTCACCATTTTGATAACATATTTAGTCCTCTGGATGGCTACTATCCTCATTAAGGACGATATGAGCTACAACAAATCGCCTGATTCTCTCGTCCCGATCACACCTAAAGTATGTTCCGGCTTGCTGAAAATCGTTCCTGTTGTAAAATCCTTTACATTGTCAAGGACTTTGCAGCTTTTTAATCTGAAATTAGTTTACGGTGACGCTTATTTCCTCCGAGCTATGAGGATCGTAAGTATCCCCGCGTATAATCAAAAAGCGAAACTCCAGTATCTGAATAACTAATTTTTTTTAAGATTTTTACAGGATTACAGTTACAGGGTTCAACGATTTAGAAATCAAGTATAAATTTAACATAATTGGTCTCGATGTAATTAAGAAAGGTTGTCATAAAGTATGGAAGATCCAGGCTGTTAAATCGGGTCAATGTAATGCTCTACGTTGGTTCAACCACCGATGACCATGTCAGAATTTGCACATGTCGGAGATAGACTGAAGCTGAAAGGTCACGAAATATAAATGGTAGTTATTCTTTCTTATGCTGGGTTCAACGATTTAGAACAATTAAATTCAACATAACTGTTTATCATGTAATTAAGATATATTGGCATAAAAGGATGGAAGATCCTGAAGCGTCAAGTGATTTGCTGATCAGGATTGCGCGCAACACCAACAGAAGACTACCGTATATAGCGAGGGACAGCGTTCAGGGTATCATAATTTATTGTGTGATGCAGAACTGAGAGTCAAGATGAAGAAACTGCAGATAAACCTTGCTATAATTGATGCTATTCCAATGAATAGGTGTGCATATGTGCTTTTGTACAGTCTTTATATTCCGTATGTTTTTTTGACGACTCAGTATGAACCCTGGTTATTCCGCGCACCAGCAATGCCATACTTTGTGCCTTTTCCTGGGTGTCTACCATAATCCGAAATTTTGACATTCACTGAAAGATTGACTAACATGTGGCCCCGTTTGACCTGACAATTAGGACAGAACATTTGCCATACCTTTTAAGTGATATGGTCAGTAAAGAAGCACCAAACAAACCTTTCATAAGCAAAGATTAGCTTGAGCACATAGTAAGTTGTGGTTGTTAGATACCGATGTAATAATTGATTATCCTCGGCCGACGATGCATAATTTGAAAGAGCTTTGAGGTTTAACATATAACCTGCCAAACTTCTGCTTCAAGATCTAGAGGATTTCATCAAAATGGCAGTAGATAGTGTTGTTATGGCTTCATTTGGATCAAACTCTCCTCAATTTTGAAATGACACTTTAGATCGATTCCTGTCTGCGTTCTTAGGCCTATGACTGAGTACACTTTTCTATGGTGACGATTAAATTTTGGGAACAGAGAAGTGCCAGCAAGCATTCAGGTGACGATTGAATACCGCAAAATAATTTTCAAGGTCTCAATAAGACAGGTTTGTTCATCACCCATGGAGCAAAGAGTCCACACGTGTAGCAGTTAACACGGTAATTGCCATTCTGTAAACAACACATTGCTATTTTTAGCGTTTTCATTGTGTGAGTATTTGATTGAGATTTTAAGAATTTATTTGCATATGACGACCTGTCAGGGCTTCAGCGCGAAGAGACCCCGCCCTAGAAAGAGGGCCAATCAGAGATTCATAGTTTACTACGCGCATGCGCGTATGGTTTCATTCATATGATTTCATTCATTTGTGTGCAACAACCCCAGTGCTTACAAATAAATAAATATACATGGATTGTACAAATAGTTATAATAACTAATCGAGGCACTCTCCATGGCCCCAGAGATGGCGTTCGGTAGTCTGCAGGGGTGGAGGAAACCGGAGTCCCCGGAGAAAACCACGGCCTTAGACGGGCAACTACAACCCACTCTCATAGCAACGCCGGGGATCGAACTCGGGTCGCCAGCGGAGAGAGCCAAGCGTTTTACCACTCAGCTGTCCAGGCCCCATGCGATGCCAAATGCAATGCTACAAGCATACACACGGCGATCGGTTTTCCAAATGACCGAGAGCAGCTTATTTTATCCTCATTTTCCACAATCAGAACCTCGTAAGCGTAGTCACATGATGGCAGCCATTTTAACGACGAGATTTAAATAAATCGGCTTTTTCCACCTTCGGCCTAAGGATTCCCCGTAGAGGATTTTCCAGCGATTTCAAGAATGTCACAATAGTTCTTGACCCTGCGTAGAGGTTGCATCCAAAACTGAGCTCGGCAGAACCTTTAAAATAAACTGGGCATTTTCTGACACCTTGTGGAAAATATTTCACCCCCCCCCCCCTCCGGTTTAATTAATATATTACAGTCTACACCTTGAATGTTTACGAAAGTAAGCGGTCCATCATTACAAGAAGAAAACTGTTTAATATATAAAACTGAAATCGGGTAAGATAATGATGAAGGGCAAAAGTGCAAAGCAGAAATTCTGAATATTTGAACGGTTTGACCTAGGAATATCTCCGACGAAATCCTTATCTCCGCACATCCTCAGATTTAAGATGGTCTCAAGTAAGACAAGGGGAAATGTTTCACTAACGTTAACTATGAGCTTGGCAAATGCTGCGACTTAAAAAATGACCGACTCAGTCGTGTAGGTCGGATTTTGTACGAGGAGACTGCGAGTTTACAGTTTTGGGGGATTTATATTACGACTCATGGACACATTTTATAACGGCAGCAATAAAATAACGACAGGGGCAGTGTTATATTTATTTCCAAATTGCCAAAACTGAGGGTCGGCTGGTCTGAGAAACGAAAATTTAAATAAATTAAATAAGTCTGGCCTAAGTATATATAATTTGTCATATTTTCATTCAGAATTCACTCTTAATAATTATATTATATTAAAAAGCTATGTCAAAGAAATGGAGATAAACCTGTTAAGGTTCACTTTTAAGTAAAAAAAAAAACCTCTGCCTGTCATACCCCTGGCCACTTCGCCTGTAGCCTGTGGGCGGGGAACGTTAAATTCATTTTTGGGGGGGGGGGGTGTAAATACATGTATTTCTTAATGACGTCACGTCAAAGTCGACGGGTCATCTGGTGCAAGTGAGAGGTTCAGCGTTATAGTTTAGTCAATGCAATAGACAAAATATCCGTTGCTGCGGTTCAGTCCCTGAATGTATATTTGCAATGTATGTGTGTATATGGTTGTATATTTATGTATATGCATTCGTGAATAATGAGTATATGTATGTAAATATATATTTATATATATATAATACACAATGTATAAATATGTATATATACATGTTAATGCGTAAATATGTGTATGTATATGCATGTATGTATGTGTATTTATAAATATATATATAAATGAATCTATGTGTATCTATATATTTTATTATTTATTTTTATGGGCATGCGTGCATATAATGTGTAAATAAACTCACATATTTATGTATATGGACCGTGAGTCTGCAGTAAACATTATCTATAACAAGTTTGTGCAGTTTTAAAAATTTCTTAAACAAGCGATGACTCAACAGTAGACCGACTTTTTTCTGCCTTTCTTACAATTGTCGTTTTTTTTTTTTGCACCCTGAGCTACCATGCGAGCACTCACTCATACACAAAAAATGCAGCGAGCAGCTGGGCTGTGCCTGTGTTGGGGCGGCAAAACCGATGACGGCATATGATCCCCCCAAAAAATAATATAAATGTTTTGTGTCGTTTTTGTTGCCGTTCATTAGCGTTTCCTTGATGTCCTGGGCGACTTCTCTGGACACACGACACAAAACTGTCTAAGCTTGACCCTTTAAAAATATAAGTTCACTTTAAATCTTAGGTTCCAAGTAGTAGAACTACAGGTTTACTTATCATTGTAGGTCTTACACTTACGATTTGTGCCCGACTACACGATGGCTGACGGGGGCGTAGGTGCCAAGTCCCTAGGGCAAGGTCCGTACCGCCAGTGTGCCTCTGTCCACCCAGCAGTAGAAAAGAGTACCAGTAATACTGGGAAGGCAACCTGCAATGGTCCTATCCACCACTTGTTTAATTCCTAATTAGATTCATGTTACAGAAACCGGGATAAGCTCTGGCCTGGTGAGTTATGAATAGGCTCGGGTGTAAAAACCCAACAGACATCACTTTAAATGAAGGCCGACTGACAGGAAGACGACAGATAAAGACCCTTGCTACAACTCAGAAGGACTTATTTTACAAGTGACCCAGGGGTCATGACGCTCAGCTGACTAGAAAAACATTCACAAAGGGAATTTTATCAATGCCAAATTTTGTAGGATGTATCCCCATTCCACTTAAGCATAGTCAGATGATATGGGAAACAGAGACCTAATTTAAAGTTTCCAAGCAGATTTTTCAGGGACCTCCCTGGATGTCAAGTTAGAATCTAGGTCCAATGGTTAAAATTTGTGTCCTGTTATTAGATGACCACACCTTTGAAGGTCTATAAAATAGAGAAAAAAATTGGTAACAGTTTGGAATAAAATCCAGGTGGCGCCACCAGTCTGCAGGAACTAATGAAAGACTCCATGATCAATATTCATGCAAAGAATCATGGTGATAAATACATTAGTTGTTCAGATATCGTCGGTTTTTTTATCACATTTTTTATTATTCTGGGGGTATTTCTGAGCCCCAATGCTTGGAGGATATAGGTAACAGAGACCTAATTTCAGGTTTCGCATGAGACTTTTCATGGATCTCCCTTGATGTCAGCTTAGAAGATTCTAGATCCAGTGATTAGGATGAGTGCCCTGGTAATAAATGAACGCATCTTAAGAGGTCTAAAAAATAGAGAAATAAAATTGTAAAAATCGAAAAATACAGGTGCCACCACCAGACTGCAGAAACCGATGAAACATTCCATGATCAATATCCATGCAAAGAATCATAGTGATCAATGCAATAGTTGTTCAGATACTTGAGCTTTTGTATCAAATTTTCCATTATTCTGGGCCCTAAAGCTTAAAAGTTTATGCGTAACAGAGACCTAATTTCAGGTTTCCAAGAAGACCTTTCATGGGCCTCACGGCATGTCAAGAGAGAAGATTCTAGGTCCAGCCGTTTCAATCTGTGCCCTGTTGACAGATGACCGCATCTTAAGAGGTCTCAAAAATAGAGAAAAAATCGGAAAAAAATATAGGTAGCTCAACCAGTCAGCAGAAACTAATGAAACGTTCCATGACTTGTATCCATGCAAAGAATCATGGTTATCAATGCATTAGTTGTTCAGATACTTGAGCTTTTGTATCAAATTTTCAATTATTCTGGGGGGTACTTCGGAGCCCCATAGCTCAAATTATATTGGTAACAGAGACCTAATTCCAAGTTTTCAAGTCGATTTTTCATGGACCTCCCTTGATGTGAAGTCAGAAGATTCCAGGTCCAGCGGTTACGATTTGTGCCCTGTTATCGGACAGACGGCGGATGGCCGGACGAAGACGGACAAAGAGTGATCGCTATAGCTCAGATGACTTACAGTCACCGGTGCTTAATACGGTTACAGAATCCATGGAACCTACAAGCATGAAAGTGTACAAGAATACCAAAAATACTGAAATACAACAAACATTTTATGTATAAGTGGGGTTTAGTTATATTATCAGCGAGATAATTATAGTAAATATCAGTGTGTCAAACATGTCAAACATTTTTTTAAATCTGTTTCAAAGCTATTTTTTATCGGCAATGTATAACTAATTACATGCATACTGCATGAGATACACAGCACAAACTTACACAAATACGTACGCGCGCGCACACACACCTTTCAGCATCATATAGCTTCCATTAATTTTATGTTGAAAGTAACCAAAATAAACTTTAAAAATATTATGTTAATATGTCCAAATTATTTCTAAAGATCTATATATCTATACATAGATCTATTTACAAAGTCCTTTCAGGCACAAATCAATAATCACCGATCGCTTGTTACAAACCAAAGAATTATGTTCACGAAGGTTCACGAAGCGCCGTGGAAATTCCAGTGACGCTGATGCATAGCACTTGCAGTTCCAACAATGGCCAACGATCACATCAGTCCCAGTATCGTACCTTTCCCTTAATCAACATTACCATTTACCACAATCTGTTTCATCCCCTGATGTCCATCTATTTTTTACTGCTATAAATTATTTATACGTTACACCTTGTTAACACTAAAAAATATTACCATCTCGAGTACAGATAGCTGGTACTACTGCAGGGAAACATCTGATCTGCCAGACCGTTCTAAAAGTTCAACAATTTGTGAAACACAAACTAAAAATCTATTTTAAAAAAATTCAATCACCATATTAGGCTGTCACTCCCATATGTAGATTTCTAAGAAACTTTTCATAAATATAACTTTTATTCTCTAAAAATATATTTAGACACAGGTTTATGGAACGGAGTAAAGCCAAACTACTGCCCTCTCTGCTTTTCTCTGTGGCCTTGGGGGGGGGGGGGGGGGGGGGTGATTGAGAAACTTGTCAAGGTAGCCGGCTTAGGGTGTAAACCCCACACTATGGCTCTTAGGCAGGTTAGTTAATAGCCAAGGTCTCCGCGAATGGGGAAATTAATGAAGGTAAGCACCGGCAAAGTTGAGTAGCCTGTAACTTTCCATATCTATATTAAAACGTTTACCCAATAGACTGACAGTATGATCGTGTTTAGTCATAAAAATTATAATCTTTCTTAATTCATACAGGTATTTCGGCTATTTTGGGGGTGTAAACTAAGGTTTGAATTGTTGTATTTTATCAGTAGGAGAAATCATACTCTGGAACAGCCTGTAACTGTTTGCTGTGATACTTGAAGGCTTTGGTATTACTGATGGCTGAACTTCCATTCGGCACGAAACCCTCGGACAAAAGTAAAAATGCAGTAAAGCAGGTAAATCCAGATTTATCAGGATTATTTATCTTTTTTCTTGTTCCTTAGGGCCTCTAGATACCGACCAATGATTTCCTGTGTAGAATCTTCCATGAACTGGTTGACTCTGCTCTCTAGGTCACTCTCCCGGTGAGCCAAGAAATAGTCAATGTCTGATTTTCTCATGCTCAGTTTGGTCAACTGTCTGGCCTGATCTGAAAACACAAAAATGTCAAAATGGCCATACAAAAGAAAGTCTAAATATGGATTCCAAAAGAAAGGCCTTTAATGGCTACACAAAAAAAAGCAATAAATAGGCCTACGCAAAAGTCTAAGTATACCTACCAAAAAGAAGGGCCTACATATACTTACACAAAAGAATGTCTAAATATGGCTTAACAAAAGAAATTGTAAATATGGTGCAACAGAAGAAAGGCCTTTTATGGCTACACACATGAAGGAGTCTCAAAATGGCTACACAAAAGAAAAGCTTCAATACGGCCTCACAAAAAAAATCCTAAATATGGCAACACAAAAGAAATACTTAATTATGGCTATATAAAATTAAAGCCTTCATACGGTTTCACAAAAAGAGTATCAATATGACAACACGAAATAAATACCTTAATATGACTACATAAATAAAGGTCTTAATTTGGGTTCACAAACAAAGGCCTTAACAACTTTCATATTAACACCGATCAAGTTAAATGAAAGGGCATCTTTCAATCAACTATTTATCCAAAGATGTAGAACAAAGCCTGCTGGTCAAAAGGTTGGATTTTGAATGGAAGATCACCAGTTCAAATGTTTCGAAAGCCAAAATGCAAATGACAATACGTTGCTAGAACCTCAGAGAGTTGCTCTGTCTAACCTAGATATTATGACCTACTGCTAAGATTCTACATATAAAACCTTTAATCCAATATGTTTAATAGAATCATAACAAGGGCAAAGTTGATCTGTGGAACATATCTTGTATGCTCCCCACCTAATGGGGAAATAGGTTTGAACAAAGGTTCTGAATAGCTGAATGAAATTTGTGATACATGTTTTCCAATGGACTGACACATGCCTTGAATAATATGTCAAGGTCTTCCATTTTCGGACTTGACTTAGCCGCTCATATGCTGCATTATTGCTGCAAGTTTGGTGACTGTACCCCAAATATTTGGTGAGTTATTGCGTTAACAAATGTGTAACGATCGGACAGAAGGAGGACGGACAGAAGGACGGAGGTTAAGACTGATTTCTATGTTTCCCGCCAACGGCGCCTTCGGCGATAGCAGGTGACAATCAAGTGTCTCACTGTAGGATGGGGGAAGCTTATAGGATTTGATAAGCATATTTCTATATTCATATTTATGTAAAGGTTTGGTTGGTGGACCTAACCATGTCCCCTGAGTGCATAATCATCGATTTCAACATGTTTTCCTTTTACTTTTGTTTCTTTTTGCTTCTTTCTTCTGTCATTTTCTGTTTGCAATAGATCTCCAATATGGCCGATTTGGAAAAGCTGCATTCGGGCACAAAATTAGTCCTAGTTCACAGATTTGCAACAGATTTATTTTCCACCTTATTCCCAAGATAGTTGACTCCATCGCTGATTCCCTATTCTCGCTCATTTGAAGATTACATATATCTAGTATTATCACCCTTGCCATAAAATCATCATTCTACATATAATGCCACCAACAGGCAATTACATATCCTTATTAAAAAAGGTTTAACCAGGTAACTGCTTATATATCCAACATTCTAGTGAACATATGTACCTGGAATACTTATCCATTTCATTGCTTGTTCTTGGGCTTTATTCAGGACCTGGTCATGGGGAGCTAGTTCGTCAATTATTCCAAACTGGAGTGCTTCTTCTGGTGAGAGCAGCTGGCCAAGCTGTAAAGCTCGGCATGCATTGCTGTGACCAACGATGTTTTCGAGTTGTTTTACAAACCTGTATTAATCAAGATAGAGCTACATAGATCCTGAAACTTAATGTTCATACCAATGGGATTTCTATATTTTTTTATGAACCTACAAAAAAGACTATATACTCTTTAGTTAATTTTCGGAATAACAAAATAAGTGTTAGCGAATATGCCACAATACAGTGGCATAACATTTCTAAACACATCCATTATTGGAACGGTTAATTAATTTGTTACGAAACAGAGGAATGACGAACTTTTATCAATAACATGACGACATTTAAATAAATTTAATCATTAAATCAAACAAGGTGAGTACATTTCATAAAAATACAAAAAAAAGTCTACAGATATAATTTCTGGATATATTGACAGTCTGACTTGTGCCACAGAGAAAATGCACTTCTTCATGCTTTTAAATGGTGATAATTCTACAGCTCGATTCTCCATTTAAATGACTCTCTCCTATTCCATGGTTACAGCCTAGTTCAAACCTATATTGTGCTGATTTGTTTACCAGATGCTATTGCAGTGAAAAGTAAAAATCATAAATTGTACTTACCAAAAGGGTGCCGTAATGCCCTGAAAGACAAAATTATAGAAAAAAAGCCAGAACCAGTGTGAGAAGTTGTACCACACCAAGAGGTTTGTTTTACAGATATGGTCGCCAATAGATATGCGGTTATGTCTAAATTCTTGATTCTGCCAAAATTCCATATAGATAATTACAAATGTTTTCAGGCTGTGCATCACTCGAAAACAGCCGTTATAGACCTGGATAACCAAGGGATTCGATAATTCTCCACGTAAACTTTTCTAGATTGATTTTGGGGTAATTAGTCCTGTAGAATTGATTTCTGCTATCTGAAATGTTGTAATATTCATATTAAACGAATTATTTGCATATATTTGTATTTTTGAATAAATTAGTGGAATTAATTATATAATAAATAAATCTCTTAATTTTTTTAAGAGTGAAGTATTTCGAGCACAAATATTCGAATATATCAGATAAAATTGTAGTTTAAATAAAATTATATTCTTAATTAATAAAATGCAAATGCATCATGCAAACTGGATAATTTATTGAGACATTCTCAATACGAGAATATGGTCTCTTACATTCATTCTGTGCAAAATTGTGGATAAGAACTGGTAACGTCATTTGAAAAACTGCAGTGAAACTGCAACATTATTCTGCAATATGCTGTAGTTCAAAACAAGGAACTCTATAGGTTAAATGTGGATACCGGTGAGACAAAAAGTGAAATATGCCAACTTATGACACTCACCAGCTGCGTTTCAGGTACTCCTATTCTGTAGTTTCCGTCAGTCATGATCCTGTAATCTGCCAGTAATGCCATGAAGCATCCGCCTGCTACAGCGTGACCCTGTTAAACCATTATAATGCAAGGTTTAGACTACCAAACTGCAGGGTTTTATGGTGCAGTACTTCATTTGTTTTAAGTGCTTTCCTGCAGGTTTACAATGCTTTAGTATAAGTGTTCACACTGCTTACCTGTAGAATCACTCTGCTGAAGTGTAATTGTTCACAGTGCTATACTGTATTTGCATGACTATAGGTGTTCCCAATGCTTTTCTGTAGGTTATCCCAAAACTTTAGTGTAGGATTTTACAATGTCTTACCGCAGGTATCAGCAGTGCTTTATCCTAAGTGATTTCAGTGGCTAACTGTGGGTGCTTGCAGTGCTTTATCGAAGTTGTTCACTCTGTATTACTGTATATAACTGGAGTGCTTTACTGTTATTGTTAACCATGGTTTATTGTGGGTGTTTGCAAAGATTTATTGAAGGTGATTCCAGTGTTTTATTGTATGTGCTAACAGAGTTTATCATAGGTGTTTTAACTGTGTTTCTGACACTAGGTCTTCACAGTGTTTTTCTGTAGGTATTTACAGTGCTTTACTGTAGTTTCACACTGATTTACTGTGTGGAATGATGTACTGTACATTTTTAAAATGTTTTACTGTAGGTGTTACCAGTGCTATACTTTGTGTGTTTGCAGTGCTTTGCTGTACTATGCTCATGTTATACACTGTTGTTGTGCATTGTGCATTAAGCTCCAAATTTTAAACATGTGACACTTGCTCTCGTTGGTCTGGTATTGAATGATAACACTTTTTTCTGTCAAAGAAACAAGAATGGGACAAACGAGAGCCGGTGTCATGGGGTATTCATACAAATAAAAGTGGGTGTTGAATGGTGAACTTTGGAGCTGGATGCACAATCCCATACCACGCTCTCATTGGTCTGATTACAATTCTTTGCTCTGTGTGCACCCTGATGTTCAAATCCTGGAAATCTTCCTATATAAAGCAGCGGTTAAATGAGAGGAGACTTGGGACGACTACAGTGTATTACCACTGTGTCAGGACCATATACTGAATATGTTCGCACTGCTTTAAGGCCTGGCCATTTTTAACGCTGTGCAGCACTGAACTGCAGGCAATTTCAATGCTTGACTGAATATATTAACCTAGCTTTATCATCTGCTTTAATGTTGGTAGTTGTCATGCTTTACTGTTGGTTTTTGCTGTGCTTTACTCAAGAAATTTCAAATGCTATATACAATGCGATCTAGTGTATGAGAGCATAATGAGTGTTATACGTTAACAGGAGACTCACATTAATAGCCGCAATGACAGGTCTAGATGAACCATAAAGCCTCAAGTACATGTCCTGTAGAGTGTGCCAGAATGCTGACAGTCGTTCCCTGCTAGGCTGATAAAACTCTTCTATGTCTAGACCAGCACTGAATGTAGTTTTCATGTTCTGTAGAAGTTAAAACACATAAAAAGACTAACAGACTATGTACTGGCACTGCTGAAAATGTCATTACCTGAATAAGCTCCTAGACTACCCTTAGAACCATTCCGGTCAAAATTTAATCAATTGGTCTGCGGTCAAAAACCCACTCTTCCACCAATAAGATATTCATATATATATGAAAATCATTTTAGAGCACCTGGATAAACTGAGTGGACAAACAGACTTATAAGTTATGGCAAACAGTTTACTGACCAATCTTGTCTGGTTAATTGCAATATTCTTTAAATTTTTTTTCAGATTTTTATGAACACACAGACTTTGTTTATGGGGTTTGGATCTGCACCCGTACCTGCCCCAAAATTGCATCTGCCTGAAAAATTTTTAACCTCATCCTTAATCCCTCAAGTGCCTTCCAATAAAGTTTCATTGACGTTTGTTGATAATTTTCTTAGATATTATTTGAACAATCAATCTATCAAATTATTTTGGGGAGATATGTTTAACAATAAATGTTTGGGAACTATACTCAGGGCATTACGTGTAATGACTGAAATTTGGTGATATTATTATCCAATTTGCCTGAAGTGTTTTAGACAAATTGTATAACAATCTAATCTAAATTCCATGATACGGGTTTGCTCATATTAGAGCAATCCACACCACTGGGGTACCAAGTGTAATTGATTACTATTGATCAGCTCACATCCTCCACTGATTTACTATTGAGGGTCTAAGAGTTTACCAGAATTTTGTCCATGACTTGTCACTTGTTAATGACAACTGAACGGCTGTCAGTTGTTCATTCACTGAAATTCGGCAATGTCAGTGAACAAAATCAAATACATGTAAACTAATTTTCACCTGATAAAATGATGCCATTCAGCAGCAACATATATGTATACTAACAAGAAATTTTAAGCATTTCATGAAATACCTGAGTGAACCAGTGATCCGTGTTATGCCAAAGAGTTTCAGTCATTCGTGTAATGCCTGATTATGTAGTTTGCTTGTGACAAATAATTAATTAAATATATATATATATATATATATATATATATATTAATTTAAATTACTCTTTAATGTATCATGATTTGTGCAAAGTAATCCTCTCACTCACAGATGCTAAGATGATCCCACGACAAGTCTTGTCAAGTTTTTCTAGGGCCAATGTCAGTTCTCTTAACATTTCGTAATTCAAACTGTTGACTGGTTTTCTGTTTAGATATACTGTAGCTACCCCTGAAAAAAAAAGAAAGTAACATTCTGTATTTGAAGTAAGTGAATACTGTGGCAGGCTCATGTCTCTGCAAAAAAAACTGTTCTCTTAAAAACTGGATTAACACTGACACTTTTCAGTGTGTAATATGAGTGCAAATGCCATTATCCATTTGAAATGAAGTTTATACATATCTATCTATCTATCTATCTATATATATATATATATATATATATATATATATATATATATATATATATATATATATATTCTTCAAATATAATTTAAATCAATTATTATAGAAAATGAAAATTACCATTAATTATATTTTAAAAATACTTTTTTTTTCTTATGAATTCCTAGTATTTAATCTGGATTATAAATGTGGTAAATTTCAATTATTAATCTTAAATTATAATTAATATGTCTCATACACTTCCATAACTTGTGTCATATAACAGGGGTTGATCCAGGATTTTAGAAAGGGAAGGTCCAACCCAGGAAGACTGAAAGAAAACTTTAAAAAATCCCCTAGTATGGAAAGGACGGGGGCCAGGTCACAAAATTTGGTTTGAAAACATAAAAAAAGGTTATTTTGGTTAAAAAAAAGAGGGGGATCCAGATCCCCCCCCCCCCAACCTGAGCCACCACTGCATATAAATTATATGTAGGCAACTCGTTACCTGTCTTTTCATCTTGAGTGACCTGTATGTAATTCTGTGATGAGCTCAGGTTACGGTTCTGTTGTGTGATCCGGGGAAAGCCTCTAGGAGCTTTGCTCAGCAACTCTATAAAAAATATGCATATTATTTTTATATATTAAATCCATATGCTTATGGTACCACTTTATCTCAACAAAATTAACTCCGATTTGGTCAGGGCTTGCGCCCAGGTGCAGCTCCAATCTACCCCTATATATATCATTCCTCCACCAATAAAGATAACCTGCGGCCACTGGTTGGGGCCAATAACACCTACTTTCAAAAGTCAAAATGTTCCATAATAAATATATGTCACCACTGAGATTGCAAAAATTGACTCTGATTTATATGTCAGTAAATTAAGAGTATCAAAGTAGCCTACATGTACAAGTATGACAGGAATAACTTTAACCACATGCATTTTCTTTTTTATATGGAAAATGTTGTACCTTTAATTTAAAATAAACTGGAAATATAAAAACATATATGGGGTTTTGATCTTCCTATTCATATCTTGCATTATGCATATGTCTTAATAAATATATTAATAATATATTAATTATATATAAATTATCTGAATCATAACGCGATCACATCTTACTTTTCGCTGAACTATATATTAATAGTTTTATCTGAATATGATGTTAATAAAATCTCAATCATATAATTTTACGTAATTATTAATCATAACATCCAGTTATTTTCCCCATGTACAAGCAGGATAACTTCGTTTTAATTTACCCGATGTCCTCTAGATGGCTCTCCCATGCGCTTAACGGAGCGGCCTCTAGTGGCAGCTAATGCGTAAAGTGCGTGTGCATCAGAGATTCGCTGCACTCAAAGTAATTAGGTTTTACAGGAGCTAAGGCAAACACCCTTCCGCTTTGTCTTATGATATTCTTAAATACGTACGCCGCATCATTTTGTGGCTGAGTGTTCTTGCGTTTCAAGATGTCATGGACGGTTACAAGTCGAAGCGCAGCGCGCAAGGGGGATCACCCGGCCGGAGTTCCCTGTGTCACGGATATAATGCTCATACTGAATTATACCCAAGGGTAAAATGCTGACCCAACATGGGATATCTGCATTCAGCACGTGTTCTTATAATAATTAGCAAGTCTAATGTCTGCATTGTAGTATTGTACACCGTAACCAGCACATAAAGGTCGTTCAGTTTATAAATGAGTTGCTTAAATGTTTGCTTAAGCGTTAACAGGGCCGGGCTCAAGTTCGGAGTCGGGGGTGTCGACGCGGATCAGTAAAAAACGGGGAAAAAATTATGACAAGCGAAGTAATAGAGTAAAGATCAAAGCGTAACTGGAATCAAAATATTTTGCTGCGTTGGAGCTTTTGTAGAGAGAATAAAAGAATATTTTCTGAGGGTCGCTGTGTGTGTGTGTGTGTGGGGGGGGGGGGGGGGGGCATCCCCATGCCCCTTGGATCCGGACTTGGTTATTTACTTTTATACATAGGTGGCCAATGCATGACCAACGCCACTTACTGAACGTGCACAGTGTTATTCAAATTAAGAAGTAAATTATGCAGACCTGAGAAAGATGTTTGCGTTAAAAACACCAGTACATACGATCAAATATCAACCCTGAATACAATTCTGCATATAAATTATATGTGACATATATATGAGTGTGTGCTCTTCAAATTATCACGTGCCTAATTTTAACATAAAATGATAATTTTGATAATTTTAGAATTTAGGAAAGTGCACCGCGTCTTGCTGAAACAAAGTTTAAAGGCCTATAGAGCAAGGTATATATATATATATATATATATATATATATATATATATATATATATATATATATATATATACAGTCCCTGAGTGATTGCAATAGAAGCCATATTGCAGTGGAGATCGAGAGCAAACCAAAAAAAAAAGGGATAAAGAGCGAAAACAATTGGGGAAAAAGTTGATCAGTGGAACAGATCTAGTAGAAGTCACCCGCTAATTGTGGAAGTAGCTGAAAAAATGTGAATATAGGCCCTTTCTGTATGAAATTTGAGATATAGGCCAATGTCAGCCAACAAGTTTACCTTTGTGACCTTGTAAACTGTAAGTTTAATGGTACGTGACTGTGCCTCAAAGTCATTAATATAATTTCGAGTTATTGCGGTAACATAATTTAAGCTTTATCGCCTCTGTGACCTCGAAAAAAATGTAAAGGCCATCCAAGTTCGAACTTGACCTAGCCCGTCGTGAGGTACGTTTTTCGAGTTATTGCATTGAAATAATTTTAGCATTACCGCCGCTGTGTCCTTGGAAAATGCGTCAATGTTATCCATGTTCAAACTTGACCTAACCCAACTCATTAAGGTGCATCGATGCTGCAAGTTTAGTGACTGCTCAAAATCTTTTCGTGTTATTGTGTTGACATTATATCTGTGACGGTCTCAAAGCCGGGAGATCATGGGTTCGAATCTCAGCCAAGGTACTGAGACTGTTACGGCGACTGTTACAGATAACTTTATAAGATAATATTGTATAAATTCAATTCCCTCGATTCCTAAGGTGCATTTTGTCATCAAACCAGTACCTAGCATATGAGGATATAAGATATCATTATTTCCATATATATGTATATATGCAGTACGTATATATGCATGCGATATTTATGCGCATGCAGCTATAGGAATCGAATAAGGGAGTGATTCCATTAATGCGTATATATATATATATATACATGTATATGTGTGTGTGTGTACATGTTTATGCAGCACGTTTCACTCACTTTATCAATGCATGTATACAAACATTATCTTCATAAATTGGTTAACTGTTCAAGCAGAAGTAATTCGGACAGGGTTTAAACTTAATTAGATCCGGAGTGTCCTTTAGAAATGTATAAACGGAAAGTTATACAGCCTTCACGAACACAATTGCCACAAAGCTTGATTTTCCCTCAAGGCGCATGGGCGCCTTGCCAAACCCTGCCCTAAATGCTCATGCAGAGTGCATGCACAACATTTCATAATCCTGTCACAAGCAGTAATATTGACAAGGACTCTTAAATTGTATTTGAGAGAAATGGGAAGGCTATGTATTTAACTATACGGTATTTATAATTAAATTTCCTTTCGCTTTTTATTCTGTTCAAATATCTACAGAATGTGGATAAAAATTAAAGGGACCTTATCACATACCATGTAGCTAGGTATTTTAAAAATGCATTAAATATAGTCACGGTGTTTTCTCCCACAAAAATTATGGTAGGGCTTCAGGGGCGGACCGTGGATTTAGGAAAACAACTAACCCAAGAAGACTAATGAAATACCGAAAACAAAGGTCCCCGGGTCCGGTATAGGGGGGGGGGGGGGTCGGTCCAGGGCGCAATTTTTTTTCTTAAACCCTTTAAAATTCAAGGTTACCTCGGAGAGAAAAAAGGGGGACGGAACCCCTGGATCCCCCCGCGATCCGCGTCTGGCCTATGGGCAAATTTTTCGCTCTAAAACCGATTGCTTACTCTAGTGGATAAGTGGTGCAAAATATAAACACGGAGTGCAAGCAACATGGTAACCGTACAACGCGACTTCACAAATATTTATTTTTCAAGCTTCTGGCAATTAATCGGTGTTCCTTAATTCATTTCGCCTTCTCCTTGTTTGGGGGTTGTCGCTCATGCGCAAGATCGTGACAACTGATCACTCAGTCTTGTTACAGTAATATGCAGCTATAGGAATATACATGCATGGACGGTGTTTATTAACACAGAACCAGAACAAAACATATGAACTGAAGGAAGTAAGTCCGCGGGCCGGAAGAGTTTTGTTAGGAAACTTTTGTATTCAAACGAAATGAACTTATCACGTGAGGAAGAGACAAAATTCGTAGAATTGAACTGTCTATATGTACCTCTATGTTTCTTGTAGACTGACCTGTACCCTTTTTACATAAAATGGTATGTTTCATGAAAGTAAAAATGTTCAATTAAATACGGCTAAGCATTTTTTACGGGGGGGGGGGGGTGATATATATGTGCTACCCAGGGGCCAGACCTCGATCCCTACGCAGCTATTGTGGCCACGCAACCACTAGGACGAATTAGGCATGGTATTATCTATCAATGCATGCCCATTTTTATTCATAAACACCAACTTGAGTCGACAACTAGGCCTACCCAAGAGACTCAATGTAAACAATTTAATGAAATGTTGGCGCACCGTACATACAATTGATATGGCAAGAAACTAGGAACCTACTATGAGAGCAGATGTTTAAAGATTTAGGGATATCTGGTGACTCCAAACATGCACCCTTCCGCCAGAGGTCGTTTCTACTCAAAACGAACCTCTTCCAGACTAATATATATATATATATATATATATATCACTCAATAATTATATCTTTGATTCTCATTAAAAAAAATCAACAAATAAATATATAAATCAAAAGTGATATAATTAATACAAGTTTATTCTAAATGCCAGGCAGGAAGTAAACAGAGACAGGATATAATATTTAACTGTAATGATTATTTATAAACGCTTAATTCATTTATCCTGTAATTATACATGCAAATTTGTATTTTGAATCGGTACTCTTGATTTGAGATACCTTGAATTCATAACACAATAAATATAACTCTATTTCAAATGTTATAATCATTAAAAACACATTGAATTACCATTTTGCAGTAAAAAATAAATAACATTTAAATAGAATATTCGAATATAAATTTATAGGATATATATCAATTTTTCAGTCAAACCAGTGGGGTTTTAGTTATATAATAGTTTGAAATATATCTTTGACTATGAAAGTGTAATAATATGCAAGACTTGAGTTGATTTCTGCAAGACTGATATAGTTTATATAAATGCAACGCGTTTTGTTGCAGCTTGTAAACAAAGGAAATTTGCGTTAGGGTCCGCGTGCAAGCATGTATACACGCGTTTTAGATTTGTTGCTCCCTGAGAACTTTCACATCCGGTGGAAAGGTCATGGTCGGATTTATGGTTGGTTCCTCAAATATCTATTTTAACATGTTTTTTTCAGTACTTAAAACAGGAATGTAGTAAATGTCCATATGAGTGAATATTTACATTGCTGAAATGCATTCTATAACTGAATGAATTCGCATTAGTGGCTCTTGAAAACGTACGTGATCCAATTGCATTATTTACTTATATTATCGCTCAGCCTAAATCGAGACTTGCTCCATGAGGAAATTAGGTACGGTAACTGTGACTAGGTTGGAGGTAAATACCTAATTTTCATGGCACTTGGTACATTTTAGCTACAGGCTTTATATATTTGTGTTGTATGAGGCTATAAGATTGGGCGGATATCTGTGAAGAACTTGGATGTGACATTTCATTTGTAAACAATGTTGGCAGCAGTGACAATGTGCCACGCCCACCTTGATTTGGCTGCTCAAACTGGATGATGGGTCGTTCTGTTAATTATTCATTTAATGAGTGTTGATGTTCTGTTCTGTAGCCATATTGTGAAATAATAACCAGACAAATAAAGAGATTATATTTAAATATTAACAGATCAATTTGCATCAAGTGACCAATCGTGGTCAACTATCTTGATTCTAATTGGGCCATCCTTCCTGTCGCACTGGTGTTGCAGGAATGTAAACACTTCTGCCACACCATTGTTGGAGCACATTAGCCAAGTTCCTGTCACTTCCTGCCATCCCATTATGTAAGAGTGATTAATGTTGACACCAGAGTGTGGTCATTAAAGACTTTTTGAACCACATCTCTTTAACTCTTGGCCTATATCTGAAATTAATTCATTTAGGCAGGTTGGATTTACTGTTGATAATTTAGATAATTTTGCATTTCAAGAGAAAATTTAAAGAAAACCTGTTTAATCCTTCCAACTTGTAAGGTTATTATTCATATGTTATGTTATTAAGTAGGAAGTGTAGACCTAGGCATTTGTCAGCTGCAGAGTGTCAGAGTCTGGTGATCTGATTAAAATAAAGTTCTCTGGAAAATCCCAAGTCTGACTTGACATACATCCAGTTATGGACGACCTGCAAGTCATATTCCCAGACTCATATGAACATGATTTGATAATCTCATCACAAAAACCAATTTAGAGCTAATTTGTGAGAGTACATTAAGGCTATACAAACATTTTGAAGTACCAGATATGGTACTTGGTCGTCTGATCACCATTAATATTCTTTGACTCTGGCTGAATATCAGGCCTCATCAATCTCTGACACTGATATAAATGTTTCTGTCACTCAGTCAATTTTAAGTTTGCTTCATTACTAATATTTAAACTTACCACTACATAACAATATGCAAGGAATGGTTTATTTCAGTAACACCCTTTACTTAATGTTGGAATTTAACATATATAACATATATATAAATATATATATATATATATATATCTATATATATATATATATATATATATAAAATCGAACCTGTCTAATGCGATCACCCAAGGGACTGGGCACAAGTGGTCATAAAAGACAGTTGGTCATATTAGACAGGTTCTGAAAATTTAAGAAACTGCACAAATTTAATGACATGCATGACAAAGGTATGCATATTAGTAGGCCTGCAACTTTTACATGTTTAAACAAGTCCATTTCAATTAATTTCTGTCAACGTTTACAGAAAGACAGACCGTTTACAAGAAAGGTAATGATAAGCTTTACATCATCGGTAAATCTGTAATAGGGCCTACCGATATATAAGAAAATATTATTTGAAGACGTGAAAACCATTTTCATATTCAGGTGGAGTTTTGATTGAAAATATAATGAGGGTTCTACTGTTATAAACAAGAATCTTAGCCTTTGGTTTTTAATTATACAGGGTTTCTTTTACATAAGATGTACACCAGCGTGCCGCCAGTATTGAATTTGACATCGCCCTTCAATATGTTTTCATTATTTACCGACGTAACCCTGAAAAATGAATGATCACCACTTGTTGCCGCCAATTTGCATTGAACCTTTAGTTAATTGACAATCAAATGTTGATTAAATCATTGCTTTTACCTCCTATGAGGGCAGGAGTGCTGATAAGTGACAGAAGAAATAGGAGTACAGATGTACGCGAATAGGTACTCACAGTTACAATGACAACATGTCATGTCATGGGGTCTTTTCAATTCATTTGCATAGCCCTAGACGGCAATTCTTCTGAATATTGCCAACTGGCTACCATGCATACAAGCAGGCCATTAATGAGGCCTTATGTGAATTGCAAATTTTCAGGCCGTAGGGCAATTTTGAACATTCTCAAATAAGTTCTTTGAATGATAAAGGCTGTCAGAAATTTGTGGCAGAGGCCACATTCACAAACATTTTAAACTGAACATTTTAAATAACTATGCCATTTCTATATTTCACCCCTTTTAAAAAAAACTCTTGTTGTCAGCTACAAACCCCTATATGAACCACTCAAAATTGTTTGCTGACGTCACTGGTTACTACCATCACTTGCTTCATAGGAACATCATGGATTATTCACTCTTTGTAGTAACGCCTTTCATGACACACTGAATAGATCAAAGACAAACCACGGGGGGGGGGGGGGGGGGGGGGAGGCACAGGTAAAAGATTAACTTTGGGGGACCTCCATTTCTGTGTGGTCATGTGAGCAATTAATGTGGCCTAGCTGGGACTCCAGGCTCAGGGTCCTCCCAAACGGCCCCCAGTAAAACAAACAGCAGTGCAAGTGCCTGCAACTTCACGCATGGTAATCAACCGATCGGTCAGCACTGGTCAGTGAGTAGCTCAATGAGTGTCCGCATTAGGCAGGTCAATATATCACTTTGGTCGGGGAAAAACTGCCTGTAATCAGTAATAGCCAGGTGGTTGTTTTTTCACAGGGTTTATCTATAGAATAATATAACAGAATTCAGAAGGGATTGATAATTATATAATGGAATTTCATAAGGGGCTGATATCCAGTGGTCGTAAAAGACAAGTTGCCTGCATTTCACTGGTGGTCGTTCAGACAGGTTGGACTGTATATATATATATATATATATATATATATATATATATATATATATATATATATATATATATATATATATATATATATGCAAAATGGATATTTTGTACAATAACAGTTCAAATAAATGTAGATATAAAAATATGGTCAGTTATGATTTAATGTATGATTTATTATAATGTATGTAACCAAACCATACTAGGTCTAGAATGTCACACATCTAGGCAGCTGACACTCAGTAATATCAGTTACAGCATTGTTGTCTGTGCAGAGGCTGGACTGTGGGAAGTCTAGGTGGTTGTGCAGACTCTCCAGGCTCTGACACTCTGCAGCTGATATTGTTGGCTGCCTGGACACTTCCTATTAAGTAAGTGTTTATTGTACAGTTACTCAGAAGTTTGGAGTTCACTATTGAAAAAGGTTGAGCTAAATTAACGGGGCTTTGACACAACAGGGCACAAGTTGACACAAGCAAATCTTTGAAGTTAAGTCAAAGAGATTTGTTTATAATGGCTAACCCTACTGGGCATCAAGCGTTAAAGGAACTGACAAGATTGATAGTGGAAAAATAGTGTGGCCCATAGTTGTTCCACACTGTCCATCACTATAGGAAGCTACTGTTGCCACCACCTTGTCTAACATAAATTGCAAGATGTCCGTCATTTTGGGTCAGCACCCAGTGACTAGACCATCACTGTCAAAAATTGATATTAAGTACCAGTACTTTTTTGTGGGATTTGTGTTTAAAAGTGTTCTTATTGTTTTTCAGTGATACCCGATTTTGGAGTGGGGCAGTGAACAGTTAAGATGCCGATTCCACACATCCATCATCTGGTTCAGGCGTTCCCGTTCATCGTCATTGTGCTGCTGGTACTTGCTGTGGCCGGGGTCCTGGTTTACAAATACAACCTCCACAACAAACTCCAGGACAAATTCCAGTAAACAGACTAACAGAGAAAGGTAACTGGTGTTGTAACAGATCTGTCTTGTAGTTCCTTTATTTTCATCATTGTTTACTGTAAATACATGAGGGTTTGCTCAATCATCAATCACTAGTTGCCTCCACCAGGAGAGTTATGTAATCAATCCTGTTTGTCTGTGAGTTTGTTCACAATATACTGAACTCATGCAATCATTAACAAAATCTCATGAAATGTTCAGGGTATTTTAGAAATCAGCCATGAAAGAATCAGAATTTGGTGTTGATCCAGCATCTTTTCGGATTTAGGAGCGTCATAAAGGAATGTTTACAAAAGGGGAGACTGCGCCTAAGAGTCAAATTTCAGTCAGAAAGGAGCACACCTTTCATGGGTTCTTTAGTGTTTTAACCCAGCAATGGGGATGACACACACTCAGCCAGTTTGACACCAGGATTATCACATGTGAGCCTCCACCATATAATCTGAAATTGGGATGGAATTCTGCAGGTGTACATAGTATTAAAAGCATTAAAAAATTGAGGCAATTACCTCCACCAAAAAAAAGTCTTTAAAAAATATCATGGACCCTACACAATTCTTAGCCACACCATGGATTTTGTTAACAATAAATAATGGATCAATCAATATTGTGCAAACCCTGCTTGTGTGTTTTCTGTACAGATTTCCTGTCCCGCATGGCTTTAAATTTGCTTTCATTATTCCTTAGGACCAGAAACTTATTTGACTGATTAGTTATGGGAATATCATGGTATACCATAGACAAACCGATCTAGAAATAACATTAGAAATGTGTTATGGAAATGATTACTTAATAAAACAGAATGGTGATGGGAATATGAACAAATTAATTAATTAATAGTTACCAGATTATTTTTTTATGATTTGTAGAGGTAATATATTTTGTATAGACTTATATGTGGCTATGTTTTACTGTGGAAATAATGAACTAATTTGGGGATTGGTTAAATTGTAATTAATTATAAACAGGGATGTGCTCACACCGCATGGTGCAAGGATGCACCTGGATTTTTTGTGGCCATCCAGCTCAATGGGTGCCTAGCAGTGTTCTTTTTCTTTATTCTCATGAATAAAATACATCTGAAAGGTCACATATAGTCAGTGATGGAGACATTGCCATAGAGTATTGGAATAATACGAATGTTCTCAAAATCTGTAGTTCAACATTAATACAGTGATTTCTTTCACCTATGACATCCTGGCCACACCCTTTAATACCTTAGCCCACCTATGAAGCATGGGATGTATTATGGTATACTCATGGTCTGTCTGTCCGTCCGTTGTCAGTCCGTCAACTTTTAGTGTCGTCATTATAACTTTATTAACTTACCAGGGATTTGATAACTCTTCATAACTTCTAACCAAAAGATTATCTGGCCAATGCTCAGTTATAGACAAATTCCATGTATATTTAATGAGGTCAGAGGTCACAAAGCTACTTTGTGGTGACGACACAGTAACTTATCAGGAATGTGATGGATTTTTATGAAACTCTAATAAAAGTTATCAACAGTGAAACATCTCACCTAAGTTTGATTCTGGGCAAAATCCATGCATATCTAATGAGGTCATAGGTCACCAGACCTTGGTTGCATTATGATGACTTATCTAAATCTGATGGATTTTCATGAAACTCATTGTAAATGTTAACCAATACTATAAATTCACACAGATTTAATGAGGTCAGAGGTCACAAGATATAAGATGGCATATTCTGCATGTTTGTGGTGCACTTGTAGGTAAATATCTAGCATTATTTATTTCATTTATAATCTTTTTTACCTGACTTTTTCAGGAGTAACATGCAAAGTGATGCATATTTCTACCTCAGTGACACAGTGTAGATGTATTTCCTTCACTGTTTGCATTGCTGTTTAAAGTTCTTAATCTAGATCCTAAATTTCCCCCAGAATATGTTTGCGCTGCAATTTAAATTAAAGTCATCTATTCACTGTCTTCATCTGTTGCTTTTATTCGCTTTCTGGCTTACTCTGCTTACGTATAGCTAAATTATATACACCATTCCTGCTATGAAAGGTTCATATGATGCCTGTGTCATGGTCATTAGGGCCCTGCTTTATAAGCAGTGCCCTATAGTGGTCACCATGTCAGTCCGTCCCTTCAAACTTCCATCAGTGACATTTTCTTTGCATGCGATAATTCAACAACAACATACTTGCACTTTCCAAATTCACAGGTATGATTGGTACATACAAGGGCTCTAGACCTATCGAATTACAGACCTGTCGGATTTCCAATATGGCTGCTACAGCCCAATCGCTGATTTTCTTTCGTGTGCGATAACTCAACAACAACATACTTCAGCTTTCCCAAATTCACAGGGATGATTGGTACATAAGAGGGCTCCGGATCTAGACTTATTGAATAACAGACCTGTTGGAATTCCAATATGACCGACACAGCCCAATCATTGATTTTCAAGTAACATCTAAATACACCATTTCTCACTGTGGGGCCCTCTGAGGACCATGGTCCAATTACATCTAGTTTGACCTAGTTTATCTACAAACTATTAGTAAACATGTCACATGTACCGATGCCGACAAACAAAAGAAAAAAAACATGTAACTGCAGGTTGGAGGCTGCATATGAGAGGTCACTAGTTTGCAAAATGATATCTGCAAAACTCTGGTTCATCTGAACACCAGATGTTCTTGTTGGATGTGTTTACATTATTTTGGCAGGGTCTCCCACATGTTATTAACACGCTGATATAAACAAAACAAATTGCCTGTGCCATGAAAACAGTGTTTTTCTGGCATATTTTAAAGTTTCAAAGGATTATCTTTAGCTAATAGATGGTAGAATAATAGATATGGGCAGAGGTCCCTTTCAAAATGTTCCTTATATACCCAGTGTAGGGGCTCATCTGTACTCCTGCTTGTCACTGAAATAACACTGAGCACATCCCTGTTTATATTACCATATTTGACATAATGAGTGTCCTCACCATAATGAGTGTCCCCAAGGATTTGAGAGAGACATCTTTGAGAAAACGGAAAGGATGAGCCATTCCTACAAAATAATAAAATTTGGCATCAGTTGCCATCACTGTTATTTTCGTCCCCGCTTGATGATTTTGATGGCTTGAAATTATGTCAGGGTGTCACATGGCCATAAATTTTGGCTGAGGAAAAGAAATTTTCCCTAAATTTTCCTAAATTTCCCCAGAATCCTCATATATTTAAGCCCTAGAACAGCATATGGTGGGGGGAGCATATTTTGGGGTACCAAAACTATTTTATAAAATTCAAATTTAAGAGTGCCCAGAACGTTCATTATGTCCATTACGGTAATTGCTTCCTGTCTGATCACCTATTTCATATTTCACTATTTAATCATTCTTCATTCTCAGGGAATTTGAAGCCTGCTTGCATTAACAGAGCTTAGCGTGGTGCTACTCACATATCTTCCCTGCACCGTGCTTTGTTTGTCGCTTCCTCGTCATGGAAGGTCGCAGGCTTGACCTGCAGCACGGCTTTATCAATTATATTCGTCAGCATCAGTTTGCTCGCCTTGAGAGAGATCGTCACCTTAACCTGAGAGGGGCATCAGTCATCAGTCCCAAGAAATGTTCCTTAGAACCCAGTAGCAGTTGTGGTATTTTACATTATGTATATAGTTGTAGTTTAAGTTGTTTTATGCTACTCAGTTTCTTGTGCGGGGATTCCTCTGCCTGAAATTTGGCTATATGTCATCTCCCCCTTGATATTGATAAGAAAGTATATTATATTTGAAAAAGATATTGTAAAGATTTTATAATCTATCTATTTGAGAATAAAAAATATTTTGTATATCTATCAAATATTGTAAGAAATTTTATCATCTATCTATTAGTGTTAATATAACTTATTTTATATATCTATAAGATATTGCTAGAAAAAATGTTATCTATCAATAAGATATTGTATACCGGGATGTCTTTTATCACTGTGCAGTTCTCAGAAAAAAGAAACCTCTATAAATATGAATGTAGAAATGAAAAAATTTAGTACTTAAAAAATCATTATATTCTATAAAATTTTCAACAAGGATTGGAAAAATTTTGATTTAAATTAATGTTTGACTTTTATGTTTCCTGCATCATTCCATACTATCTTAAGCTAAGATTCCTTATATACGTGATGCGCACTGCAGACAAAATCGCTATTGACTTAAGAAGAAAGGTGAGATTACTTATGCATGGATACACCATGCGGAAGGCATATCCAACAAAACGAATTGCTACATGTATTTTAGCAATTTTTGCTGGTTCCACATGGTATGCAGGGGCAACATATAGAAAACATGCATGATGCCATGCAGGTTTATATGAAGTTTCTCAACACGCATTATACATTCCGCATGCCAGATTCCACATCATGCACATCTGAATTCTGTACATAAGGAGTCTTAGCTTTAGAATAAAAAATAACATGGGCATGTATTAATCATGATGAATAGATCCTGTCTTCTTTTGGGAAAATATACTAAGTTGTTTGTGCCATGAATCAAATCTAGGTTATAACATCTTGATAACCTTAATTGTCTTGAAAATGAAGTGCAGTAATGAATAATCTTTAGATCCATGAACTTTGACCTTTTGGACACACCAATTCATGAGATTAGCTGAGAAAAGTTAGATAATTCAAAAACTTCAGGCATTGGAACCCCTGCATAATTTTTTCTTTGACATCATTTTGTATTTGTTTGCATGGTTGTGTTATACTACTACTTTTTATTACTACAGCAGTTTCAAAGAGAAATTTATGAATATATTGTATTAAAAGATATATGTATTAAACTGTATGTATAAATCAAGTTTTGTGATTAGGGTAAAAAGTACTGTATTTCTTCCTATTAAGATATTGCACTTCCATTTAAAACACATAGCCTTAATCCCAGTTGAAATCCCACTAGCCAGTCAAAAACCAAGATAACCCATTTAACACTTCACCCAGTATTCACAACCCCAAACTGATGGTTTTCATTTTCAGAAGTATTATTCAGAAGCAGGGCTTCTGCACAGTTACATTTCACTTATTAAAGTCCCATGGCTTTTGATATAGAAATAAATTTCTATAGGATATGCTTCATCTATCATTTGCTCTTGCCTTAAGGTAGCAGGATTGAGAAAAAAACCCATATCAATAATGAGTCCAAAAGTAGTTTTAAATTCATCATAGACCCCATAAAGCATACATAGCTTTAACCCTGGTTCAGTGTTTTTTTTCTGATGATATACATATTTTTTAACTTTTCATTAATTTAAACATGATTTTGTAGCATATAAAAAATTAATTTTTTTGGGAAACCTTGCCCAAGACCCCCCTTGGATTAGCAACACCCTTAAAATAAAGAGTTGTTCATGGTCCAGATTCTTTTTTTGCTATTTATATAAGGCCTGGCTCAAATGACCACCTCATAATTTTGAGGGTTTACTGCATTATATAGGTGTATAAATTAAAAATGCTACAATTTGAAATTAAAATAAGTCATCCATGAGTTTTAAAAGAAATATCACTGATACATAACTGTGACTTCAGAATTATAGATACAATTTATAAATTTTCATATTTTATTAATATTTTTGTGTCTTCTGTATGAGTATTGTGGTATATTTGTATAGTAAAGAAAACAAAGGATAAATATAAATTATATATCACTTGCAATCAGAAAAAAACATTATTGACAGCTGATGTTGTGTACTTCAGTAAAGTGAAAAAAAAAAGATCATTACACTCTATAATTCCCAATTTTTGAGTTTGTGTATCTTTGTAGAAAAGGATTTCTGGCTGTCAGAGAAGAAAACTGAAAACATGATTGGAATGGTTATAACATATAAAACCTTCAAGGTCAACATGGCCGACGTTGACCTGGAGAATTACATGGCAGAGGCTAGGCCTTATATACAGCAAGCTATTAATGGTAAAAATTAATTATCTTACAATAATCAAAATTTAAATGAAAATATAAAATAAATTGTGAGATATATATATATATATATATATATATATATATATAAGAAGATATCTATTCATGTATTCTGAAAGAAGATGTGTAGTCAGCTTTTTAATTTTCTATTAAATATATTCTTGTTCCAAAGCAGCAAATGCTTATATATCAGTTTGACATATTTTTGATAAGATTATATCAGAGGTTATCAATAAGCTTACTTTTCCTCAAAAGACCATTTGGATTGTTGTTACCTTCATATTTGAAACAAAAGCGGCACTTTGACCAAGTGTGTTTAACAATTGTTCTCTCAGACCCAAGCAGCCTGGATAGTGAAGACTTGAAAGAAGTGGCCCGCGTGGTGGTGAATAGAGCGTGGGAAGACCAGAACTATTACACCACGGCAGCTAATATCTGTAATTTCATCGCACAGGCAAGTAGAGCTTTTTATCCGTGAGACCTGATCAGCATGTCATTAACATTATAGTTACACTATTAACAACTTATAATTAGAAATCTGCTTTCTAAAGTGAGCTAGCCTCGGTCATGTGGTGGTCCCGATTGTGGGATGTTCCCAAACCATGTTTGCATTCACTTTTTCAACCCATGTTGCTAGGTTCATGCATACATAAGTGACTGTACATTTGTGAATGTTCCTTAATGATGTTCCTAAATCTGGATCATGTGCCAGATCTACACCAAAATCTACACAAATGGGGATCAATACATATCCTCCCAGTGGAGGCAATTACAAGGGAACTGTATTAGCAATAAGCAGGGAATGGTGACTATCTCATGAACATGCTTCATTAACATGCACTGGCTTGTTCAATATAATCACCTGAATTAGTGGTTTTAATAATGAGACCAACGCGGACTCTCCATGTAGCAGTAAGTTTACTGTTCTTTTCTTTTGTTCAGTAGCAGAGACATCTACACTGTAAATACTGCACAACATTTCATTTGCATGGAAGTATGAATAAACTTCTGCAAAACAATCTGGTAGACACTGTCGAAATCTTCAATAATCTGGCAAGAAAATGGACCTAAATCATCACTAGACATCCCTACAAACCACTGTTACATGCATGCATATTATAATTACAGATCTAGAATGAGCAACAGGAGAGCACTACCAGCCAGTAGTATGTCTGTGTGTAAAATCATGTGATACCTGATTAACATATTATTAATATATAATTGTATCCGCCAAAACGAAGTTTTGCGGATACTATGTTTTTGACCGGGTTCTGCCACCTCCGCCACCGCGTTCGTTCCCGAAGAACTCCTCTGAGACTACTGGACGGATTATTCAGAAACTTACACAAATTATTGGGTCACATGTGAACTGGTGCCTAACCAAGTGGCCTTGACCTCTGACCTTTCCTCTCTGCCCAGTGTCCATTTGTGCGTCTGTTTCCACACATAAACCCACATATCTCGGGAACCGTTTGACCGATCAGGAAAAATTTTTTACACAAATGTAGCCCTTGGATAGCTTTATAATATACACAAAAATGGTGGCGCCACCTGCAGCAATTTTTGCACAGCGTCCATCTGTTTGTCTGCTGTGGGATAAAATCACTCGTATCTCTGCAGTGGTTTGACTTTTCCACCTGAAATTTTGCATGTGTATACAACTTGGATACTTTCTCATTCAAATAACAGGTGGCGCCACCTACAATCATGTTTATGTGGCTGAGATCCATTCTAATATGTAACACATGTAACTCTATTTCCCCTAGCCACTCAATCCATGCCTCACTTCACCCGTCCTACTCTGATTTTGGCGGATACACGTAGTCGCTTGTCGACTACCAGTATTCTAATTTCTTTAACATATCAAAATTTCTTCATTAACATATTATAATTTCTTTATTAACATATTATAATTACAGGAGTATGAGCAGCAGCCTGGAACCGCCAGCCCTCAGTATGCGTTCAACACCAGTAAAGTGAGCGTATGTAAGGCCATGTGATACCTGATTAATATATCATCAACATATCATTATTTAGTAATTAACATAATTATTATAATTACAGAAAGAGTACGAGCAGCAGCAGGGGACTGCCAGCCCTCGGTACGCTTTTCACAGCAGTTTAGTCAGTGTGTGTAAGGCGCTGTACAGTGACTGGCAGGAGATGAGGAAGTGTGAGTTACAGTACTGGATGAACTACGTCCAGCTGCTGATGGAGCTGTATAGGAGACTACGCTTCGATGCTAACCTTCAGCAGAAGCTGTCATCGCTGCTGCTACAGGCTCTGATTCATCTGGCCCAGCCTCCCTGTGTCCTTAATTTTGATGAGGTAATAATTAATGTCCTAATTAACATATAGTATCGTGGCTGTAATGAAGCATTATCTCACATTATGACATATCATGATAATTTACTCATGATAAGATATACAGTGTGATATATATATGAGTGGTATTAGAGTTGAAATTACGAGTCATTTCCCTTCTTTGTCCATGGAACAACTATTAAGGATATAAAATATTATCATTGCTCATAGCATTTTCTTGAGTTACTGGTAAAATAATTCTTTAGCTCAATTGATTTTCAGTCATCTGAGCTATAGAGATCACCCTTTGTCCATCATCCTTCTGTCTGGCTTTTTTATACATTTTCCCTGTATCTTTAGACTGCCAAATTACAGCAAGGTGTCAGTGTCTCAGCTATGGTTTCATCTAGTGTCCTTTATCATATGTATGTTGATCATGATTAGTTTTATCAGGCTGTGAAGACTAGTGTTGCCACCTGAATATTTTTATTGTTAACACATTTTTCCACTATTTTGAGACCAGAAATTGACCGCAGTTGCATAAGTTTTTCAGCTTTGGTTTCATCTAGTGCTCTGAAACCTTTGAAAATTGATTTGAATTAATCATGATTTTGTTATAGGCCAAAAAAAAATAAAAGGTATGGTTCTCAGGCACCGCCCACATCAGTTTTACCCCCTGCATAAGAAATTTTTTTTTGATTTTCATTAGAAACCAATTTTGAGCTCTACACTTATTATTGCAAAAATGTTTTATCATTAAATTTTTTGATTCACCATATATTTATATTTAATATATACCATGCCTGTTGCTACAGGGAAGTTTTCACTGATATGTTGCAGGCTGAGCTAATGACCTGTATTCTGCATGACCTTGGCAGTGACCTTGAACTTGATAACAAGGTCATGATGAGCCAGTTGATGAGACAGGTGAGAGATGCATTCCTAGATCCGATGGCGGATGAAGAAACAAGGACAATTTTACTTCCCATCATCGAAAAACAGGCTGGCAACTGGACATTATCAGAGAGTGCCACTAAATATTACTTTGGTATATAAAAGAAAAACACCGCCCCCTTGTATCCTCACTCAAACATGGGATATACACATAAGAAATACTCCCTTCTGAGCAGTCTTAATAAAAGAGTAGGGTATTTAAATCAGATCTATTACCTTCTATGTGTATAAAGTTCCAATCCATAATTAATTATGTAAGTGTTCAAGGAAATCTACTATGAATTGTAACTTTCATATTATGGATTCCCAAATATTTTCTCATGCATATAATGGTATGAGTAGCAGTACAAATTTAACATTCCAGTACATACACTCTGTGGTTAACCAAACATCATGCTTTTGCATGGGCCCATGTTGTTGGCCATTGGTTCTTTGCAAAAGTGCTCACATGGTTTTGAAAGTCAGAGTACTCCGACATGGGCGGTTGAACTTTTATTTTGACTAACATGCAGGGTTATGAACATATATTCATTGCACAAGTATAAGTTTTAATGCGGTTTGCAGCCATGCATTGCATGTTAGTCAAAATAAAAGTTCAGACAAATGTGAATTATTTCAAACTTGCAGAAAGTACAGAAAAAAATGAGCAAAAAGTTAAATATGATGCACCTGCTCAACACAAAGATTAATTCATTTTCACTGAAATCCTTCGGAATGAACATTCTGCATTAATAATACAGTAAAACCTCAAAATTATGACCACCAAGGGGACCTTGATATAGTGGTTGTATTTTTGTGGTGGTCATCTAAGTGAGGTCTGATATAAAGAGCAAAAAAGAACTGGGACTGAAAAAGTGGTCGTTTTTATGAGGTGGTCACTAAACAAAGTAGGTGGTTAGGTGAGGTTTTATTGTACATGTAATGATATCTTTACAATGATTTATGTAGAAGTGGCAATTTACAGCATTATAACCAAAGACTCGGTGCTCATACAAATATAAATAATCAGATTAAAATAGGGGTTGTAATTCTATTATTTTTGGGTGAGATAATATTAAATTATTCTTATTTAGAGCTACACGGATGGTTAAGGCCACCACAAGGGCAACTTAAGTTTTTTTAATCCAATGGGGTTTTGAGCATTTATATATCATAGATCTGAAGTTTACTGTTCTATATGATATTGCCTACATTACCATGTCTGTTTGGATATATAGTTTTACAGCAGACATTGGGTACATTTCCATGGAGAGAGAAACAGGTTTAATCTGGTTTAAAGTGATTTAATCCATGTTCTCTGAACTTATGTAAGATGCCTCTGTATCAGAGTTGAACTGCCTTTTCAAATAGACAAAATCCTTTAAAAAAATCATAAAGAATGTAATATATGCCAAATTAATGGATGACCACTCATTTATACCCAGACAAGTTTAAATATTTGCAAAATATGTGAGCTATATAATAAAACAAGAAAGCTGCATTCTAAGGAATGCAAGCCTCTGCCATATTGGGATCCCAAAACTGTGTCTGCATTAACTTATTCTGCCCATATTGAGATTCCTTGGTTCATTCATGCTTAGGGACTATACATTTGTGAATATTTTTTTATGACATTCCTGAATCCTTATCAGGAGCCACATCCACACCAAAATTGATTCTTCCTTGGCCCATTCCTGAAATGCCTGAAAATTTTATAAGATTCCATTCATGATTGCATGAGTTATTTTATGAACAAACACAGGAATGGGGATGACAGCTTTCCCTCCCGGCTGAGGCAACAAACTTGCATGCATAAAAGGACTTGATGAATGTAAAATATACTTGAACAAATATGCATACTGACAGGAGTTGTAATATAAGTACAATGCATAGTGTAACACCTCTAGTCAGTAGTCTGTACAGGGATTTAAACCTTGTTCACCAACTTAAGGAGTCTAGGATGTTGCCACTTTATTAGTTATGAAATATGTAGTAGAGCCCCCAGACTTTATATACATTTAATGCAGAATATGCATGCTGGACAAGTAAAATTAAGAGACAAGTTGAAGTGGTTAACAGAGAAAGAATAATAATAAAAACAGAGACTGATCAGTCACTTATTCCCTGAAAATTTACATAGTTTGTATGAAGGGCCTGGGCACTATGTTTATGTTAAAGGCATGATTGCAAAATATGATTATACTGTAGCCAATGGGAAAATATATTGGAACAGCTGTCAGTCAATGGAAATGGTGAAGCGGAACATATTAACCCTCTCTGCTCTAGTTACTGGTAGTTACATGTGTACAGGAAAAAAGGCTGTCAGTGGCCTAACACTGTTCTGTAAAGTGTCATGTCTTTGTATGGCAATCTATTCTGTGCTAATGAGGTCTGCCAATAAAACCACTCTGTTTTCTGTAAAATGGATGTTAATATAGCCTCAACATTAAAGGTGCCCATCACTTACCTTTTGAAAAAGAATTTATGTGATTTCTGGCTTCCTCTGTTTATATATTAATGATCTAAGGGTAATTATGGTTTTGAACGTTCTTATCATGCCTCCAGGAAGGATGTTATGAACCTGTTTATCAACAATGTAATTGTAAACACAGCAATGTTGACAGATGGGGAAAAACATTGAACCTGTTTTACTGTATGTACATAACCTGGTGAAAGATTTTTTTTGGTTTTTGAGAAAACCTTGTTTTTGCATATTTGCATTATTTCCTGGTTGATTGGGTGGTTGGTAGTGGTTATATAAACCACCCAATGATGTTTAATATATAAGCTGGCATACACAGGAAATCAGGATAGCTAATGGTGACTTGCAAATTTGGACCATTTATTTTAGCTTTATTCCTCAGGTGGGTCAGGTGTTAAATGTCAGAGGTCAGAGTTAAATGTCAGAGGTCAGAGGCTGTTTGGTAGAGGTTGGGTATTACTGTTTAATATTTATCATTTTATGTAAAGCACAGCACGCATACACTTACATATAATATCATCATGATACAAGAATATTCAGGCATTACAACATAAGTTAGCAGTGTTTTGCCATTCCTGTATGATTGTGATTTGTATATGTTATATTATGTATATGTGTGTGTGTGTGTGTTTTTATGGCTTTTGGTGTATTCATATGTTATAGCCAGTGTGGAAATCAGTCAAGATGTAAATTGCCTCAAATTTTCTTTTTACATATTACCTTATTATATATATGTATATATATGTATGTATGTATGTATGTAAAAGGTACTTGGATTCGAAAATGTGTCTCATAATTGTTTTTGTTTAATGATTTTAACACAAGTGATCTGAGCTGTATGAATTCTGACCATAATGTGATATTTTCTGCCTTGGTCCAGTTTTCTTACTTTTATAGAAGGTGACCACTTTTGTTTATAATATTGAATCTGTAACTTAGTGAAACATATTAGTGAAGATGTAAGTACGTTATTAGAGTCTTAAATAGCATTATGCAATGTTTTGTTACTGATTTTGTAAGGCTTTCAAGAATGAGATTTTGTGAATGGTGACATCATCACTTAGTTATTATTAAGATTGTTTTTCCTGTTTAAAAAAAATCTAAGCCATTCTTGTTCATCAATATTTTACTGCACTTTTTGCACTGTTCACATACATTGTGGCTGATTGATCAAATTATATTAACTACCGCTAATACCTAGTCATTACTGTAGTCACATTTATAACATTTTTGGTACAAATATATGACATTTGAGTTTGGCTGAAGTTCAGTTCCCAGCTGGAGAGGTAATATTGAAATTTGTACTCTGCCACACAGATTTCTTATTTTTAAAGTTCATAGAATATTTTTTTCTTCATTTCTTCATTTATTATTTATATTATGTTCTGCTGGTTGGTGAATAAAGTATTCTTTGATTAATCGGTTTCAAGTTGGTCCCTGGGACTTCGTTCCTTTGCGATATTTAGGGAAAACCTCAATTTTCCATAAACAAATATTGTTACACTTCAGGACTGACTAATATCAAACCTGTTATCTTACTTTGATCGAATTTGATATACTCATTCCTCTGTACATTTGCTATGTACATGCCAGAAAGTAGGTCAGTATAGCGCAACTTTTTGAGGTTACGGGCCTGAACATAATGCACTTTGTAAAAAATCAGGATATATATTTAGTCACTTAAAATGAGAATTGCTGTAACTAGAGACTTGTTTTCAGAGAAATGACTTTATTTTATCAAGATATGATTTTTATACCCAATATAAGATGTGAATTTTTGCAATTTTTTTTTAAGTTTGTAAATATAGGATATACATATCCAAATCCAAATTAATAACATAGTGGCTGTTTTGCCGGTACATGCAAACTAGCCCAACTGGCTATATTGCCGATACGGGCAAGATAGTCCAACTGGCTATTTTGCCGGTACAGGCAAGATAGCTTAGCAGGTTATTTTGCCGGCACTGTTAAAATAGCCTATTACATGCAAATGTCTATGTGGCCAGTACAGTAGACACAACTAAAACTTTGGTTTTTTTTTCATACATTTAAAAGCTTACATGGGGCCACTCTTTTAATCTAATAAAGAAGTGGTGCAATAGCAGATGTTTTTGTGACATACAGGTCACACCGTAAATGGAGGTATACTGGCTTAATTAGATGGGTTGTTTGAGTTTGTGTCACAGTTTGTCACACATCAGGCAAGATAACACGGTAGGCCGTGTTGTAGACTGTACATAAAAACAAGAGGTATTCAGTGTATAATCAGTTTTTTTAATTACATTTGAGAATGAGACAATCATATTAACGTACCGACTTTATATGGCCTTAGCCCAGTGGGCAATGTTGCAGGTGATGCATAGCATGTAAACCTCTTGTTGCGGATCCACAACTGTGATACGTTGTTGACGGAGAGGAGCAGAGCGGATCGGAATCACACGTCTTGGGCCGAGACAAGTAAACCTCGTAACCTACTTTGGTAAACCCCACCCACCATGTTTGCAGTTGTAGTTGACTTCTGTGAATTTGATTCCCTGGTTGAATACACGTTTTTTAGCAATTGTTCTGGAACCCCGACACCAAAGAACAAGGTAGTGGGACGTCTCTTGAAAAAGAAACTAAATTTTTCTTCAAATTCCTCTGAAGAATGAAATAAGTCCCCTTTGTTTATCAGGTTTGCTGTAGTACATGGGAACTACTTCTGATTGCATATGGCATGTTGCAACCCATATATAAGGGTACATCAAAGGACAGTTAGGGAGACTTGTTTTCACTTACAACTCCATGTAGTCACGTGAAAACTTGTGTAGTTGTGACACGTACAAATAAAAAAAAAAAAACTTAAGTTTTCGGGGGTTGTGTCATTGCAGAGATCTCTTTAAAGGTGTGACCACTATGACACAAATGACTTAAGTCAGTGCCTCCTATGATGTGACCATTATTGCACAAACTCACACTTTTTATCACAGCTCCTCTATTTAAAAGAGTGGCTCCATGTAAGCTTTTAAATGTATGACAAAACCAAAGTTTTAGTGGGCCTCTGTATTGTACTACTTACTACATAGACATTTGTGTGTAATAAGTTATTTTACCAGTACCGACAAAAGAGCATGCGGAGCTAATTTGCTGGAACCTGCAAAATAGCCTATTGTGCAGTTTTGCCTATACCGGCAAAATAGCCTCTGCCAATTGATAAGGCCCCTGTCGGTGTTATAGTCGCACATTTTTGTACCGGTACCAGCTTCACAGATGATCCACGTAGTTAATGATTGGTCCTTGGATATATGTGTATTAATATATAACGTGACCACTATCTTTCTTACATTGGAATATGATGTACACTCCAGTTCACCCTACCGGACAAGATCTTGGTTATCACAAAGATGCTGTTGTTGTTAAGCAACATCCGAAGTTCCAGCATAGGTTGATAGATGGTTCTGGCTGCACTGCCAGGCCCAAAGATATCAGATACACTTTTCTCAAACATGGCTTTATTGCTAGTCGTAAAAGTACATTAGTGTTTTGTCAAATTATTCCAAACAGACGAACAAATACAAAGTAATTCACAACGTAAGACACATCACGTAGTCAAACCACCGATGTTTTGCACATTGTTGTGTTCCTGCAGACTTTCATACTAATTGTGTATAGTTTGTAAACGTTTGTTGTAATTATTTTCTACTAATAAACGGTTGAATGTGATATGTTTTATCGTTCCTTAATGGAAGATGCCTTTATTTACGTATGGCTGTATCCTTTTGATGGGTGGTGCTTTTACTCAGCGGAATCTTAAAATTAGATCAAGACTAATCAAAGTCGTTATTCAACGTCGGCTTCCATGACAATCTTAGATCTTACAATATCTCATTTACAGAATTTGTAATATATGAAAATATGTATTTAGAGCCTTGGGTTTCATATAGTTATAGACTGGCACATGGTCCCAAAAACATTTGTTCATGGTTATATTTGAATTGTAATGTACATATTGTTATGCCAAATAATAATAATAACTTGATAATAAAATTAATAATATTAATATTAATTTATTCTATAAAGCGTAAAATCCTCCAGAAATGTTGCCCTAAGCGCTTTATACATGACTAACAGGTGACAAATGGAATGGCATTGGTTAATTTTACAATGAAAAAAACCCAAAAAGTTACAAAATTAAGTTTAGAAAAATAAAAACGTTTCAAGAGAATTCGTACCACAGAAATTCGTTGACTACACTAATGAGTTTTCAAATGAGATTTAAAAGCTGACAGACTGTATTAAGAATTTTGGATTCATAAAGGTCAAATTCAAAACGTTTGTTTACGGACGGACAAAGGACCATCGCTATAGCTCAGATAACCTATAGTCATCTGAGCTAATAATGCAGCGATAGTTCCATAACTTCGATATGTGGTCTGACAAATCCGGGTTTTAATGTGTGCGCATAATGCCAAAACTCATGAGTGGCATCGATAAACTATGATAAATAAACCTCTCAGGGTTCGATTAGGGCGCTTAGATGCGACACGCCTTATTCCGGGATCATTTTCCCATCAAGATTCGGAGAAAATTTGATTACAACGAAGCGTGATTCGACAAAGTTTTAAGCGGAATGACCACGCCCAAATCTTAAATACAGTCTGATGTAGAACATTCTGGAGATATTCAGTGGAAAGTTAAAATTGGTGCCAACTAGCGGAAAACTATATGACAATTTTAAACTTTTATTTTACTATTTTCAGGGCCATTGATTCGAAATGAGAAGCAAAGTACATGAAATCGGGTACTTGGAAGAACTTAAAGAAATTCCAGTGCCATATAGTAAAATAACAAGGCTTTCTTCTTGTAGATAATATTTGGAAATGACACAGTTTAGTTGAAACGGTAAAACTGATAAAAAGTCGCATTTTTCATTACCTCCTAATCTTTCATACATTATGGTATATGTATGTTAAACTGAATATAATAAAGAATACGAAATGTCACTTGTGTGAATATATGAATGTATAAAAGCTGGATCTTGTTTGGTATATGTGCATATGAAGGGAAATCAATTCATGTCTTTTAATTATGGGGAGGGGGGGGGGGGGGCTAAAGGAAGAGAAAATGGGGAAATCGTTTTAAGTTTATTGGGGATAAAAGTTTATATATAAAACACATATTAACACAATGAAACAATTTACAAATGATATGTAAATGTGATAATTTGATACCTAATTTGCATAGCTGATAATTCCATGTCAATAAATTTTAAACAATGTTAAACAATATTCAACGGTGATATTGCGGATTCGTTACGATACGTAGGCCTAACCTTATATAATATATATTCGTACATGAAAGTTGCACGTGAATTAAAAATGCCCTTGGCGCCCTTGACGATGTTTAAATTCTTGTGGCGGACATATGTATTTTCCCAGTTTGTCATTTTGTTAAATATTATTAACCATGTGTTTTATAGTTATTAACGAATTATTAAGATGATTACTTTTTCTTGCAATTATACATATTAGGACCTTAAAGGGTGTTTTATTCTTTAACGTTGTCACCAAAACTACCTGTCTTTAAAATCGAAGTTGATATGTGTACTTATCGAAGGTGGCTACACGATTTTTTACTGCATAGTAGACACATATATATAGTTTGACACTACCTAGAAGGCAAGTGGAATCGCCTTATTGGGACAGGTGTACGTGCCGGCAAAATCTAAGAGCACACGACACGTTGTAGGATTTTTCCCACAGAAAACAACACAGAAATAAAGTTTTAAATTACCAAAATTACCGAAAGACACATGTTTGAACCTTTCGAGCGCTAAGTTCATTTTTCATACCGTTGAACTACAGCAGTTCCCTATTACCAGCCACTTCGGGCCATTTCTCATGTCATTTACAGCAATTCTTTATTTCAAGCCGCTCAGGGCCATTTTTCATGCCAACTAGGGCAATTCAATATTTTCAGCGTCATTGCTAACCATGGTTATTGCCAATATACGCGATCTTATAAGGTACAGGCATGTCTCCGTTACTACTTTAAATGTTCGTTTCGGGGGACAGCGGCCGGGCATACCTATGCTAGGGCAATTCACTTTAAAAGGTCACAGAGGACAATTTCTCATGGATAATTACGTCTAATCTATTAAAACAGCCTTATAGGGCCCTTTCTGATATGTACTATAGTATATTGTACTCTATGACACTTAAACACAAAATTCACATACCGTAGGATTTCTAGGGATCTTGAACTTCTGGATTGGGTGGTCTTCTTCATCTTCACTCTTCTTAATTTATCAACCTAACTACTTTCACTGGCAGTTCATTTTTAAAATTTTGAAGAACAAATATTGCCAAAAATGCAGGTTCGAATCACTGCTCGTAAATATTTTAGATTTACAAGCTAGCAAACGCTCGCTAAATGTAGGATTTTTCCCACATATAATAGAAAACAACACAGAAATTAAGTTTTTAATTACCAAAATTACCGAAAGATCTGTCCAAAACATAATACTGCAAGTGTGATAGTTACACGTGATAAACAGGGAGCTAGAAGGGTCGCGGCAGGCTACTCGCCTTATGTCGATTATCCTTTAGCCCCTTAACACGTCTAAATGACTAAACCTAGTGCTGACCAGACGTGGGCCAGTCTGCATCATTTATGTGCAGAAGAGTGATGAGGCCTGAACATTCCCGGCTGTAGGCCAGCCTACTTTACAATAGGGGTGGCCTATTAATGGGCCAGTCCAAATACTGATAGCTGACGGGTAGTAGGCCTGATGTCTTACAACATGAAGCATAAATTACGTTAATCCCGTCGCAAGTGCGTGAAATTTGCGTCATGTTTTATGCAACCGTCGCAAGAGCTTCGCAATTTCCATCGCGAACCCATCGCAACATTGCCATTTGCGGAAATTTTATGCAACAGGCCCCTGCCTCGCATATAGCTAGCAATTTGCGGACAACCCACGGCCATTTTCTTTCTCTGGAAAAGTCGAGAAATGCAAGCAAATTGCTACTTTAACTACAAGGCCCCCTCTCTCTTCTGGTCGCCCGGATTACACCAGGACTGACTCGCTAGCAATTTGCTCACACCCCTTTTTGGCCAATTGTTTTTCTCGGGGAAGTGGAAAATAATTAGCCAATTGCTACTTTGAAGCTAGGCCAAATCTTTCCTTGATGCCCGGCACAGACAAGGTGGATCTAGCAAATTGCTAGCAGTTTGCGCATACCCCTCGACCATTTTAGCTTAGCTGACTATAAATCATCTGAGCTATAGTCGTGGTCCATTGTCCGTCGTCCGTCTGTCCGACCTACGAATCCAAAATTCGGTATACTGTTAGATGTCCCCAAAATCTCCTACCATACCGCAAATTGGGTCAATATGACTTCGTTCCTTCAAGATATTTAGGAAAAACCTCAAATTTCCATTAAAAACCTATTATCACACTTGAGGACTACCTATTATCAAAACCACTCATCTGTTTTTTTCTTAATATTTACCAGAAGTAATCTCATATATTTTTCCTATATACATGCCAGAATTTAAGTCTGTTAAGTATAATTTCTTTAAGTCATGGGCCCGAACATAATGGACTTTGTAAAGAAAATCAGGAAAAATATTTACTCACTTAAACCTTTACTGTTTACAAGCCACTAAAGAGTACTCAAAATGGGCAAACAGAATGCCATGATATGTGTAGATTCTTTCAGGACAAAAATATTTCATATTATTTCTAAGTTGAATGATTTTCAGTAATCTTCAGCAATCTTTCTTGGTGGGAAATGTTGAAAATTTGATAAAGATACAAAAAAAGCTTGAAAAGATATGGCTGATAGTGTAAATATAAATAGTGTAAGAATTTGTCGGAAATCTAAAATAAATGTAAACAGTAAAGGGTTAATTAACATGAAACATTTTGAAACTCGAGACTATTTTCCAAAGTATATAACCTTGTTTAATTAAGATTCAATTGTTTACCCAAAATTAGATCTGAATTTTGTAATTTTTTAAGTTATTAGCATAAAAATAAAATTAGTACTTTAAATTTTGCCCAACTATGACCATGGCACCTATTTTTCTTGTAAGTACTATTGATTTAATTTTCACGGCATGTAAACATAATTATTTAATGTGTTTAAATCTGAAATTTGAAAATAAAAGCTTAAAAATTAAGCTATTCGTGGATTTTTTTTCTTGAGACTCTATTGTAGTCATTTGCTTTGTCCAGATGCGGGGTCCCACTCCAGGTCACTTGAAGTCAGCTATGCCAGGGTTCCTGATTTGTTACAGTCACTGGTGGAGATTCCCTGCTGTGACATGTGTACAGTTATTCTAATATCACCACCCCCCCCCCCCCCCAGAATTGTGTGAAATCTGAATCAAGTATTATTTTTAGATATTTATTGTTATGCAAATTTAAAAGATATATTTTGTGGTAAAAAATAAATATATATTTGAATGCATGATGTGGTGTTATCTGACATGGTTGAGATTTATGATGACGCAATTAAGAATTATAAATCAACTTTTACATGCATATATATATATGATATATTTGAAATGTATAGAAATATAAACTTATAATAAAATAAAATTTATGTGATAAAAAAATGAGGATCTAATACAAACATTTGTTCATTATTGATTCCTGTGCACTGGGACATTAGTTATTATATTATTATAAAAAAATAATAGGATTAGAAAAAAATAAGATCTTATTGAAACATATTCTTGCCTTAGGAGAATGGAACATAAAGTGATCAGCTCCGTCCATCATCTCTCCGTTATCATTAAATGTATATTAATTATGAAATTTTTCTATAAGCACTGATGAAATTACTTTCATATGCTGTATGTGTTTGGAATTAAGCTATTTAAGTCTGAAATTTGAAAGCAAATTATTATTCAGTTCTGTATTATTGCACATGTTTAACTTTAATAAATAATTGAAACTTCATATATTCAGCTTTGCTTGTCTACCAGTCTGTCTATCCTTTTTTAAATATTAAGTAATTATGAATGAACTTTTTTATCCTGTAAGCATTGTTGAATTAAGTGAAAATCCTATGTATATACACTATTATAATACAGATATGTTGTAACTCCCACCATTCCACCCCCTCCCCCCCCCCCCCCCCCCACCACCATCACTACCAAGTCCTACATTAGTTATATTTCAACATACATTTCATAAAAAAATACATATATTTAATAATAAATGTAATATAATATAATAAATATTATAATATTTTAAACCAGCTTTCCTTTCTCTCCTGTCCGCTCAGCGGAGGCCAGGTCTGACTCGCAAAATGCTGGCAATTTGCGCACACACATCCCCCCCCCCCCCCCCCATTTATTCGTAAAATTCGAAAATTGCTAGCAAACTGCTACCTTGACAGCCAAACAGGCACTCTTTCTCCTGCTCGCCCGGCACACCCCAGGTCAGATTATTAGATTGCTTACAATTTGCGGACACCCCAGCCATTTTTTTTTTCTCGGGGGGAAAAGGTGCAAATTGCAAGCAATTTAATACTTTGACGGTAAGGCCCCCTGTCCCTCCTGGTGTCTCGGAACATCCCAGGACTGACCAGAATACAGATAAACAGACATCGAAAGACACACGCCGCTGAAAAGGCCTTCAGATGTGACGAATGTGGCAAATGTTTCCGTATAAAAGAGTATTTGAAATTCCATAAATCAACACATGCAAGGAAAAAACCATTTAACTGTGAAGATTGTTGCAAATATTTTGCTGAATCCAGGAATCATAAGGCTTATATGAGAAGATACATACAAGTGTAAAAACCTTTGATTGTGGGAAATGTTTCCGTACAAAGCAGGTTCTTTCTGTACATATAAAACACACATAGGGGTTCGCGCACATGAAGAAATGCATACTTGGTTCAAACCTTTCAAGTGTGATGAATGTGGCAAATGTTTCTGGATAAAACGATATCTTCAATGCACAACAAAAATCACACTAGGATTAAAACACACAAGTGTGAAGACTGTGGTAAATATGTCAAGCACCCTAGCCAACTGTATGTACATAAGAAATCACATTCCGGGGGAAGAAACATATACGAGTACGGAATGCAGCAAATCTTTTACCATGCAAGACCACTTTCTCGTGCATCAAAGAATACACATGGGATCGAATCCGTTATTAGCCCAATAATCTCAATGGCAAAATATATGTATATGTACTGAAAATTTCAGGCACATTGAATGATTTAACACATTGACTTTAACATACACACAGACATATATGTATAGAGAGTGAGTGTGTGTGTGTATTGGTGAGGAACAGTATATCGTGCTTTCTAGGTATAGACCATAACTTTTGCATAATAAAGGCCTTATTTATATCCTCATCCTTCTCCTTGCATTGATAATAGACTAATAGAGCTAAAACACTTATGTATCATACAACAGTCATCTCAAGAAAAAAACGCACACCGTAACTTTATCCGGTGTGGGGATGTTCATACATATGTACATTTGATTGTGAGATTAGGTTTTTCTGGCAATTTTTTTTATAAAATCTCCGGATATTATATTTAGTTTTATACAGATGTGAGAATAGACCCCTTTAATAGACGTCAGATACGGGAAAAAGCCCTTTTTAAGTATATTTTAACCTAGTTTCCTGTAATCACGAAACGTGAAAGATCCAAGGGACATCATATCTACCTGTCCTAATTGTATGATAGTTTTAAACCTCCCGAGTAATGCGTAGTCTAAAATGCCTGTTTTGTCTTACACGGCTTGTTGTTGTTTTCCCAAGCACGTACTAACCGAGTTTGAAAATGAGTAAATAACCGTTCAAAATGGCGAAATTTATGGTAAATGCCATTAATCCTGTCTTACACCCGGTTCCGTTTTTAGAATACCAGTTTCAACGTTACGACGAATATGTCAGATAGATGGTTTTCTAGCGGAATTAAATAAAATAAGACCCCTTCGATAAGTATGTTTGATTCTCACTACAAGTCTAGAATGATCTTTTAATTTTCTCTGTAAGTCAGTGCTGCCTCTGAATGATTTTTTAGAGTAACATACTTTTTTTCAGACAAGACATTTATTCTATACATTTTTAATACTTTTTCAGGGATTAATACTTTAGTATGCTATTTATTCTAAAATAATCATATTCTGATGGTGATTAAATGCCGTTTACCTGAACTAATTGACTGCAATAGGCATGTACTGACAGTATTCCATAATAGTGGCATTTTATAAGTGATGATTTTCTCTGTGATCATACCAATGTTTTACAAAATCATTGGATATATGAAATACAGGAATATATATATATATATATATATATATATATATATATATATATAGCCTACTTTCATACATGAAGCTTGTTTAGAAATATCACATACTATAAGAATATACCTGAAAATGAGTTATTTCGCAATGATTTCACTTTTTTTCATATTTCTTTCATAGTTATATACATTTTTCCCGCAGAAATTTACACTTTTCTCCATGAACCACATAGTGCAGCACTGGTAACTGGATCTTCGCGAGTTCTGGTATAAATTTTGGAAGGAAGAAACGATACAGCAATTATTGGGTTTTATTCGCAAAATACAGGATTAATACAGGATTATTCGATAGCAATCTACAGATATATGCAAAATACATTGAACCAACAATATCACAGTTTATATCTGAACTAATAAGTCATTTCAAATCTTTGACCTAGGACTATCCAGTCAAAATGGTTTGTTCGTGAGACGTTATGGCTTGCCTAATTTGCATATAATAAACAATAATCAAGGTCTCATAGAGACTCTAATATTTTCTGGCGACCCGCACCATCAAAACCCAGATATCAATGGCATTTTATAGGAAACCCCTTCCGACAACTCACTCATGAATCCATCAGTTCGCCGAGTTCTTTCATTAAAACGTTATGTTTCAAATTGAACACAACAGAAAAAAACAAAGTGACAAAATCGTGTGGGCATATAATATTGGAATATTAGGAGAAGCCTTGTTCTTGTAAACGCAATATTATTCCATCTTGAATGGTGACATTAATTCTTCATCTTGAAAGATTCAAATATATAAGAACCTGTCTTCCATTACGGGTGCCGCTACCGGAAGTTAGAATATGTGCTGAACAAATTGATGTATGCAAACGCTGCTTCATGGAGCCACATGTACTGTTCCTGAAATGACAAAGACGATATACAAAATACTCCATAAATATTCAATAACCAACAGTTTATTATACAAATGGATGTAAATTGAAGGCTATCGCTGTTCTTATGCCTTTATAGAATCAGAGACCAAGTAACACAAATTTTACGAATGTTTTGTAACAAAAAAAACTGTATTTTAAATTTGTGGATTGGATGAAATCAAATTAAGTGATCATGCCACCATTAACCTTGAACACAGTATTGTATGGATGGTTTCCAATTAATTGTTACCTTATATTAATTAGGGTGCTCCTCATTGGATCTGCTGCAGAAGGGAGACTAGGCTGTGCCAAGATTAGGTTCCCTTTTGCTTACAGTAGTGGGTATAAACTCCGGCCTGCTGTACTTACAGTAGTGGGTATGAACTCTGGCCTGCTATACTTACAACAGTGGGTATAAACTCTGGCCTGCTTTCCCTGACTTTCTTGACTGCATGGAAGACGTCGACCTCCTGTTCTGAGTCTATCTTCTCGCAGATGTGGTGGAGCGACAGAAAGAGACCCGATAATTCACATCCATTTCTGTTGGAAGGAGAGAATTTCAAAAGTGAATCAAAGTACAACATTGTGGCGTGTTTTGGCGCTCTTTGACATTACATTTGGTTGCGACCAAAAGCGTTTTGGCCCTCCGGTTCAGAGCTTTAGTTCATTCAGTGGTCGGACCAGGCTGAACCGAGAACGATTGTTGGTTGTGTGCAGACATGAAATGGTATATATATATATATATATATATATATATATATATATATATATATATATATAAGGCACTCATATAAACTCAAATTACACTGAGTGCATACGGGTTGAAAGCCAGTAAATGAAATAACCGCACATCCTCCAGAAGCGTACACATGTTGTACTGATTTTGTCATTTCAGAGACACCATTTTATTTATTACCAAGTAGCAGGTAGCTGCCCCTCATACAATCAAAGTACTTAAGTGTAATTGAGCTTTGAGTGCAGCTGGGAAGAAACACAGTCGCTTCATATCATTTTTCTTTGAAAAACATAAAAATACAACATACTTTACAGGGATATCCGGATATACTATCTCTGTTTACTCTTAAAAACTGTTTATTAACATTTTTCATTAAAAAAAACCGAAAGAATCAACTCGGAGTTTTTATATTCTTGTAACGAAAAAAAGAGTCGAATATTACAATCAACTAATTATTCGTTTCTGATCCATGCTTTCTTATCGTTTGACAGATTCCGATTTAACATACCCGGGATAGATCTTTGTGTATACATTCTTACAGATGAAAATGTACAGTAATGAATTGACTGATATATTAAGGTTTTTCCACGATTATTTTCATGTTATATTGTTTTTCTAGTGTCCAGTTATTCAACTTCAGTATTATATGCAAAGTCGGATGGGGGAGGGATGGTGAATTCTACTGCGGCACCCCTGGATACGTCCCTGGATGGAACAGACCAAAAGTAACAATACACTCCTCAAACCTGCAATGAATAAGAATGACGCCATCACCGGACTCCTGCTGCCACCTGTTGATGGCTCTGTAAGTCTCCAGGGACAAGTCCTTCTCGGGAAGTTTTGTTGAGGAATTTGACATGGAGATGTTGAAATGTTTCATCTTCATGATCTCCTTCTACAGATAGAAAAAAAATTCCTGCATCGTTCTCACTCTAATAAAACGTCAAAGCTTTTTACGTACAGACCTATTTTTTTAACTCATGACTGGAACGTGCCAAATGAAAGAAATGTATGCTAAATACAATGCGTTACTTTTGCGATACATATGAAACTACAGTTGAAACCTTTACTGCTTGTACAATTAACATGAAATGTCCAATTAAACGTCCTAAGTTTCATATCACAGTCTGCTCTCTTTTGGACTGATATTTAAAAGCACCATTTCAAAACTGAAACCGGAACCCAAGTTTGGAATACAAATACAGTAAAAAGGAAAATGATATACCAAAATATATTTTATTTCGGTCAAGGTCTATCACTTTTTAGTGTTTTTGTTAATTTACCTTTTGCTAGCATCATTTATTGTTAAAACAAGACATTACCTGATAAAATAGCTCCATATTTCGGGAAACCTTGCCTTCAGTAGATTGAACTGTGAACGGCCCGACCGTGTCCTCTGTATCTGACCAATATGGCTGTCAATAGTAAAACGTAAGAAAATGTATGTAAAAACTTTATATCAAGGAGAATCGCTAAACTGCATACCGGATAAACTACAAATCTTACTTATTTTGCATGGGTTGTACAATAAATAAAGTTTATAGTTTATCTGGTTAGGTATTATCCTGAGCGTAAGGTATTATCTGACGTAAGTAAATAAATTTTAAAACGATTGTGTAAACTATAATTTTATTTATTAGTGTAAGAATAAGACACTGAATTCAATTGTTTAATAAGCTTATATTGGAGGAAATCAACAAAATGTGACCAGGGGATTTTTAAACAGTTGTTTATTCCAATTGAAATCTGATATATTAAACATGTGTGGCAAAGTACCATTCGATCATTTATTCTCATAACACATGTACAGTAACTTTATTTTCAAGTAGAATGACGTTGAATAACTGACGGTGGTATCACTCGATTTTGTTACGCGACTCCTCTATGACCACGCCTAAGAAATAACCGTGTTGGATCTTCAACTGTCAGAATTATGCAAAGTGTGTTCTGAGGTAGGTCAGTTCCCAAATTATCTCACATATGCTGAGAAAGAGAATATTTTGTTCGCAAATGTACTATTCTTGTACTTCCATCTAATATCTATCAGGAACATTTTCTTTTTCTTCCTCTTAGTCTTTTCAATAACTCAGATGGAAATGTTTGTTTCTCTCACAAACTTAACTACGTCAGCTACTACGTAAACTAAGCAAGAATAGATAATATACTATTACTAATACAACTAATATTTATAATAAAAGCTAGAAATCTACATCCAAATGGTTACATGCCTCCGCCGTTGGAATTCAAAAACGCTCCGAGAAAACACTGGACGCCACCAGTGCGAAGTGCTTGTAGCTCGACCATGACCTGAACAGGTAGCCGGGTCGCAATGCGCGGCTTATGAGACAAGAAATTCTGTGCATTCACTAAATGTTTGGCCTATATTTCTATGTTCATTCATGCATAAGTGACCGTACATTTTTTTAATATTACTTGATGACGCTTCAGAATCCGCCTAAATCACTGCCATCTAATAGTTCAAGACATTCCGTTCAAGAACGCATGAGTAATGTTATGAACACACACACACACCCACACACTAACAGGAATGAATGCATACCCTCCTGGCGGAGGCAAATAATTATTTTAATATACATACCGGTTTCTCATGGTCATCTAGACTGACTATTGTTGTACATCTGTATTCATACACAAGTCTCCAAAAGTCCACGAGTGTATCCGGCAGCGGGTATTGTGTTATAATAAAGGCATTTTTCTTCTGGTAACCCTGAAAAATAGGCAATGAATATATATATATATATATATATATATATATATATATATATATATACATAATTATATATATATATATATATATATATATATGTATATATGACCGAAGTATATTGAGTATACTAGGAGCTACAAGCAGGGTTGTTTCTTTTTATTTCAAAATCGTTATTTCGAGATATATTTATAAAGAGCAACGAATTGACTGATTGTGTTTCCCGTAGAAAAAAAAACTTTCAACGAGCTTACTGCTGGAAAGTAAAAATTACGATGTCTATTTAACAGGTTGCACGATGACGCCCTTAGATGCAAAACCACCTTTATAATAGACTTGTAGACCGGGTAAGCCTTTGATTACTAATTAAAAATAACATCATGATGATTAACCTTTACAAACTAATGAAACTGAATTTGTTCTAATCTCAGGAGACCGGTGAGAATTTTCACGATTTGCCCTACCCAAGCGTAGAACTCTGTAGGCTTAAAGTGGCCCAATCTCCTTTAAAGCATGTTGAATTAACACGCAAAATAGTCTCTTCCCTTTAAAATGAATTAGTACCTGCCAACCTATCGCCCTGAAACCGTTTGCTTACTCCAGTTACTCGAGTTTTAAAAACAGTCCAGCGGGCGCGATCACAGGTGTAAACATGAACACAGCGCATGCATCGCCGGGCTACAACACAATCTTGAGATTCTCTGACTTCTTGGCCCAAACAAATAAAAAAAAAGTTCTTGCTGGCTGAAACATCAGGTGTTGCGGCTCACTATCGGACCATCGGTCACACGGGATTGTTTTGGTAAACAAACACACGTGGACTGTGTTTATCAACACGCAGAGCCATTACAAGGTGCTAAACCGCCGTATGCGAGGTACTGATTTGCTCCTGATTATGTCCCTTTAATGGGAATGCCTTGCCAAACGGCCGTGTTTCATTCACAAACGAGTGCGGCTTTCGGGGGTTCCCCGGTGGTATAGTATGACCTAGGAAGGGGTTGATTACACACCAAGGGCTCGCATGTGCAAAAGTCACCTGGCCTGGTAGACAACAGAATGTTAAATGAGAGAAACTGTGTGCTACTGCCCTGACATGTATTCAGAAACCGGGTTAGAATTCTTCAGATGTACAAATACTTAGTTAAATAAGGGTTGATAAAAATCATGGAGGCGGATACCATCTACAAAAGAAATTAAAAAACAAGCTTGTACGGAGAATTACATATGGTATCTTACATGAACAAATACTGCATTGATGTAGTCGTTGCATTCTCGAACGGGCGTAGTCAAATACGGACGCCACTTGTTCAAAGGCAAAATTTCCTGGGAATAATTTTTTCCAATGTTCTCTTGGATTTTGGCATCTCTGTATTCATCCGGTTTTACACAAGGTTTCAATTTCTCGAGCATCTGTAAACATAAAATTCAAGCAACAATTCCTGATAAAACTTATACAAAGCAGTTCTACAGCTTTTACCGTAATTTTCCATAACAACACATAAAATATTTAAATTGCAAAATAATTTTTAAAATGACAGCATTTCATATTCAGATATTACATTTTTAGTCGTTAAATTTAAAACCATACACTTAAGAAATAACCATTCACTTAAGACTTTCTTTTAAATTCATATATAGATGAACTTGTGTACATAGATTTGAGGCATATATCATCATATTAACTATATGTACATTTTGGAATGAAGGACTCTAAGTACGTGTGTATGGTCATGCCGTACGTATAAACAATTACCTCGAATTGTTGCTTAATGACGTCACGTTTAATGTCCGACCATTTTGCTTCAAATTCCACTGCAGGGTAAACTGTTCGGCCACAGTGTAACGCCTCTAATAATGCCTCGTGGATGAACACGTACTGCTCCTGTAACACAAGGCGACAAAATTAAAAGATGTCCTTGTTAAATGTGTTTGGGTTATTTTGGCGGGCCATCAATATATATACATGCACAAGGATGCAAACAAAACGAATAACCCGCGTGTGCGGTGGAATTGGCATTTTCTGGTCTATCTTTAAAAAAAGGTTTAAGGGGTTATCCTCAGCTAATAGACGTCAGTTATCGGAATAGACATCTTTAAAAATCTATAAATGAGTACTGTAAGCTTACAGGGCTCTGGACCATGTTGACTCTGTCTGCTCTCATTTTCGTGACGCAGTTCAGGACGCTGACCCGGCCCTCCGCCTCTGCCTGCGACAGCAAGTAATCTATTGCTATGAACGTACCTGTCCTACCGACGCCGGCGCTGTAAAAAAGGACATAGCAATATACAAAGCCAAAAAAATTAGGTTGCCTTTTTGTTGACTATAGTTTCAAATTTGCGGTATTCGCGAAAGGTAAATGATTGCAAAAATGAAGACTTAATGAGTAAGCCATCTCATCTACACAAGTGAACGGTCTTTTATAATAAATATAGTGTCACTGGCATTTTATATGTTTTCCACGCGAAAGTGCATGTGTGCTTCGAAAAAAAGAGTAATGACTGATATTAATATTTTAAAATATTTATATTAATAAAAAAAAAATAAAAGGTATGGTTCTCAGGCATCGCCCGCGTCAATTTTAAACCCCCGCATTAAATTTTTTCTTTTGATTTTCAATAGAAACTTACCAATTTTGAGCTTACCAATTTTTGGATTTTTCTTTCAAGAGGATAAAATCATACAATGTTGATACAATTTCCTTTGTTATTAATTGCTTTTACTTGTTTAGCAAAATAAATGTGTTATTGTCATGTTCTTTGCGTATCATCTGACATTTTTATCGAAACATACAAACAAATTAAAAACAAAACAAAAAAACCGCACGCCCGCATTGATTTCTGACAACCAAATGACTATTTTTTCAATTTATCTTCCTATAGTGGACAGGATTTGGTACTCGTTTTCGGTGGCCCTCGTCAAAATGTTAATATTTAGCGCATAGAAAAAATCAATTTGACAATTGGGATACTAAGAGTAGGTTGCTGCATGTTGAAATGGCAAGACCATAAATATGAGACCATCCCGAAACATTGAAAAAAATATATATATAATATCGCGGATATGAAGCCAAACACAGTAGTCAAAATCAATAATTGGATACGTGTACACTCCAGAATATTCACTGAAACACTAAACACACTGATAAGAGCTACGAGAGTAAATATTCAATGCCAATACATATACCTTGAAGGGCTAAAGATGAATACTCTGTACAGCTTCAAGTAGTACATGCTAAGAATGTGGTGCATTTTTTATGTAAAAACTATATCATAGGAGTCTATCTCAATGCGATGATATATATATTAATATAGCCAAGGCAATCTATATGAAACAAGCGCACACTAGCTAAAGGCTCAAGCAAGTAACAACTAATAAAAACCATATAAGTATCATATAATTAGGTACGCCAGTGCAATATAAATGATAAATTTTCACATGAAAAAAATGCGTTTTCTTGCCTATTTTTTTTATAAAAGGTTTAAGGGAATATCTTTAGTTTATAAACGTCAGATATGGAATAGACCCCTTTAAGGAGAAAACGTCAGCATTTTCTAAGACTGAATGTCAGAAGGGTCACGTGACCTATTAACATACCTGCAATGTACGACGGGAGGGCCATCGTCATCGCCGTACATAGACCTCGCCCGTTTATGAAAGTCGAGGAATGCCGCGGGACTTGCCGGCACTCCGTGGTCTGGCCACGTGGTATACTGAATGTGGTTGATCTCTCTCGCCTGGCCATCCTGAAGGGATACATTAATGTGGTATAACGATAGGTGTTCCGAAGACATTAAAACATACCTTAACATAATGGAGTATATATTAGACTACGCCATTATCTTCATTTTTCATAATGTGATTCATCCATCTTATCTCTCTGATCGGTATTTTGATCGGTTTAACCACAGGAAAAGATTATTATCCAGTCATATCCCTGGTTTAGAAAGTAAGAGGGCCTGACGATATGTACTCTTATTAATTAAAGGTCAAATTTCCACCTATTATCTAATAAGAGTAGATGATGAGCAAACGATAGATCAGACATCACATTTCCTTACGCAATCCCTTGTATAGGATTTTTCCCCACTGATAAAATAAAACAAAACAGCAAATTAAGATGTTATTATTAAGCTGAAACATATATATATATATATATATATATATATATATATATATATATATATACTGTAGATTCAGAAATATTAGTTGGGATTTTATTTTCGTGGTTTTCGTGGATCAAGATAATCCACGAATTCATGATTCCAACGATCAAAAAATTACACGGTCAGAGGATATACGGTATCTTAACGGCAGCTGGTGGTCGACTTTATATATAATTGTTACCGCTGGATGAATTTTCAATTAAGATACAAAAACTGTTTATTACTATTTTATTATTGTTTTTGGTACATTTATTAAATACACTGAATTGCTTTTCGTAAATTACTATAAAAATACGGGATTTATAAATATTCTGTTGTCAAATAAATTATTTCCCCTAATATCGTACAAACACGGCCCCCTGATATCTTTACAATAAAACAATATCAAAGTATAATTTAAACTGAAAATGTATCCCCACATTTCCTCTTATCAACATTTTGGGTGAAAAATTCAAGAACAATACCACATTTCTGTCGCGCAAAGCGGCAGTTCTGACACGCCAAGAACGCTACACAAGTTCCGATGTTCGTAACCACAGCTACCAAGGCACGGCTTTTTCGGAACAGACCTTTTCAACCTTTTTCAAAGAGATTATACGAGATTTACGCTACATTTTGGCCTAAAAGACAAGGGCCTTGTAAACTCATTTGCATTGCCGCTTTTACCGCGGGACGGGAAAGAGCACTTATTCCGTATATTGCGACAACAGTGGCTTGCATAACAGTGAGCCATTAATAATTCATGCAGGCGGTATACTTCTTCCGAATATTGCCGATAGTTGTACATATATGTTAGCGTAAGTAAGCGCCACAGAATACTATTAGGCAAATTATTTCTTTATAATCTCCAAGTATAGCTGACATGATGAATGACGAAGAAGCGTGTCTCGTCTCACCGTCCCGTCAGGGATTTATAGGCGCCACATGTGACTACCGCCTAGATTAAAAAAAAGTTAAAAACATTCATGTGGACGGTCCCGTTTCATTTTAGCTCGGGTCAAGTGATGGTTTACGTTTTCTCTGAACGTGGTGTGATCGGGTGTTATAACTGATAGCCGATGTATCGGGTGTTAAAACTAACAGCCGATGTATCGCCCGACACGTGTCGGTCACGGCTGATTAATTCTTTGTTAGGCTCGGGTCGGGCGGAGCATGTTTGTTCAACACTGACCCGTTTGACCGCGGTACAAGCGCACCGTGTGATAAGCATCAAAGCCGAACCACCTGTGTACATAGGGCTCGTCTTCCTTGCGCACATGGAGGTATTAATAAAAATTTTATTAAGTTTTCTTTGTCTTTCCACGAATTCAAATACCCCACGATATGCGTTTTGTACAAAAACCACGAAATTTTAAGCCCACGATATTATCTGAATCTACAGTATATATATATATATATATATATATATATATATATATATATATGTGACAACTAAAGAGCTTTACAATCCCGGCTGTTTCTAGAAAAAGGTTACCCTTATGTCGAATAACATTTAAATCCTTGGGTAAGTGCCATCCTATGAGAGGCTGGGATATCCGTCTGTAGCGGCCGGATGAGATACATGTCTATCTCACTCAGGAGCTAGTGAGAGTGCAAGTGAGGTTATCCCCCCGTCCGGGGACAGTCTACTTTAACATAGGGGTATGGATGGGTCAGTCCACTTTAGTTAAGCGGGATGATGGGTAGCTCTGATGTGTCACAGCCTTATGATCAGGTACTGGTGATATGTGGCAAAAACATCTCTAAAGCTCACCTATCCCAGTCATTATATACAAAGGTAATCACAGTCTATACCTTGCCGAGGAGTAGTTTTCGGATTGTAAAGTGTGGCATCCGTTCTTCCAATTTCAAACTAACTCTGATACCATCGGCAACGACTGGCGGGTCTGTAGGAGTGTTTGGCCAGTACTTTTCACATTTATCCTGCAGCAAATGAAATAATATTAAAACTTGTGATAATATAAATTTAATTATTAACCTAAATAAATGAATGCAAGTTAAATAACGAATCATTCTTTTTGAATAATATGTTAATGTAAGAGAATAATATATAACAAAGTTGGAAAAAATAGTAACATAATCACGTTCATATTTTAGTACAGGTAAGACCTACGTTCCTCACGCGGTAGTTATACACTGCAGTCGTCTCAGATCCCTTTTAATTGTTACCATTTCTTTATATGGCAAAGAATTGTAATCAGACCAATAAGAGCGTAGTATCTCATCGTGCATCCAGCTCCAAATTTCAAATATGCGACACCCGCTCCTGTTGGTCCAATACTGGGCCCTGTGCCAGAACTTGTGTAATCACACAAACGAAAGCGGGTGTCTCATGTTTTCATCATGTGACCCAGTGAACCTTGCCATACAAAGCAGCGGTTAAAATAAAAGAAGATCTGCCACGACTGCATTATGTGGATAAAGACAATCATCCAATATAAATGTGGCACTGTCTTTTGGATGCAGATTAAGGCAGTCACCCAATATGAATGATATTATATCATTACCCGTGGTAAAAACAACAGATTTGCTGCTGTACTCTAAAGAACAGCAAATACATAATACTTTCTAAAACATATTCATCTTTTCCGTAAAATGCAATACATGTTATGTATAACTACATGTTCAGTATATATAAGAGCCACACGTACCTTTCCATTTTCCTTTAAGTTGGTTACCATGACAACCAATGATACCTTCTGCTCCCAGAGCATGCGGATAAAATCTTCAACCGAACCTTTAGTCGGTCCTGTTGAAAAGAAAAGAATATAAATGGAGAAAGTAAACCTCACGTATCTCACTTTTTGTTTTCTCCTAGGCATTGTGACCAAAGGTACACTGACATGGGGCTTGTTTGCTCGGATGTGATTTATAAGTAAATAACCTTTGCTCAGTTCTCAGCACTAAATTATTCATAATTTACATTTGGTTTAAACATTCAAGAATTTAACATGGACGACTCAGTGATGCTATTGTCACATGCAGTATTCTTTATTGTCTAAATATGAGATGTATAAAGATCATATTAAAAATCATGATGAAACTATTATTTGTTTGACGGAAATATTTTGAAATTTAAGTTGTTTTATTCTCCTAACCCTTAGAGAAATACTCCATAAAACAATGCGCATAAAATTTGTTTTACCGTAATGCATAAGGATGATTTGTTTGAAAATTTAGAAATGAAAAACATGCTAATATATACAGTTTACTTATTGTTTTCTTATACACATTAATCTCATAAATCTACAAAATACATTATATATTTAATGTCTGAGGAGACTTGGTTACCTTGTGCTGCGATGAACCTTTTTCCTTTGGTGTATCCCTACAACAAATACACATAATAGATTCAATAATAAACCAAAATATCCGGTCCCACTCGGTGTGTGATTGGTTTACTGAAGGGCCAGAAATGACAGGTTGTGTGGTAAGCACAGTCCGTCTGCTAAGGAGGAGCTAGTGGCATATCAACGTTTTAAAACCAGGAAGGAATGGTTGGAACGGAGAAGCATTTTAGAAACTTTTGTACTCTGACAGATAGGTGGCAAATAAAAGTCTATAAAAGAACGTCTGAGTAAGATAAGCTGGGAGGACGCAAATAAATATGGAGACGACCGGCTCCAACCATGGCAAAATTTAGGAGTACGCAAATAAACATGGAGACGATCGCTTCAAACCATGAAAAAATTAAGGAGTACGCAAATAAACATGGAGACGATCGCTTCAAACCATGACAAAACTTAAGAGTACGAAAATAAACATGGAGATGATTGCATCTAACCAAGAAAAAATGTTCAATAAAACACCAGGTATGGATATGACAGTCAAGAACATAAACGGTGAGTGTATAGGAGAGTTTTTCAGTGCTCCTACAGGAAATAAGCAATGCAGCATTGATGGATTATTAATATGAAGTTTTTAATAAAATAGATTAAAAAACTCAAAAATGTCTACCAGTATCGCCAAGTCCAAAAATTTGTATTTCATACTGCATAACTCTACAAGATATACAAATATATAATTATTCTTTAATCATTAGAAAAAAAACACCAGAAATTTTAATCACTAGAAAAAAGTGTTATTTTAGCCGCTTTCTAGAGATATTTTTCTTATTCATTGAATATACTTCTTAAACTCTTAAATAGTAAATAGTAATACGGCATTTTTGCTTTCAACATAAATCTTTAAACATAAAACACATTATTTGAGAAGGTGAGGACTTACCTGTATATAATTAGCGTTGATATATTCTGAGTCAGAGTTTTCATTTTTCTCCAATAAAATCACTCGACTGTGGTCATCTGTAATCAATAGATGAGAAATAAAACATTATAGTAATTTAATAGTACAAAATATATATTTTAAATTATTTGCAATTAAAACATTGATTTCTTTATTTTTTACTTAATCATCAACAACAGATGTCGCTAGCGGGAACAAATTCATTGAACTTTTTTTCTTAACTGCAATATGCACCACCTGTCTAGCGTAGTTAAAACTATTAACACTTAGTCACCACAGACTTTAAAATCATCGCAGACTTGAAGGCGGAAGCGGGGGGCATAAGTTGCTTGAATTTGCTTGTTGGGTTTTAACGTGAGCAATTTACATCGGTATAAAAAACACAAACTGGTTGGACAATATGAGATGAAGGGAAAGGAGGATATTATTAGTTTCATATCATGTAACATAGATAATAAAGATGAATACATGGACAATGCATCATATTACGCCCTGTATTAATTGTACTTTTATTATCTCTGACAAACTTACATGGCACTATGTTTCTGAATCGGTTTTTCTTTACCGCCTTCGGTCGCCGCCCTGCTGTGCACGGGGCGTTCAGTCCACTTGGTAGACTCTGCAATAAACAATGTTCTACAGGAGTTAAATACTCCTGTATGTACGGAATTTCTCGTTCCCGTCGAAGGGATGATCCTACGGCGGGGTTTAAGCACTGGCCTATCAGGTAAAGGCATCAATATCAAATGAATGTTCAGGCCTACAGTTGCTGAGGGCAAGTCCCGTTCGTCATTACTTTTACAATCAGGTTCTGGTGTACAGATTCTCTCTCTCTCTCTCTCTCTCTCTCTCTCTCTCTCTCTCTCTCTCTCTCTCTCTCTCTCTCTCTCTGATTTTGAAAAATTTTAATATTTAAAATATTCTTAGCACCCAAGAAGGGTAAGCCTCTTTTAAGAGAAATAATATTAAACTAAATGACAATTTCTAAAATCGCTTTTTTTGTTGTTTTTCCTCGACTATCTGTCTTTTTTGTTGGAAAATTAAATTCAAATATTTTTATTTAATCAAAATTAAAAAACTTAATTTCAGGGTAGATAGAAACATGACAGAAATCTAGAAAAAAATGAAAAATCCAAAAATATGTATACCATCAGAAAAATTACTGTACCAGGTTTAAAATTATGTATACTTTATGTGGTCTGATATGAATTTTAAACAATTTTGGTTGATTATAGATATGATGGGTTTGACGACAATGATACCTTCATTTTACGACTTCAAAAACGGGTACCTCATATTCTTGTTCAAATGCCTTGTCTGTTTGTCTCATCCTATGGAAGTATTCGGGAAATTTAGACACAGCCTCCCCAATGTTCTCGTACATCGGCTCCTCGTCTGCGACAGTGCTGACACCTGTCGGTGATGACTCTGATACTGAATTCTCTGAGGTTCTTTTTGTTTTGGGTTCTGTTTCTTCCACGGTTTCCGTTTTAATTGATTTTTCTTCGACAGAACTAATAGGACTGTTGTTTCCATTCTGATCTGACGTTTTCACCAATGTGTTGCTGACGTCATCCGATTCTGTGAGAAAATTTTATTCTACTTATATGTAACTTGAAGTTTTATTGATTTATGTCAATAATTATGTTAGTGTTTTAGTTATTACAATTTCATAATTGCTGTCCTACTGAACAGATTATAGCTTACTTTAATGAAATACCGTGCGTATTTTGGAAGCAATTCGAACATTGGGACACTCACACCAAAGAAAATACGAGCAGACATTTAAGATGGAAATGTTTCGCACTGACAATTCATTTATGTTCATTTTTCTCATACTTTTTCTCAGTTTTAGAGGAATACTTATGTTGAGTTTACCTACCTGAAGATCCAAGTTCTACAGAGACAGGTTTCGCATTTTTGTTCCTTGTATTTCGCCTGAAAAACGAGATGGCATGAAACAATACATAATAAAATTATTCGAGTTTTTTTTTTCGTTTATAGTTTTAACGTTTACGTTCACTCCTTATACACGCTGGGGTTATACACTGGTAGAGCGGCTGGATAAGCAAGGCATTTGGAAGCGTAAGCTGACCGAGCTTTGTTCAGAGGAAGAGGAATTTCCCTGCTAATTCGTATATTTTCCAAACTTTAACAATAACATATTTTATTGATTTTCTTTCATATTCTTACTTCAGGATTAGTGTTACAATAAGTTCTCAGACACTACATACATTGCTTCAATAATTTGATTAAATTGTAGAAATAAATTGCTATCATTATTCATAAATTTACTAATAAATCCACTTATGTTTAGTGATGGGGAAAGGAAAAGGGAGGTTAACAAGGAGTCCTAAAATAAGGAGTTCTCTTTGTTAATCGCAATAAATTCTTACTTCTCGTATAATACATTATAGAAAAGGGTTTAGAAAAACAAGTGTCCATAAGAAAAATAAAACAGCACCTTCGTACTACAAGTATGACGGCCGCTACGATTAGAATGATCAGTATAGCCGCGAAAGCGCCCCCTACAGCCGGCCCTATGATACCAGATCCTTGGCCTTGTGCATCTTCAAGGAAAAAAGCGTGCAAATCAATATGCTATTTGTGAGCTGATACTTTTTGAGTATTATTACTTTAATACTGGCTGCATATATATATATATAAGTATCGTGGTATGACTCATGAGGTTATAAGGCATGGAGTTGACCGGATGTTCCTGAAGGCGGTCACACTAGACCAGGTCAAGTCCAAGCGATATATCCAATTACTGATAGGTTAATTCTTGGAGTAACATCGCCCATAAGATAAATGCGTAGACATTTTTGTTAAGTAAATTTTGGTGTATCTATAATTCTATAAACATACATATTTAGGTGGAGCATGTTTCGATACTCACTGGAGCAATTCAGCAACCAGTGCAGTTGTGATTCTCAACTGATGACACATCAAGGGTAAGTGAAATTTAGTTTTCTTGATAAATTGTTCCATTTTGTTTAATTCTCAACTGTACATCCCTAACACTTAATGCGGATCATTAAGTGTTTATATATTTGTATATAAGGAACAGAATTAATAGAGGGCTGAGCCCTGTTTTCAAATCCTCTAGTTATTTTTCAATAAATATTGTTTAAACCATGTATGTTTATAATAATCAATTAATACTGTAACATTAGTGTCCTAAAGCAAACAAAGTAGCAGCGGTCATAGGTGGTGCCATGATATGTGTGGATTTTAGGGAATTTCGCGCAAGTGTGCCTTAACAAAAGGCTTCATATGGAGGTGCGTTTTTAAAAGTAAGGAAGTGGTAACATGCATTGAGTTCCTTATTGCTGTTTAACATGAAAATGTTTCGTGCCACAGGTCTTAGTTCAATTTATTAATTACAAATGTTTCAAGTATGAAGTGAGAAAAATTGGAGAACAATAAAGGTAAAACCGAATACATCATTTAACTGTTGTTCTGTCATATCGGGATAGAACGGATGTCTTCGAATGATCGCCGTTTCTTCTTCGCGGCATCTCTTTCTGCTGTAAATTTATTTTGGCCGTATCCGCACCAGCAAATAATCCGGATCGCAAATCTGTTTACTCTATCCGCACTGGGCCACTAATCCGCATCAGTCCGGTTTACTGTAGTCCGGGTGAAGGCCGTTTACTTGAGTCCCTTGTACGTGCAAGCAAATCCGTTTTAAGTCTTGTAAGGCCAGTTCTCCTACAATTTGACTCAACCCTTCCCCCGAAATATCATTTTTTGTAGCACAGTAAATCGGATTAACAACCGAATGCGGACAGCAGACATTTACGTTTTATGGATTAAACAGCTTTAGGCCTTTGTACAGCGAATACAGTGCGGACGCAAAGCGGAGGCTAAAGTAAACCGGTATGGTATAATCCGATTTAGATGCGAACCAAGTGCGGATACGGCCTTAGTTTGATGTTCCCGCCAGGAACATTTGACACGAGCCAGGGACTGATCGAATTACAGCTCTAATCCATATGACCTACATGCTACATGACTTATTACATTTCTATCATTCTTTAAAAACATGAAATATCTTAATTTATCAAAACATGCACATTATTATACAACATTAAGGTAATAATTTTCCCAATATATCTTTCTTCTGTCGTTTTAAAGAATTAAAACCAATTAAGGATAATATTGTTCTAACAGGTAACATTAAAATAATCAAATAACGAACATACTAAACATGGTTATTTACATATTTTTATATTATACAATGGTTACACTATTTAACAAAGCATGACGATTACCGGTTGGTGTTTGACAAGCAAGTCCCCGCCAGCCGTCTTCACACATCCCACTTGAACAACTTCCGTTCACGTGACTGCAATCAGGAGGACCCCCAGAGCAGTGACACCTTCCGGAGCATCGGGAACCAAAACTGCCAGTTGGGCATTCTGTGTTGATATTCAATATCAGAGTAAGAAATTAGTCAAATGTTATAAGTATATGAATTTAACAGTGAAGGAGAAACAATAAAGTGCCTAAAAAACATGTGTATAAATAATATGTTAACATAAAATTTAAAGATAAGAAATATACGGTTCATAATGCCCATAAAAATAGGCATTCAGAGCATCTATTCACACATGTCAAATATATAACAATTTAGTATAAGGTTTTAAAAATAAGGCATAATGTTTCCAGTTTATGTTAATTCTAAACCAATTTAAGATACATAATACTTCAAAGAAAACTCCAAAGTTTGTTATTTTAATAATGTATCTAAAATTGGTTTAGAATTAACATAAACTGGAAACATTATACCTTATTTTTTAAAACCTTATACTAAATTGTTATATATTTGAAATCAGATATATTAATAATATTTCATAGAAAACTCCAAAGTTTATGATTTTAATTATAAATATATATGATTTCAAATATATAAATATTATTCTCAGAATATCGGTGGGATTGTAACCTTGACCATCTCCATTGCTAAAAAGTGGGGGCGGGGGTATACACCTCCATGCCCCCTGTATTGGCGGCTCTGTTAAGCATCTTTTTCTTTGTTCCAGAATCGTTCGGTCGCGAAAAGCTAAAGAGGCGCACTCCCTGCCCCCCCCCCCCCCTTCAATAGTTCCGCCCCTGATTTCGGATAAGTTTTGTTTATTAGTCTCGATTGTCGCCAATTTGTCGGCCTTACTCAGTTTAACTTTTTGCTAAACATTCGTTTACCTTACTGATTAGTATTTACTTACTTTTGAGACAGGTGTCGCCAGTGTAGCCCATTTGGCACATGCAGACGCCGTTGACATGGTCACAGGTCTTACCACCTGAACATGACAGTGCACATTTATTTGAACATCCTGGACCCCAAGTACCCTCAGGGCAACCTAAAATATATAAAACACAGGACTTTTTTTTCATTTTTCATTTTGAAAAATAAGATTATAATGTTTTGAGTCAGCGTATACATGTGTGTGTATCTGTAAAACGCTGTCACTCCATCTAAAAGATGTCCATGGTTGAAATATTTTAAATACAAATAAAATTTCATTTTCACTCAAACTGGTATGTCTTTTAAATGAACAGACAAGGATCAGTGAATGTAATGAATTATATGTGATACACATTATCACATAATATATTTTTGAGTATAGTACTATCATGATAAATTCTATTCACCATTATGTTACGGGAAGGGATATGCAGAAATTTATATAACCTTTAATCACTTTCTATTCAAAATGGAAAACTGTGTATCATCGCGTAATACATTCCACTTCAGGTGTAATTATAAATCTTATATTCGCAAAGAAAATAAACTTCGAACAAAAAGTATTGAATACGTTCTAATAGAAACGTTTAATATCATGATATGCCATGCGCACCCTTTAGATTAAATTAATAGAATAATGTTTTTAATACAAAATACTAGTTAATTGCAGTTAGAGCCTGGAAAAGGTAATACAAAATAGAAATATATTAAAGAAAACCTGACTTAATTTACTAAATAGGGATTTTAAAAGATAAACCAGTAGGCCTATTTATGTTTCTATTGCTTTGGTGTATGTACCTTTTTTGTTTCTTTCAGCGGTTATCGTTTTCATTTTTTTGTTCAATTATTTAAACATGGACTGTATTAATTAAACTGGTATAACAACTGAGGTATCAGTAACTTACGTTGCTCACAGATGTCTCCAGTGTAGCCAGGTTTACAGGAACAACCACCGTTTCTTGGGTCACATGACATCGGATCCACACAAAAAAGCGAGCACTGGCGCTCACAGCCTGCTCCCCATTTACCGCTAGTACATTCTGCAATATCAGGAACTTATGTTAAGAACAGCGCCTTCATGCAGCGTGCGTACGATGAAAAGAACATGTAGTGTACCAGCCACACTTCCATCAGAGGTCGTTTCTACTCAAAACGAACCTCTTCTAGGGAGGCACTGTTGGACGGCAGTGACTACTTGGCTCAACTTTCTTTAGAACTCCATAAACAAAACGCGTCACAGTTCAAGGAAACACCTTCTCTTCACATTGCACATGTTTGCAAAATATTACTAATTCCATGAAGTCTTTGCCACAGAAACATCCTTGTAATTAACATTCTTTTGTGAGTCCGATTCTGCGCAGTGTGTATAGTCCTAGCGCCATTTCGGAACCCTGACAATAGAGAGTCCGCGATAAGCGTACTGGCTATCAGAGTGCCTTTATAACCATCAAAGAGGCACCCACTTGAAGTTTAGGAGGATACAGTTATTTGCTTCATTTTATACAACGTGTCATGAACTAAAGGTACGCTGTCATTAACCTAAACCGGACCATCGTTAGCTTTTTAGTATGCTTTTTAATAACACCTACTGTGAGCGATAAAAATCCGTGTTAACTCAGCATATTGGTAAAGATGTCTGTATTTTTGTTTGATTTCTAACCGCCTGAATATTAGCATGGTTAACTTGTTAAAACTACATGGAACAGCACCCTCAGGGGCTCTCAAAAGCAAGGCGTCTGCTTTACCGATACCCTGCTCCCAGAAAGATGAACTATACCATTCACGCAACCAAGACTACTTTTGATGACCTTGTTGCTGACCATATCAATAGTGGTTAACTATGAAGTAAGCAGATGAGTAAGTATATTTTAATACCACATGCTAATACTTATAATATACATATTATAGGATTACGAAACGCTTATAAATGCCATGTTTGTCAGTTAGGCCTAGGCTTACGTACATAAAACCTCACTTACTTGTGTCGCATTTTTTGCCAGAAAACCCCGGGAGACACATGCAGTAGCCGTCTTGGTTGTCGCACGGGCCTGAACACCCTGCTTCACACGACTGGCACTGACCTCCATGACCATAGTAGCCAGTCTTACATATACAATCTCCGTCAGATTTATTACAGGCCCCGCCAGTACAGCCTTCTGAGCAACGGAGGCTGCAGTTAGAACTGTAGAAGCCAGCCAAACAGTCTGTAAAATATAAAATTTACAACTATATAGCATAGTATGGATTTATTGTTTTGATCTGCAATCTTAAATAAACAATTCAGAACATTTTCTTTATTAAATCCGGAAAAATATTGTTCCTAACATGCACGACTGCCACTAATAAGTACTTTATAGTATACAACTTCTCCTCCGAACAGATTATGCCAGGTGGCATCATTATGACACAATACAGAAATATTGTTCACGTCATAACTATTCCTCAGGATCCAGTATTACACTTATAGAGGGAGGGGTCAAGTTTTGCATTATAATTAAAATGCAAAGTTAGGAAATCCCACATTCATGCTTTCCACGCGTGTATACCGTGTGATCCTCCAGGTTTTGTTTTTTGTAAAATCTTAAAAGCACTGAGGCACCGCCCACTCATGCATAGGCACACATAAATCGGCAGACCTGGGAGCCAGCCGTTGACCAGTAAATCGGCTGGCTAGAAGAAAAAATGGCTGGCTAGCCGGCTAAGCCGGCTCAGGTCTAAGAACAATGATGATGGCTGAGTGGACAACGTTGTGGCTGGCTATAGCCGGCTGAGCCGTAAAGATGAGGCAAATATTGAATGGACAAAATGTTGTCTCAGTCTAATGAAATTTGTATTATATGTAAAATAATATGAAACAAACTTAACGAATATTTTGACAAGGTAATTACCCTTTGGATAAATTAATTTTATTCAATATCACGCCAGGGTGTACAAGGACAGTGAGTGGTTAACTGAAGGATGGGGGTTCCCCAATTGTAATTTCAGATCTGGCAATATAGCGTGTTTTGGTGAAGCTGAGCGTTTATTTGATCAGATGAAAATTGTTATGATTTTTCTCATTTCTTTTGAAAGACGTTTGCAAAAAAGCATCTTAGAAAAATCAAAGGTATCAATTCAGCTATTAAGATTTATATATATAATTGTTTGCATCCGCTGAGCAACTGTTTTCGTGTATGCCCTCCTTTGCATGACAAATCAACCGGATAGGCCTAATCGTTTTTCGTTTGCCGAACTTAAAGTGTCATGGCTTGACGTACTGTTTGCTTCTTATTTAACTATGTCACATGGGGTTATGTGAAAGGGCAGGAAATTTTGTCTATATATATATATATAAATATATATATATATATATATATATATTTATATATATATATGTGAAAGGGCAGGAAATGTTGTCAATATATATATATATATATATATATATATATATATATATTTATTTATTTATATATATATATATAGTGACATGTACAGAAAGTCTTGCTTCACCCATGAGTGTCTCTAAATAAATCAAAACATTTGGTAATAATCTGTCATTTGAGGAGGGAGAGAGGTGATATAATCGTACAAAATCGAACCCCAGCCAAAGAGTTTTAATAATAATCATGAAAATTTGATTACCTTAAACACATATTGTGAATCCTTCTTGATGTAATATGAACAGACCAACTCACTGCCACAACCACGAAATCCCTGATTCCATTTGGCCTAGACTGAGATCGACAGGGTGTTTTTCCTGCGCTGAACTTTCACCGTCGCAATTGTATACGTAATTTGTCACGTGTCTTAATTGAAATAGGCATTCTGTCATGAATTTTCGCAGGTGTAAGCCTCAATCATCCCCGTGACCTCTGTGACCCTTGATATATTCATGCGGCAACATGTTGGTCAGTGGTTGAAGCAGCCGGTGTCTGTAGCTGTTTGACACTGATTTGGTCTCGCCTTTTAACTTCAAATTGCAAACCAATCAGACTCGCTTAAAAGTTTCCGCTCAAGAATTTTATGACATTTATCCATAGGTGTTTACGCGAATGGCATTTGTAACATGATTATAATATGACGTATAGTTATGAGCGGTCGCTGGCTGCCGACATCATTTCACGGTTATACTTAGACTAAAATGGTTTATATTGGCTGGAAACAATGATAAAAAAAATGCATGCATATTTTTTTTAAACACATGACAGCTTTTCCGTTTGGTTTTCGTTCATTTTATCCAGATTGTTAACCGAGCAGTATATCATTTTTTTTTATAATATTGCACATCGACCTTAATAACTTCAAATGACCAAGCATCATTATTTGACTCTATAAACTTGGGAATGATCTAGATTCTGGCACTTTTTCTCCTCATTTCTGAGCAACGGGGGTTAGAGAAACGCCCTTGATCAAACGGGGAATATACCAGTTATCCGGTCTGAAAAAAGGGTCTTGCGGGAACCTTGTTAACTGTCTAACATAATCACTTACAACTTCCACAAAATTTATCATGCATTACCATTGAGAAGCCATGCAGCTCGGTGAAACCTGCTGGAGACGGGTTCGTGATAACATATTACTGTAGTAATTATTACAAGCTGAAGTATGCAAGAGAATATCTTTTTTTTTCATCAGCTTATCAGTATTTCACCGGCGGCTGAGCCTGCGTTAAAAAATTGGCGGCTGCTGGCGCAATTCGGCGGCTCAAGAAAACTATCGGCGGCGACTTGCTTATAAAATAAACGGCGGCGGCTGGCGCAATTCGGCGGCGGCTCCCAGGTCTGTGAATCGGTGACACTGAGTCTTAGACAAAACCAATCATATCAAAGGTATATAGACAGTTCTCACACTTAGCCCTTCGTCATTGCCATCTAATATGGTAGTTTTATATTCCAGGGGTTCAGGCACTGTGTGAAATCCTCTAATTCCACATGATATCAACGAAAAGCAAAATCCACGAGTCTCAAGCTGGTTTAAGTCCGATTGTGCATACTCCTATAGTTCCTTGTTACATAAAGCACCAGTTGCATCGCTTGAACGTGTACCTGTTTCAGCAAAAGTTCTCGGTAGGCTTCATAGACTTAGGCTGATCGGTAGTGAACTATTTCTACGTTATCCATGTATATGGTCCATTTTATCATGGAGCTATATTTTACCTCCATGGTTTTACAAATGTTACACTGTCAGACGTCGAGCGACATATAAGGTATATGACAGTTAAACAGGAGCAGCAAATCATGGGCAAGCAAGTTTTTTTCTTAGATAAATATAATGAATATAAAATGGCAGAAAGTCCAGCTAGCACTACGTTCATAGTCGAACACATAACTGCTTGGCTTCAGTTTTATATTCCTCCCACTGACAGAGCCATCAAGCTTGCTCTTGTTGTGTCGCAACGCTTGGATCAGGTACTGCCACCTCACGGCAAATTATATAACTAAATTACGGCTCTCTGGCCGGGTATTACTATTAGTGATAAGAGCTGGCACCGAGTTACGCTTATTGGTAGGCCTACATGGAATCACTTTTTATTTTACGCATTTTAGTAGCAAACGAAAACGCTAATGTCCTGGCAGGGCTAGCTGGTCACCTGCGGTATTTTTAGAGTTTATGTGATTTCTGATTTATTCTGGGTACATGTTGATTAATACATGCCTAGTAAGGTGTTTATATCACCCCTGTGACTTATGCATGAACTTATTTATACACAAGCTGTAGGTAAACAAGGTACACGTGCAAACATTAAAAAGAAATGTGAACCGGGGTGTTTGATTATGCACTAGCTGTTTTCAGGAAAAGCATGAGAAACAACGCCATATGTTGCCATTTGGAAACTTTTTAACCTTTTTATAACATTTTAGGTTTGAAATTCTCTCCCTTCTTTCATCCGGCTTCATGTATTTGATAACGCATCGACAGTGCCTCCTCCATACTAATGTCCTTCTTTTTTTCTGTCCATAAATTTTAATACACAAAGAGATAAATTCATTGTTGGTATATTCATGATATTATACACCATACAATATTAAATATGTTTTATAAATGAACTTCGATTTTACCTTCACATTTCTGGCCAGCCCGTTGTCCCTGGCAACCGTCATAACATATACCACTTCTGGCGTCACAGTTGTCGTTCCTACACAAACCAACGCAACTCTGGTCGCAAAAGGAACCATACTGCCCCCTCGTGGGGCATGCTGAAAAAAATGACGAGTATATTGGTGAATGTTTAAAAAAAATTTTAAAAAATAAGAACTACCATGTCTCTGCAAAGTAATTCGTGCGCAAAAGACAGTAATACCATATGTTACCTGGTGCGCATGAGAAAATAAGAAATAGCTATTGAAATTTGCTATATATCTAACTGCTCCGTCTAAACGTTCGTATTGAATATAACTAGAGAATCACCAAAAAGATGATTTTTATCCGTAAAACATCCGTGAAACATTTCTACTAGAAAACTCTTCTAATAGCTTATATTAGCTTAATTATTAGTTTATTCACATAGTTCTTGTCTGCATGATTTTGCTCACTGAATGCCAACAGTATCATTATTCAGCTGCAGTTTCAGGGTTTCATCTGCAACATATCTAACAAAAAGATGTACAATTAGATCAAGTAGACAAACAGTCTGATGTCCTTTCAATAGTTTAGGCTTATTTCTAATCAGATCAAACCTGAATAATATTACTACAACTGTGACTACAGTCGTGCACACCTCAATAACATAAGCCTTAAAATGACTTAAGTAGCAGATATATAATGACAAATGAACTCTGATTAGTTATTTCAGTTACTAACTCACACTCTTCCTCAAGTAGAAATGATGGGGTATTAACCGGCACAAAACTTTAAAAAGGATCATAGGTGGCGCTACTAGTCTTCCCTAGAAGAAAAGTTACCCGAGATATTCTAGCAACCTCATTTCAAGAACAATTAATCAAGCCTGACTTGAGATATCTAGCCATTTATTTATGTTTTATATTATTTCTTGGGTGGTCAAACACGCAGGGCAGAGTGACCTCACAGTAACATTCGCAGTCTCATGGTCCTATCCCTTATGTTTACGCGTTGTGTCCTGCTAACGAATGGTCGGACGGACGAAGAGCACTGCGCCATCGCTATACCTCACTTGACTTTTAGTCAGCTGTGCTAATAAAAATGAAAGAATGAAATATACTATACAACAGCTGAGGATGGACAGGAGAAGACAAAAGAAAGACACAATATAAATTAAAAAAAAAATAAACAGAAAAGCACTCAGAAAGCGCATACCTCCCTCAAGGCAGCTCATTACCACCATATGGCATTGTCAGATATGCAGCATGTTTCCTTCCTTGATAAAGACGGTGATCCGGACACCCCCCCCCCCCCCCCCCAATTAATTAATTGTTCCTTGCATTATTGTTTTAATGACTGTTTGATTAATCTTGCTGACAGACAAGCAGACAAACAAACGAGCGCAAAAAATAACACCCTGCCATTTTGCGGATGGAAAAATCGGTCAGAATACCCCTTTAGAATGTTCAGCTACCGGACTACATATTCCTTATATACACATTACAAATATCTTATACACGTTACACTTTACGATTTGTGAAAGAACAGTCTATAAAGATAACTACAGCAAAGTAAAGCGTACCTGGAGTTCCGTATACGACGACTTTACACAGACTCATCTCGTAAGAGTCCTGACTGATGCCTAGGATACCTATGTTCGTTACTATGGTTTCCGTGTTACATCTGATTATGACGTTGGGCTCGTAGGATTCAGCACATAATGTAAACCCGTTAGTGATGTCCCCGATGTGCGTTCCTCCAACTACACGATACCTACCGACGTTGTCTCCTGTCGAACACAAAATATGAAATTAAAGTTATATTATTTTAAAGTAAAAAATGCAAATCATTGTATTAATGTGTAAAATACGGTCCTCTAAAAAAAATCACGAAATAAACATATACAGTAAATTGAGATACAGTAAACGCCCGCTTAACGGCCACCTCGTTTTCTCGTTTTAGCGATCGCCTCAAAATAACGACCGTTTTATCGCGGTCCCAATTCATTTTGCTCAATATATCACACCTCGCTTAGATGACCAACTCGAAAATGCGACCACTGGTCCCACTGATGGTCATAATTTCGAGTTTTCACTGTATAATATCCAATTGAATAATTATTCATTATTAATGGAAACTAAAGGACAAAGGCTGTCCCTTATACCAATGAATGAGACTGGGACTCCGCCAAGATATAAAAATGGCCCTATTTCACAGTGTCGTGAGAGCAGCGTTCCCCCTTGACAGGTATCTGACATGGTCATATGTGTCTTTTTCTCTCCTCCTCATCTCCTTCCTTCCTTGCCTTGGTGGCTTCTGCTTGCTGCCCTTTCCTTTGGGTCCTATTTCTCAAATAGGCCTTTCAAGTACAGTCAGTTTCTTGAAACAGAAGTACTATTCATTCCTGCAATTTTGATTTGAAAACTGTTTTCTCCTCGAAATCCTTGTACACGTGCATGTGGCTGGCTTATACCTCTCAGAACGCCACATGTCAAATGCCACAAAAATGGCGTACTTCCGCCTTATGGAACCTTACTACCGACTTAAGAAAAGCCGTACGAAACACCTTAAGGGGCCCCAAAGAACAACTTAATGTGTTCTTACGGCATACGTATGGCCACCATAAGAAATTTGGGTTTTTGAATGGTGTCCTGGCCCTAAAAATTCCACGAACATCTTGCGTAGTTCTTACGTTTTTCCTCACGACGAGAGGTTTCGTGAGGCGTTCGTAGAAAACTTGCACAAGACCATTGGCTTGGCAGCAAACTTACGAACGGTCTTCGAACGCTGGATTTACCTACGGCCCTTCAAAATGGTCCAAAAATCGTTCGTGCGGTGTTCACAGGCCTTCGTAAAGGTATTTGTGACCGTGGCTTTACAAACAATCTACGATTTTGACTGTTGTACGATTTCAGCAGGGCTACGACAGATGTAACCGTGTTATGTTTAGGAATTTATTTTTATAATTTCATGGAAGCGTTCATATATAAAATATATGTTGTAAGACGATCGTGGGGAAATTGGTCAGGGCTGTCTAACTCGAACGCTCTTCTTACGAAGGCCGCATGAGGTCCCTACGATTGTCGTAATACAAAAGAAAAATTTCTCCAATTTTCTGTCGTAGACCTGTCGTATATGTGTTGTGAGATGTATGTGACTTAGACTTAAAACAACCCTCGGCCGTCGAAGGAATGACCTACAACGATAGAACATTCGTAAGACCGTCATAGGTAAAACGTGCAGCAATCGTTTGGCTGTCGTAGGAAAGTTCAGCGATTCGTAGGACCTCAGATAACCGGAAAAATCATACGAAAGTCGTAGGTTTATCGTTACACAGTTGTAAGGCATCGTACAATAGACCTACGAGATCGGCCTGACATAAAGAATAACCTAGGACGCTGAAAAACAATTTGAACATGTTCAGAATTCTACGACAAGGGTCTACGACAGTGTTTTCCGTCGCAAAATACCGGAATTTCGTACGACACACCCATGACTATCCTGGGAATTTTCCCAATTTTCTGTCGTGGACCTGTCGTATATATGTTGTGCGATGTATGTGACTTAGGCTTAGGATAGTTATAGTAACTTTTTGTCTACAGCAGCCAGGCGATCACCTGAAGCCTCTTCCCGACGCCCCAACTGAGCGATAATGGGGAATCAGCTCTGCTGTTAAAGACCTTGGGATTAAGGTCTAGGTCAAAAATAAATATCAGGTGTAAAATTGTGATTTCAGACTAAAATTGTGCCCATATGTCAGTTTTGGAAAATCGGCTATATCGGAGATCCAGGTCAACCAGAAAATTGCAGAAGAAAAACAAAGGAATCGATGGTTTTGCACTCGGGATGTCCTAAGTCGTTTATCTACAAAACAAATCTTATCCGAACGGGGATATAAAATAAACACATCAACTCATAAGTCTATAAGAGAGGGAAGACTTATGGGCTAGATAATAAAGCGGCGTCAGCTGATGGTGGACTGCACTCTTAGAGGGCAGTAGAGATTTCAACTTACCATCTAAAAATGCAGCTATGACTAACACAGCGTCGATCTTGTAGTATCCCTGCAGGTCCACGGCCCACCACGGACCGACCATACTGGTTGTGCGGCTCTGGTTTGCTGGCAGTAACGTCCCCTTCTGTGTAAAGCAGTTATTGTTCGCATCAGCAGCTAGCTGGGCCCTGTACTGTCCATTAGGATACGAACTGCTCTGTCTGGCGGGTTTCTTAATGGATACTGGGTTTACTGAAAAAGCATATGAAATAAGGTTAACCGGAAACAAAGACAATCAAATAAAGATATCAATTGGTATGGCAATATAAGAATAACAAGTGACCCGTGGGTCATAACGCTCAGTTGACTAAGAAGACATTCACAGGAATTTTATCATCTGAATCCAAAATTCCCATGAAATCTAGCCTTTTCTACGCAGTAAGCTGAGCTATAAACGACCATGCCCATTTTTAATGACAGAAGGTCAAACAGTAAAGTTGTATGCCCTGCCTGACTGACTGGGTGCTTAAAATGTATTGGCAAGAAATATAGGTCACCATGACCTAATTTCAGGTTTCCATATCGATTTACCCAAGACCTGCCTGCAAATCAAGAAGATTATAGCCCTAGCGGATACAATTTGTGACCCGTCTGACTGACTGAGTACCGCACATCATGTTTTCAGCCTGTAGTTCACAAAAAATAAGTCACCATGACCTAATTTCAGGTTTCCAAGGCTATTTGCCTAGGGCATCCCTGGATGTACAGTCAGAAATTTCTAGGTCTAACGATTACGATTTGTGCCCTATTTAAGGACGGACTGCTTTATCTGAAGGTCTAAGATAAAGTCTGTGACCTCAGACTGATATTGTATCCAAATATCAGTTTTTGGTAGAAGAAAGAAAGAAAAATTAAAATTGATGGTTTTGCACTCGAGAGGATCTATGTGGATCCACTAACAACAACAAAATTAAACAGATATGGATACAGAAAAAAAAAATCATCAACCCTAATAAACCCACTCTTCCAAAGGGTGGGGGTGTCTTGATTAATACTGCATGAAAGTTTTATTTTTTATGGACTCAATTCAATTAAATAAAGCAGACTAAATTTGATATATGGTGTAATTTTTACATGAAAAAGAGAAATAAGATCTTAATGGACACAGAAAGACCAAATTAAGGTGATAATATTGACTGAAACACGACAGAGGTTGTCCCCTCTATTTCGGTCAAGGAATCTTTGGAACTAGAATAATGTACGCTTAATACCCAAGAAACGCCTTGAATATTGCGCCTGGCTCCGTTTTCTTCTCTACAAATCTGCGTGCTAGGGTTACGTTTAAGATATATTGGCACACTTGTTGATGAAATTGTAACATGTTGATATGGAGCAAGACACAGGGCAATTATGTGACATGTATAATAATCAACACCACTTGTGCTTCTGATAGGTTAGGTAGCCTCTTTGCGAAATAATGTCAATTTCTTCAGATTTTTTAGAGAATATAAATTATGCCCCCCCCCCTTAGGACAAACGTGGCATCGTTCCAGACAGTTCAAGATAAAGAACTGGGTGCCGCCATCGCCAATTATAAATAGACTAAATCGCATACACCGTTTTCTGATTTGAAAACTGCTTCATAATAATGCAAAAACCATGCAGAACTTTGGTGGACAATTAACAAACTGAGCTGTTAAATACAGTACAGCTATAGTTGTGATTTACTAGAATGCCATTTTTTTCGAGATGTTCCATATACAGTATTCATATACAATATTGATCTATTGATTTTCTGCAAAATCCATGAATATGTTCTGCGGATATCTTGCGGAATCGCTCTTCATGTTGAATAAAAAAGAACAATTCCCCAGCTTGCGTGTAGATAAATGGTTTCAGGTATAATGACTCCGTTCATTACAATAAACATCCGCTTGATGTTAAGATAATTACACCGCCATAGCCTTATGACTATACTGTATTATGGCCCGATCTAGCATAATTTTGACTTGTCCCAAATGCAGAACACGTGCACTGACGGTGCCACTGCATGCTGCAAAGCCTTGAACCCTGCGGAAACCCGATCAGCCATGTCTGTTTGCTATGGTGGCCTCTATATTTTTATGGTTAACTTGATATTTGTTTCTTTTGTTCGAATATATATAAATATATATATGTATATATATATGTATATATATGTGTATATGTGTATATATATATATATATATATATATATATATATCCTGATGGTTCTGATTCAATTGATGACAATCAACGATATATTTTTTTACATATACATATTTATATACACGTATAACCAATTCTAACGTAGTTCATGTAGTTTCTGATGGATGGCATTGCGATAGCTCTATACAGAAACGATCACGATTTTATCAGGATTTTTAAATGAGAATATGGAAAAACCGAATAAGAAACCCCCCACCCCACCCCCACCCCCTTTGGACACACGTGGTATTGCACCCGACAGTTAAATATCAAGAATTGGCATTTACGAGGGGTGACCACAGAGGAGTTTTGTGACAACGGTTGAGTGGTACCGCCATGAATTATGGTATAGATTAATATATCAATTATCTTTCATGTATATATAGGTAAACCTTCCCTTCCTAACACCAGGCCCTCTCTTTTAAGGATACGTTTGTCAGTGTCTTGGGAAGTATAGTATAATTATTACTCGTTTCTTATTTTGCAATAGGTGAAAAGTATATTTTCATCCCCTATTGATAGATGGCGTTGCAAGGTCATATCTGGCCGATCCACTTTTAGTTTCCTACATGCGGCGCTGCGATACCCTGTATTTCTCATGATTAATGGAAATATTGATAATGCTTCCCCTTAGGACACACTTGGCATCGTCTCTGACATTCCAAGCCCAAACATGGTCATTAATTTTCCGGGGTTACAGAGGAGTTGCCTAACAAAGTCGAGTGGCACCACCGTCAATATTTATAATATAGATTTTCAGTACTCACTGTCTTGGGAGGGGTTGCCATAGCAACCATTCCTATATGTCGATGATCCCTGATCAGCGAACTTTTTCGACAGTGCCATGTCGGCCTTAAGACGGGTAAGTGTCTGTTCCCTCCACCAGTCCACGTTCACGTTGTCGGGAGCATAGTTTCCTGTCGCGTAGCAACCAACCGACTTCCAAACTCCCCGGAGACACTCAAAGCTGTGGTTCACATCGGTGGGAGCTCCGCATCCGCTCACTGAAATCATTCAACATAATTTTAATCATACGTTTGTTATCGCCGAGCAACCACTCGAAGGCCCCTAACACCCCCCCCCCCCCCCGCCCTCAACTGATAATGGGTGATCGGGTATAGAGTGTACGACCTTGGGAATAAGGCCAAGGTCAATTAAAAAATAATTATCCCGTGCAAATCCTTTGCCTAAAAATCATCCATATTGGACACCTAGTGCATACAGAAAATGGCGGAAGAAAGAAAAAAATGCTATCGATTGTTTTACCACAGGCGCTTGAATCCCTATTTATAGTAAAGCCTTCATGCCCCCAATGTTCTTAGAGATACTACGACAAAATTCAGACATCTCCACAAACGATTATCCAGGTAGCTTGTATTGATGGTTGAATACAATGGAAATATGATGAATTTGATTCTGTAACTCCCGTAGTATTGAACGAGATTAAGTATTAAGGCAAGATAAGCAAGTATAAGCGGGTCGAGAACGTAACCTCCCTCATTATCGCACGAAAGGTTTTGGCTGATTTGCCTACCTTGTCATATTGCAAGTGATAACACGGTATAACCATTTTATTATTGGGTCGTTTGACCTGATTTCATCGTAGTATCTTTAAGAACATTGGAGATATGAAGACTTTGTTATAATTAGGGATTCAAGCGCCACTGTTTTTACACTATACCTGTGTAGGTCCGCCCACATTTTTGTTTACCTAAATTTGAAAATAGAAAAATTTGAAAATAGAAATTAATTCATCAATCACTATAAGTCTTCCCGTCCTACAAAATTACAAATGTACTTCACCAGCAATGGGCTAAAATACTGAGAGACATGTTATTGTATCCGATTGTACTCGGTCAGACTGTGCTGCCCCCTGTATTTGGATGCGATACTATTTTTTTCATATTTTACATACGGAAAGTGAAGCAATGGGCGTCTTGTTCTTTGACGTTGTGTCGTCTGTTTCTTTTATCGGTGCATTGTGTATTTATTAACTCGTCAAGCATTACAGGGCTGGTGATACTACTGCTATATAAATTGGATATCGTCATTTAAAAAAAAAATACGTCCCACCAGTGGATGTCCTTTTTCAATTGGCGATTACTCTAAATCAAAATATCATAAACAGGGTTTAGGCCAAAATAAGGTTGGTTTTATAAGGCACTTTTTCCAGAAATCAGTGTGCGCGGGAATTTTTTTGTTTTCTTTTTTTTTTTTTTCTTTATTTTGTATGTTTCGATAAAAATGCCATATGGTCAGAGAAAAGAATGATAATAACAAAATTGTTTTGCTGAACAGGAAAATCATTACATCACAAAGGAAATGTTGGATAAAAATTAAATTATTTTATCTTCTTGAAATAAATGTCCGAGCGGTAGACATTAGATGATGTATGATATAATGCCCGAATAGTAGATGAATACAGGAACCAATATTATCATTTCAGGGTATATTTTAAGGAAGTTGAAGAACTGCATAAGCATGTAATCAAACGTTCTACGTCAGCATAGAATGCGGCGTATACGGCCCCCCCTGTATAAAGCTTAGAAGCTGAAGGCCAAGGGAATGAATCATAAGAGATATAGGGCTTATATATATATATATATTCAACCATATTCTAAATGGTTAATAGGCAATTCAGAAGGAAAATGTAAATGTCAGCTAAAAATAATTGTTAAATATATCCGCTGTCGTGACTCGTTGTACGCTCCGTCATGAAATACTGAGAGTCGTGATAAAAGTGCCATATTTATAGCTTTATCATAATCTGGAACTCGGCCTGACCCAAGTGAGTAAATTAGTTCTTAACGTGCCATGATTATGACGTCTGTAGTTATACACAAGAACGTGCGGATTTTATTGATTTGGAACGATATATGCCTGGCTGGCATGGTCATTATTATCAACTTTACGTAATGCACTAAACGTTTAATCCCGCCAACGAATGGACGTTCGTCTCGTAGGCCAATCTTGCTCAGTCGTGTTGTGTGTGTGTGTGTGTTATTGCGTCTATGGGTGTGTAACTGTGTGTGTGTGTGTGTGTGTCTGAGGGATATCTAAAAGGACTCGGTGAGTGTCGGGTGAATATTGCAGATAGACGGGCCCCGACAACAGAAGACAAAATATATTTGATTGGAATGGGTAGATATAATTAAAACATGGACCTGGAGTTAACCAATTATATGTCCCTTATTTCTCTTAGAATAAAAAAATAGAGCCTAATGATCCGACCCAGAATTTAACCACTTACGTATTTTTTGGCCCGCGGGCTACTCTCCGACAAAACCTTCATAAAGGTTATTTAATACAGACATTGGCGGAGGTGCATGCATGCGCTCCATGAATGCTTTCTATCCTTGTGTAATTCACATAGGAGCTTAGATGGGTAGTTAGTTTAGGTGAAGCAAAACAAACAATTATGTAACGGCAAGTTTCGTATATACTTTCATTCACACTGCGAGAGAGGGAATGACAGAGGGAGCGGGGATCGGAAGGTTGTAGTAAAAAGTGAGACAGATAGTGGGATATTATTTAGTGAAGTCAAGTGTAACTAAGGATAGTGCTCAAAATAGCATTTAACTATATCACTATTTGAAACGAATTTTGTTAGCTGTGGCGGTAAAAAATCACGTGCTTTTATACAAACCAAAACAAAGTATACAGGTAAAAGTAAATAAATATATTCAGGTATTTTAGTACATCACGTTTCAACTGTTCCAGCATGTCGTTACGTACCATGGACAATACCTGGCTGTATAAGCTAGCTTTCATTAATTCAATGCCAGTGGTCGTTAAGTAGATTCCAAATGACCCTTAATCAACGAACACCCAAGTCATGACTTGTATATTTGTTATGATGTGTGTTAAGCCAAGACATATTTATTTCTGTTTCATATGGGAGTGAAAGGGAATGAGAGGAGGGAGGGGCGGGGAGAGAGAAAGAGAGGGGGGGAGAGAGGAAGGAGGGTGATACTGTGGTCAGGGGCGAATCCATGATTTTTAGCGCGGGGGGGGGGGGGCTACAATAAGATAATCGTTGTAACTGGATATATATACATATATATATATATATATATATATATATATATATATATATCATACTATGTGTATAGTAAGCTTGATTTCATGATGTACTACAGTACTGTTTCGTACTATTATTATTAATGCTCCCCGTACGGTAGCGCACTTTCACTGTGATATATTGAACCTTAATGTATTATATTGATTATATATATACATATATAGTTTAGAAGTGGAAAACACAAGCAAGGTTCAGGCGAAACGTAAATGCAGAATCAAAAGACATAACTACATATATATATGACTTTCGGTATTCTTATTTGGGAAATTTACATTTTTTTCTTTGTCCTATTTCATGGAATCTTAGATTTAACTGAAAATCACCCAAATACCCTATAACAGCAACTATAATATTCGGAAATTTCTTTAAATACAGACGTAAAGACGCCAAAGGGGTATATATAACATTTCAATCAATGGACGGTTTGTATGTCAATGTTGAATAATTCAGTCAATGTTGTTTGTATGTTGGCAAGGAAGAAACAGACATTGAGAGTGCATGGCTCTTGCATTACATACATACAGCAAGTACAAGACAGATATGTTAGTCAGTGTGCATGTGTGAGAGACAGATGGAAAGAGAGACGGCAGTGTATGGGTGTGTCTATATATGATGAGTGGGTATGTACAAGAAACGACGAACGGGTAACAGAGAGAGAGAGAGAGAGAGAGATGGGGGGTATAACATGTACTTAAATCTCATTTTAATAAAATATCAAAATTTTTTTACACCTCTATATAAAAGCGGCTGTGTGTATGGATGTGTATGTGTAAATGAGAGAGATAAATGTTAACAGTCCTAAAGGTATATATCTCTGTGTGCGTTTGTTTGTGTGAGAGAGACAGCTGCACAGAGGGGGGGGGGGACTTACGTAAGGATATGGGTTGACGGGTTATGTATTAGGTATGTATGTATGTATGTATGCATATATGTATGTATGTAGGACCTACGTACCTTCCTGGGCCCAGGTCTGTACTTGCATGACCGCAGTAAAAAACAACACCCCTACACGTAACCCGGCCATTCTTATCCTCGAATCACCGACTGTTATACAAAAACTAAATCTACGAGATCACCTGGACCTTAATAAACACATCTTATTTCCTTGTCACATCCATATAAAATATCCATCGCAGACAGGGTTGTGGTCCATTCCCGGATGCGGTCAGCTGCGTATAAGATCCTGTTCAGTGTTTACCCCTGCTATAAATTCCCATGTACGACCATGACATGTATATATAGTCACCGTTGAGTACTGAAAGCTAGGGGTACAAATGTTCGTCATACATAAAACAACATTTTAACATCTGTAATTTTGCGCAGCAGAAGTAGAAACGCAATGCGCCTTAATTTCCAATGCGCTGTTTATAGTTCTTAACCACCCGATCCGCGCACTGTGCGGTAATACTCTGAAATATCCCTGTGAGTGCACGAGCTCTTGTATATATGTACATGTATATTATGGTATATAGGTCACCCGCTACTATGGGTCAGGTGACCGTCGGTCATGGGTGAATGAACACACCAGGGAGAGAGTCCCAAACCCACCACACGTCATGGAAAAGAAATGTAAACGATAGCAATGTTGACGAGGGGCGGAGCGGGCTGATACGAGGTACATTTGAGATAAAGCGACCAATGGCAGTGATTCTCGAAAATGGAACTGAAAATATCAGTCAGATTATGAAATTTCATTACTTTAATTATTTAACATAACATTTCTTATTTTGATCACAATAAAGTTTGGAACAATCAAAAATGATTATAAAAGAGCTTTGGTCAAGATAACCGACGTACCAGTAATATATAGCGGCATCTTAATAACGAACAGTGAATTAGTCTTAGACTGTGCAAAAAAATGTTTAATTTTAAAGGTAGTATTATTATAATTATTATTGAATTAACATTGTTGTTGTTATATTTATAATTATTATTAATATTTTTGTTATTGTTATTTATATATATGTATATATATAGTTGTTATTGTGATTATTATTATTGTTATTGTTGTTATTACTATTATTTTTATTGATGTTATTATTATTATTTTTTATTATAATAATTGTTATTTTTATTAATATTATAATTATTATTGTTCGTATTATTACAATTATTATAATTATCGTTGATTTTTGTGATTATTATTATAATTATTATTATTTTAATTATTATAATTATTATTATTAATATTATTATTATAATTATTGTTGTTATTATTATTATTATTATTATTATTATTATTATTATTATTTTTATTTTTTTTGTTATTATTATTATTTTTTCATTATTATTATTATTATTATTATTATTATTATTATTATTATTATTATTGTTGTTGTTTGTTTTGTTATTATTATTATTATTATTATTATTATTATTATTATTATTATTATTATTATTATATGTAATATGATTTATTGTGACAAGTATGCAGATAATGAGTCATGTTCATTCTTCACTCAGCCACACAAGCGCCCAGCTTTGTCCGTGCTTTTACCATCAGCCAATCGAGTAAAGATATAAATATATGACTCACGGGTCAACTGATGGGCCCGAGAACAGCGTCTAGAGAACATAAATATTAAAATTAGGGTGGCAAACCTTTGCGACATAGCCAACAAGGAAACTCCCCATTCTCCTTATTGTCCAATCCGCCCCTGGTGGTGGAAATTTATATCGGGGAAATGGGAAAATTAAAATATTTCTAGGCATTACCTCAAGTTCACCTATGGATACACACACACGCGCATATATATATATATATATATATATATATATATATATATATATATATATATAAACATACACACACACATATATATATAATGTTTTTGTGTTACCGTTGTTGTATATGTGTTGGGGTAAGAGAGGTAGGGGTTTGGTGTTGGTATTGGGTGTGATACTAAGAAGGTCTTTGAAAAAAAAGTGAATTCAGCAAGTATTTTATCATATTTTGCAAACGAATAAATCTTTCATACAAATTTCACAGCCCGTCCGAAAGCGGTCACCTCAATGAAGCAATAGAACAAAATCAGATTAAAAGCATAAATGTAGATAAAATTCTGAGTTTCATTGCTTGGTGTGTCCACTTGTTTAATTTTACACACGTTCCTCTTCTAGACTGGCCGGGGTGAAGGCCATCGGCAGGACATCCTTGAGAACGATTGATTTCCACTCTCCGCTAGGCTTCACCATATATACCGGTATATCAAGACCAAACTGTCAAATAGAACGAAAAAAAGTTAAAGAGGCCTATACCGATAATTTAACGTGTATTAAATGAAGATAATATTTTGATTATATTGTGAAACTAAGCCAGAAAAGCTGTACCCGGGGAGGGAAGGGGGGGGGGGGCGACGATGGTAATCCATATAATTTTGGTTAAATTTTCGCGATTTTCACTTTTCATTGTTTCGCGGGGTTTTCGTGTTCGCCATCTCACCATACAGTAACGTACACATGGTATATATCTATTTTTATATGAATTATTTATTATGCTCATAAAATATAACAATTTGACGTGAAACAAAGAGAACATCGAACAAGTAATTATTCATTATTGGCAAATTATTGGCAAATAATATAAAAAAAACTTTTAATGTTTACAATGGCAAGTTTTGATCTACAGGTAATATAAAAGATATGTTATCATTTATAATATGTCTCTAACCTTTGATGCTACATAATTGGATAACGTTCTGGAAATGCAAAAGTTAATACAATATAAAATATATTCACTTTTGTATATGGGCACTTTATATACGAAGATTTTATTTTTGCGATAACTGCCCTTTTGTGAAAATAGCGAATTCAAAACCCTCGCTGTCAAAAGTAAAAAACAGTATTTTTTTTATAGAATATTAATATTGCAAACAAGTTATCTCACCTCAGCCAGAAATTGCCTACAGGCACCGCATGATGCCTTGAAGCTTCCTTTGATGTCACTGAAAAAAAATAATATAAGCCCATAGTTAATAGTTTCAAAATATACCGGCATGTTTGCTGCCTTTGACATACAAAAAGGTGCATTTTGGGGATGGGCGATATATCTATCCGATAATAAAAATCAATATAAATTGTTTAATTTCACGGGAGAAAAGTTTCCGGGGTCAGCGAGTTGAAAAGCAAGACACATTACCCCCACGCTTTTTAGCGATGGATCTATTACCTTTAAAGGGAATAAAACACATTATTTAATATTTATGATAAATCCGTTAATCAGTTTATAGTTTGAGTTTTCCTAAGTATTACTTCAATTATGCATATCATCAAAGATCAAATTAATATAATGCATGTGTCAACTGAATTGTCCCATATGTTTGCCTAAACGTTATTGAATTTTAAACAAAATTTAAAATATGAATAATTGAGATTAGAAATTGAGCAAAAACTACTTTTATTTATAATAGGTCGTTATATGGTTTTGTGGGTGAAGGGATTTTTTTTTGGGGAAGACTTTTTTCTGTTTGTAATTTGGAGAATGAGCTGTCAGAAAAATGTTTATTTTGAGGGTCTTTTTTTGGTTACCCTTTGGATGGTCCCCACACAAACAAGGCTTGTGTTAGATTTGGACGACATTCAATAGGTATCACATTATTTTAATATTTACCTTACAAACAGATGTACATGTATTCATAACATTCTGTATGTTTATTTGGCCTATATTCTGACTTTACCCAGACATCTTCCATGATATCCAGAGATAAAAATGACCCAAACACAACATTTACGAAAATGAAACTGAAATTAATAGCAAGGCAACTACTCAATGATGTTACAACATCCCAGTGAACACCACTTAGCCAGTCATCCTCTGAATCACATTCGGTAATATGGCAAAATTTATTTCCTGAATGTAATATTTCTGCTTTTTGGTTAACAGTGGCAGAGGTAAATTTCAATTCCTCAAAATTTCAGAAAAATGAATTTTCAGAAAAAACGAGATATGGAAATTCAAGGCTCTACTTTAGTTATATACCATTGTTTAAACTTTGCAAGCATCATGAACTAGACATGATTGATGCATGGCTTATATCATTTGTGGTGTGCAAATTGATTGATTATATAGATGATTGGTCATTTTCTTTCATAATTGATTTAATAATAAAGTCACTTACATTTTCCCATAATCGATCATAAACAATTACAAGTATGTATGCAGATCAAGGAAGTCATATTTTTCAAATAAAATATTCTTATTCTGTCAGGGATATAAACAAGGCCTACGGGCCTAATGCGAACCTGTGCAAAGTTTGGGAGTATGAATGGAGGTTTATTTTTAAAATTTAATACTGATCCTTTAAAGTCCTGCATATCTACCTTAGTCATTATGATTTCAGCAAAATGGACGTTTCGGACCTGCAAGTTTCAGACTAGGAAATTTTAAAACTAGAATATGTGTTGTCGACAAGCGATGTGTGTATCCGCAGAAATCAGAGTGGGATGGGTGAAGTGAGGCATGGATTATAGGGGAAAGGGGAATAGAGTTAGGTGTGTTGCATATAAGCATGGATGTCTGCAGCGTAAACGTGAATGTAGGTGGCGCCACCTGTCATTAAATCGAGAAAATTGTCCAGGATGTATAAACCTGTAACGTTTCAGGTGGATAAGTCAAACCATTGCTGAGATATGAGTGATTTCATCCTAAGGCAGATGAACAGATGGACACTGTGCATAAGTGGTTGCAAGTGGCGCCACCAGTTTTGCCTATGATGAAGAGCTATTTTAGATCTATACACAAGCAAAATTTTGGCTCAATCGGTCAAACGGTTACCGAAATATGAGCTTGGATGTCTGCAGCGTAAACGTGAATGTAGGTGGCGCCACCTGTCATAAAATCGAGAAAATTGTCAAGGAAGTATAAACCTGGAAAGTTTCAGGTGGATAAGTCAAACCACTTCTTAATTATGAATGATTTAATCCCAAGGCAGATGAACAGATGGACGCTGTGAATAAGTGGTTGCAGGTGGCGCCACCAGTTTTGCTTATGATGAAGAGCTATTTGAGTTCTATACACAAGCAAAATTTTGGCCCAATCGGTCAAACGGTTCCCAAAATATGAGCTTGGATGTCTGCAGCGTTAACGTGAATGTAGGTGGCACCACCTGTCATAAAATCGAGAAAATTGTCCAGGAAGTATAAACCTGGAAAGTTTCAGGTGGATAAGTCAAACCACTTCTGAGATATGAATGATTTTATCCCAAGGCAGATGAACAGATGGACGCTGTGAATAAGTGGTTGCAGGTGGCGCCACCAGTTTTGCCTATGATGAAGAGCTATTTGAGTTCTATACACAAGCAAAATTTTGGCCCAATCGGTCAAACGGTTCCCAATATATGAGCTTGGATGTCTGCAACGTTAACGTGAATGTAGGTGGCGCCACCTGTCATAAAATCGAGAAAATTGTCCAGGAAGTATAAACCTGTAAAGTTTCAGGTGGATAAGTCAAATCATTTCTGAGATATGAGTGATTTTATCCCAAGGCAGATGAACAGATGGACGCTGTGCATAAGTGGTTGCAGGTGGTGCCACCAGTTTTGCCTATGATGAAGAGCTATTTGAGATCTATACACAAGCAAAATTTTGGCTCAATCGGTCAAATGATTCCCGAAATATTAGCTTGGATGTCTGCAGCGTAAACGTAAATGTAGGTGGCGCCACCTGTCATAATATCGAGAAAGCTGCCCAGGATGTATTAACCTGCAAAATTTCAGGTGGAAAAGTCAAACCACTGCTGAGATATGAGTGATTTTATCCCAAGGCAGAGGAACAGATGGACGTGTGCAAAAATGATTGCGGGTGGCGGCACCATTTTTATTGTATGTTATAAAGCTATCAAAGGGCTACATTTGTGCAAAATTTTTAGCCTGATCGGTCAAACGGTTCCCGAGATATGTGGGTTTATGTGTGGAAACAGACGCACAAATGGACGCTGAGCAGCGAGAAAAGGTCAGAGGTCAACCAAAAATGAGGGCGCAGCAGTTCACATGTGGCCTGATGATAAACCCGATTCGCTTAAAATGCAAACCAAGTTTTTTCAAACAGTTGAAAGATATAGTTCCAATAATCTGGGAATTCTGCATCTAGAAACTGTGTCTAGACGTCTAGACACATTGTCTATACACCCGCCAGAGCCAGTTCAGTTGCCATGGTGATGTCTGGACCCCACCTGTTTGTAATGAGTGACCTCTTGACTTGGCTGCTGAAACTCAGCATGTTGTCAAATTTGTTTTCAAACACAGAAAGCCTTTTTCAGTTGGCTACAATGCTTTTTTAAAGCTGTATTTACCCAATTTATTCTTATAAAACTGGCATAACCCTACCATAAAATAATTCTTGTAAAGTTTAAACCCGATCAGCTTAACAGATTCATCATAAATCAGTGTATAAGCTAGAAGAGTTTAAAATTACATTTTCGCTTGTACAAAAACACATCAATGTAGGTGGCGCCACCAATACCTCAATTACAGATATGACATATGTGACAAACATTGGTATAAAAGTTTGTGATTATAGCTCTAGCCTTTTCTGAGATTTCAATTTTAGTGTGCTTTTTTGGACAGATGACTAAGTTCAACCTCCTGTAACTCGGCCAAAAATCTCCCAACTGGAACCATTCGAACAAACTTGAGAAAGATTGTTCCAGGGATCATTTCTGTGAAATATTGGACAATTTGGCTGGACAGTTTTTCCCTATAAAAACTAAGAAAAATAAACAAAATCCGATAGAGTTTTTCAGATGACTGCAAAAAAATTGGTGATGCTAGCTTCTCCGTTTTGGAGATAGCTATGGTTAACGTACAGACGACGCACGACGCACGACGCCGCACCATCGCATAAGCTCACAGGTTCGCTAACAAGGGATGCTTCCATATGCACGTATATGCGTATACTTCATATGATTTTGTAACTGGGGTGTTTTCATGTGTACGTCAGCGTATATGCGTATATGTGTGCAAATCACCAGAGGAGCGATTTTCACGCATAGGGTCTGCGTGAACTCAGTTAAGGATTCAGGGTAAAATGACGTCACTTCAGCACCTTTTGTAGAAGGCCTGCTCTATCCACTGTACTTATATATTAGTCTGCCAGTTCACGCATATACGCATATACGCGCACATGGAAACACGCCTATATTTTCACGCATATTCGCACATACGCCTACTAGCGCACATGGAAACACATCTTAACACAATTTGCTTGCTCCTCTTCACAATTGAAATAAGTTTGAAATGAAATAAGAAATGCAAGAATGAAATCCTCGTGAAACATTGATAAAATAAATTCCTGTTGATTTAACCTCGCGAATATTAAATCAACCATAGTATTTGGATCGGCTATTGATAAAAGGGAAGGGGATGCTCCACGTTTATTGGAAATGTCGAACTCTCAATGAGTTGAATCACCTAGGGCGCTTATTAGGTAAGATACGGTAAATACATGTACAGTTGATTATGTCACAAATGGACTATCCGTAGGAATTGAAATAGTTATAAATCAAAAGTAGTAATTTTATATAACCTTAATAAGAACAGATTCCTAGCCGTCAGATTTGTGTATATAAATATCACCTACATATATATACACGAGTTTATAAACAGAATTATTCCACTCTAAACCTTGCCGACACGCGTAGCGCGGGTACGTCCTCTTGCCACAAACTCTCATGTCATCGGAGTTATTTCGTGTCGCATCCGCACGCATTTATCGAACAATGACCGGTTTATTTCTCCAAGTTTCTCGAAACCGCTCATAGGAACTGCCATTTTGCGTACACACTAAAACTCGGATGTCATAGATCGCATGTAGAAATTATTGGTATATTGCTTGTACATTAAAAGAATGAATCAGAGGTAATGAAATATTTTCCTTGAACTTTCAAATTTATTAGGTTTATTCAAATAATTTTATATTTATTTTATACCAATTTTAAACCAATTTATATTAAATTAATTATATTGATTTTCTTTTGATTTTAGTAACCGCCTCCATTTTTAATGATAGCTGAACTAAGTATGGTTCAAATTTTTCACGGTAGGCCCCCACCCAGGTTGAGCGCTCTTCAGGCTTCATGGGCTGGCCGTGCCTTATGAACGTGTTTCACTCACAGGTGCTGAAGTCACACGTGCCAGTTTACACCAGGATATAAAATGAGAGGAAGCGTGTGATACTGCCCTGTCACCTAGTCCGAAACCGGAATGGAATTATCCAGGTATAAATGATATATTTGTGTGTATAATTGAATGTATAAATTTATTATGTATGTGCGCTGGACAAACATAATTAACTGATGTATAATATCGTTTCATAAAAAAACAGAAATGGCGGAAGAATAATGTGAATACCGGTAATTTTACGTTTAATGGGTTTTCAGTCATTCTAGGTTTGTTTTGAAAATGTAATAATACACAAAATAATTACCAGCACACAGCTAAGGCCTTGAACTTTCTGTAGCCACGTGACACAGCCGTCATGATGGCAACCCTCTCAGCACAGACAGAAAGTCCGTATGATGCATTTTCTACGTTACACCCTGAAACAACCATGCGGTGTCGTTATCAAATCCAGGCAGAGAGTAAAGATATATATATATATATTCACATTTCTTACCCATATTAGGGTTAAGAGGAAAATTTTCGCTTATCTCTGATTATCTGTTTTTATGTATATTCGCCTGTCTATGCATGCAAATTATATATATATATATATATATATATATATATATATATATATATATATATATATAAGATATATATATAAGGTAGCGTTACAGTGTTGTTTTTCTTCAGAGTTATATATATATATATTTATATCTGAGTGTAGGTCTGTTTGCTTCTGTCTGTATGTTTAGATGTGACTTTCACTGACAGTCCGTGACTAACACATGACGCCCATCCTGATGTACAAGTGTGTGTGTGTGTGTATGTATGTTGGCCGGGGAGGGGATGTGTGTACGTGGGGGGGGGTGTTTGTTTGTGTTGAGGGTGTTTGTGGGTTTGTGTGTGTTTTTCACCCTGATTAACAGCCATATATCCTCACGCAACACAGCCGAGCTAAGCTTGATGTATGTGTGTGTGTGTGTGGGGGGGGGGGGGGGGGGTCGAGGTGAGTGTATGGGAGGGGGTCGGGTTGTGTGTGCGTGTTACTCACCATGTATTATTGTCCCGTCCTCACACAGGACCGCCGAGCCCACCCTGAAGTTGCTGTACGGACAATAGGCCTGGTCCCGGGCGCTGGCCGCTGCCTTCATCAATTCTGTAATCTTTGGATCTTCGCCTGCAGGAAATATTACCTGGTTGGATCATTTAAGACTCCTCTTAGAATCATTCAAGGGAAAATGAGAAAAAAAAAGAAATACATATTTCAAATTTCTGTGTTGTGCATTGTTTTTCCCTTGAAAAACAACAGCAACATTACATTACATTTTAAAAGCATGTAAGAGACTTTAATAAATGTGAACAACATTAAAACGCTATGCAGTTCCAGATTTACATGCATGGCGCCACCTGTGGTGTGTATGAGAAAACAATCCAAGATGAATGGGCACGCAAAAACTCAGGCCGACACGTCAAGCCACTCCTGAGATATGTGTGATTTCACTAAAAACAGATGCACAGATATAGACATCATGCAAAACAGTTGTCTTGGTGCCACTAGTCTTCTATATAAGATAAAGCAACCTAAGATATATGGTCATGCACAATTTCTGGCTGATACATTTAACCACTCCTGAGATATATGAATGAAAGTATTCTACAAATAGGGGCGCCATCAGTCTCGCGTACGGGGGATTCTACCCAAGATCGATGACTATGCAAAGTTTGCGGCCGCAGGATCTCAACCACCGGAATTCATTCTGGGCTGATCAAGATTTAGAAATGGCTGGACAAGATTGGGATTGTAATCTAGACCGGTCCTGGTCTGGGCCTCGACATGTAGGCTTCGATAGTGACTGATAAATGTGTCTGACCCGCCTTAAGATCGGTTATTGGAGCTGACCCATCTTAAGATGGGCGACCCAATGTCCGATGTCGGTTACCGGGTAAGATCCGGCTTTAGATGGGTCAGATTGGAGATGGCGCGAAAAATATATATGTGAGAGTTTGCTTCAGATTTTTCTTGAGTGTATATTTGAATACATTTTCTCTCTAGTTCGTTTCGTGTTTTGGAGTACATGTATCCTACTCCTGTGATTAAGTAAGAAGGTTTTGCATAAAGCAATGAAATTCTGTAATTTAATGTATACATAACACCAGCAGTTTTAATCACTGAAAAATATATTATATGAACAACTCAAAAATACAACTTTTTTCAACAAAATCACAACCTTTCCTTTGTATGCTTTATGTATCATTCATTTCACATTGTTTATATGGTCCTATTTTGTATTTTGTTTTTGTCAGTGATTGAGGTGTCAGATTTCTGGATGCCACTATGAAGCGAAGTTCCACACAAATGATTTGATTTTTTTTTTATCCATTAGTTAACGGAATACTGTTCACAACAGCAAAACTCGGACTACGTGGCAGGGCGGAAACACCTGGCTCTGTGTACAGCACCTGTGGGCCCACGAAAGGCGCACTCACTTGTGGCGAAACACGAACATGGTGTTAATCCCACAGAGCGCTCACCCTGGGCGGGGACCGACCTTGAAAACTCTCACCGCTCCTCGGCTGAGATTCGAACTCACGATCTCCCTGCTTTGATCCGTTTGCTCTGCCACGAGACCAAGGAAGCCAGTCCTATCTAGTTGGTTGTCAGGTCTATGTGACGGTTATACAAACCGTGCTGGGTGACCATCAAAATGTGACTGACGGGGTTCAAACCCGGAACAGCCTAAATTTTGAAAAATGCTGCAGATTTCCAGAATATAGGGCAGTGAGACCACTTTAAATGGTAAACTTCTGATATAAATTTACATGTCCATTATTTTAGCCAGGTAAACTGTATTTTGAATCTGCTTCCGCGAGTAGTCCATTTAAATGTGTAACGAACGTTCTATGCGTCTCATGGGTTAGTGGCAGATCAACGGGGGTGGGTGGGTGTGGGGGGGGGGTTGCAAACTTGAAACCCTCCTTCCAGGACCAGATCACTTTTTTTAAGTTATTTTTAGCAGGGTTAGACCCTCCTCTTTTCAAAATCCTGGATCTCGCCCCTGTCGGTGACTCGTATTAGCGACAATTGTTCTGATAACTGATTACAGAAGACTGTACCAACGGAGGGGAGGAGGTTGTGCAATCGGGGGTGCATGTGGGATGCAGCTTACAAGACCTCCCCCTTTTTCCTAAAAATACTTCCGAACAGACCTTAGGTAAGAGTTGAGCAAGCCGGGTGATGAATTATTCCTATACACTTAAATAATAATATTAACATGCCGTTTTACTGTGTTTTGTATTTTTATAAACATTTTTAGTTGACCTTTTAAATTATGAACGTACCTTGTCCTGCCATTTTGTCTTATATACCTATATACATATACAGATAAAACAGGGATTCAGACAAACGGCCGTGCGGCAGACGAGAATCAGAACTCTATATATATATTTATCGTGTTGTAAAATCGTACAAATATCGTCGTAAACTGGCAGATGTGTAACGCAGACGTAGCGCATTATAAATCAACTTTTTATATGGCGCGTTGTATCACGTGTTTAGGATCACATAAATGATATGAGGGTCTGCCGATTGGAACAGTGGCGTCGATTTATCTTGGGGGGGGGGGGGGGGTGGAGGTGTGATTCTGCGGGCATGGGAGGATAATCAATGTTGGGACAATATATATTTTAATAACGAAAAAATTCTGACACGGACCCAAGGGATGTAGGACAAGAAGAAAACTCGCAAATGTTGGGGTATACGCATAACGCTACGTTTTACTGAACTATTTTAGTGTGGCGCTGACAAACCGCAGATATTTAAAGGGAGGGTTTCCATAACGCTGTTAACACTTACGCTCAGCGTATAATATGTGTATATTAAACGCGACGTCGGGAGGGGGGGGGGGGGCTGTCCCCCAGGAATTTCAGATAAAAGTAAAATGTTAAGATATATTGGCGAAAACATGCTTTTCCCATTGGTAATTTTAGAAAAAAAAACTGTGAAATTGCGAACGGTGTTTGTGTAAGAAGTTTGTGACACGTGGATGATTGCTCATGAGGCATTTATTCGCCATTTACCACCTTTTAATCTTTGAACACAGACTGATTATGCCTTATTAAATAAACTTTATGACAAGAGGTCGCGCGCTTGCCGGAAATAAAGTTAAGTTAGTTAGAGCAATGCCAAAGTGAAAGAAACTAAGCCATAGTTTGTGAAGATATATTAACAAAGTTGTATATATATATATATATATATATATATATATATATATATATATATATATGTATATATATAATCTGATGTTTTATCAGCTTATAGGTTTGCGCACCTGAGCTCACGCCCTGTTATCAGTAAACGTTTCTGCAACAAAGAAATTATTTACCTGAGGGGGTCTGGTGGGTAGGGTTCATTGTTGCTGTATCTTTGTACTCTCTGAATCGGCTAAGAATGTCTTTGCCATGTGCGCGTGCATGTTACGTTCAAAATTCGCTTACTGGCCTTTGTCCTCGTGAACTTTGACCCAGAGATAATTACTCTTGTTTAGAACAAACAAAGTGTTCGGTCAAGGTACCTCTGTGTTATCAACCAATACGTATACAAGTCAGCCTTGTGACTACTATATCTCGTAAAGGTTACTACATATACATATATAATATCTTCCGATACGTGTACTAACAATACTTATCTTTTTCTGCAGGGATTTATAACTATACGTACAAATTAAATATTTGTAGGCCTGATATTTATACTATCAATGTATGTAAAGGCCTCATATAGGCCTTGTTTGTTAAGGAAATGTGAGGAGAACAGTCCATACACTCTAAGAAAAAAGGGTTCTTGGGGGTTCCATGCAGAACCTGTATGGTTCCAGCTGGAACCATGGTTCAACTTAGAACCGTTTTTGATATCAATGGGTTCAAGATAGCCCACTTAAGGTTCTTCGTGTGTTCTGCCCGAAGAGAGGGTGCCTGATAGAACCCTACAGTACCAATACGTGTGTGGGTCACAGTCCCCAGCTGCACTATGAATCAGTATTCACTAACTTTGTGTGATAAATGATGTCATTATCTTATCTTATCTCATCATTTCTCATATTATTTTATATTAAATCGTATTATAGTTTCATTTTTTATCTTACCTGATGTTATATTATATTTGTAAATAATAAAACTAATAGAAATATAGAAATATATATTGCATATTATATATTATAAAACATATATATATACATATATACACACCACAAATATATAAATATATATATACATACATATATGTATATGTTTATACACACACATATATATATATATATATATATATATATATATATATATATACAGTGGCGGATCCCCTTTTGAGCCAAAACAACCTTTTCTGGGGGGATCAAACCCCGACATTTGCAACATTTGTTTAAGGTTTACATTTAGTCTTCCTGGGTTTGACCCTCCCCTTTCCAAAATCCAGTATTCGCCTCTTATATATATATATACTACACCTGATGGCGTTATCGGTTTTGTTCATAGTGCGAGGCAAGACTAACATTACACTGACAACATAAACTGGAATTTTCCCCCTAAACTCGTCAGAAATAACGGAAAGTGATCCCGTCAGAGCCCTCATCAGCCAGATGGGTTAGTCAAAGCAGCGGGAGGCGGGCTACGGGTGACGAGTTGCCTGGTCGGGCGCGAACAGTGGGGGGCGCCTGGTAGCATCTGGTCACTCCTGTGTGCTGGCATTCGCAGGCTACTGTCACTTGGAAGCATCTCAGCGGCTTTTTCGAATGTCTAACAGCTTTGAACTAAGACATCCACAACGGCCATTTTGAACATGCTTTACCAGTCCCTCTTGAAAAGTGAAAATTTGCTGAAAAAAGAAGACTAAGAGTACGGGTAAGTTGCTGTATGATGGATCGCTTACAAAGGCCCGCTATCAGTCTGATGTTTAGAAAATCTGGGTGTTTTTATGCAGCATTAAGCCAAGATTCAGCCCTCACCACTGCCCAGGCAATAGGCCAGTTAATACCACGTGTTATTGTATTGTGTATATGGGTGCCCTGGCAGAGTGGTCATGTTCATGTATAATAATTTACAGTGCCAGCGATGTGTTTATATATATGTATATATATATATATATATATATATATATATATGTATGTATATATATATATGGGGTGTGCGTGCGTGTGTGTTTTGTATATAAGTACACTAACATACAATAAACGCACAAATGAGTATACTAACATATGTATGTGGATTTTTTTTGCCTTATTAGTACTATGGGTAGCATTGCATTGATATAGACCATAATTCATATTGGATTATAATATGTGTATAATTCGTATTAATTTTCTTTACTTTCTGTGTATTTGTAGATTCGACTATAAATAGTATTTATCTCTTTTACATTAATAGTATTAGTTTAATTGCCTCTGCAATGATAAATTATCGCCATCTTGAATTAAAGAACTGATTATGACTTTATTTTTGATATATATATATATATATATATATATATATATATATATGCTTATAACATTAACTTATCGTTCTTCCAGATAGCATGGTCAAAGAAGCAATATATTTGTCAGCATTTTTTCAGAAAGTCAGAAATATGTAGTGTTGTTGACATAATTTATAAAGCATATAAAAATTTGTTCTTTTCAGAACTGACCATCAATGCTGCGGCAGTATAACTACCAAGGCTGTTTAAAGAGAAAGATGAAGAGCTGTTAGTCCTGAATAAGGTAGGTGTGTGCAGGAGTGGTCTGCATTATTGAATATGTCTCATTATTCCTTCAAAATTTAAACTTTTTTTATTAAAATTGAAACTTCAAGCACAGGCATGTTTTACAGTGAAATAGGTTTAATCTGGATCATGCATTAGTTCATTTATTGTTGCTTTGTTATATTTTGTTTTAACAGTGTTACCAGGTAATACATAGATTGTACATATTATACATTGTATCCCACCTGTGTTGTATATTTTAACAAGATGAGACATTAGTCACAGTGAGTTAGAGGACAATGTCCACAGATTTCCATGTTCAGATTGATTACTTATTGTTTCCTTCTTTCTTTTGCAGGCTGATGCCAAACTGACGCCGTGTGTACTGTTTAAGGATTGTCAGGAAGGGAATCCATTGATTGCCAAGAGGCCATCAATCCTGGTAGATCGTGTCACGTCATGGACGAGCATCCAACTATGGACGCGACAACAACCTTATATTGTGACATTGGGTTGTACTTTGTTTAGTACATTTTATCTTAAGGGACTGACAAACACGTTGGAATTTCTCCATGCACAGGTCATGAACATGCCAGATCCACCCAAACATAAAGGCCAACAGTCGTAAGGGTCGGTGGGGCCCTAGGATTGTGATTAAAGATCAAAGGCGACAAAAGAAAAGATTGAACTGGTGCGGCTGTGTGATATGCTCGGTGTGGAAAAGTTTGAAATCAGCCCCTCAAATCGAACGTTTTAGGGATCATTTTAATGAAATATTGCTCATCACACCTCTTGAATATTACCATAAAATCAACACTGTTAGAAAGATCAGTAATTGGTAATTAGGATACAAGTTCATTTATTTTTGTTACCGAGGCCAGTAAGTGATGAAAGTGATGAGCATATTTATAGGTGTTTAATTGATGTAATCCGGTCTTGTTGTAAGGCAGTAAATAGGCAATTAAATTACATGAAATGGATCCGTTGCATGTGTCGTGGATTATATTAATCAACTCTAATTGTATGGACATCAGATTCAATATATTTTACCTTAGGACTGACCGAGTTGCCGAGTATGAAGAATGAACATTATCCGTACTGTTATAAAGAGTCGTTTGCGATTTTAAGATATGCAATATCATCAGTCCATGCCGCATGGTCATGTTTTATATAATTTTTTACAGTTGTTTATGATATGCAAATTAAAATGTTTTAACATGGAGCACGTTTTTTTTCAGTTAACAATCATTTAAAGCATATTTTAACCGCAACAAACACAGCACAAGAACAGCAATTTACATTTAAGCAATGAAATGAAATTGATCCTAAGAAATATTTTGCCAAATATTTTCCATGAATTGCCCAACTGTGCTTCTCTACAATACAGCTGCTTTAACACAAATGTCATCATCACATCACAACTTTAAGCTATACCCTAAATGTATGAGATCCGATTGGTTTAAGTGAATAGAACCCATATCCTAAAGAATATTTCGTAAATTAATATGAATACAAAATGGAGTAATCATCCATAAATCTGTCATACCAGGACCCTGTAAGGACCCTTATCTGAAGAATCGGTTCCAGAAAGAACCTTTTAGTAGGGTTACAAGAAACCCCCATTGTTAGGGTTATACAAAGAACCCTTGGGGTTCCATGAAGAACCATAGGAGAGGATTCTATGAAGAACCCTGACGAACCTTTCAGTAGGGTTCTAGGAAGCACCCATTGCTAGGGTTATATATGGAACCCCAAGGGTTCCATGAAGAACCCTTAGAGAGGGTTCTATGAAGAACCCTGACCATAGGGTTCTACCTGGAACCTTTAAGGGTTCCCCACTGGATCCACTCTAAAGAACCCTTAAGGGTTCTAAATGTAACCTTTTTTTTCTTAGAGTGTAGATATATGTGCATTAGACCCCCTCCCCTATGAAAAAACGCCCCTCTCTTCTCTCCAGTCACTACTTACAGTCACCTCCATATGACAAAAAGGAGAATTCCTTTCCCAGAATATAATAATTATCTTCAATCCCACAAGAATTAATAAACATGATTAAACATTTTGTTTATACGAAACCGTTTATCGCTCAACAAATTGTGATCATTTAAATTTGATTTAAACCAGCAACCCGATACATCCCCCTTATACAACAACATAGTAGATAAGCTAATACATTCATAACTATCTATATATTAATAGCGTAAGGCGAATTTTGTAATTTTCCGTATCTTCTCTGATACCACCGTACGGATTGCCGTGATTTTCGACACACATATGCTCTGGGTTTGTCCGAAGATATTCCACCCACTTTTATTTGCAATATTTGCGTATTACATGGATAATTTATAATTTTAATATTTGCTCTCCCGCGGGTGCCTCTTTTCTTTGTGTCTTTGGGCACGGTAACACAATGGCCATAGAGTGTGTGATGGCGGGACAGTTTTACTCCCGGGGGCCCTATCTGGGATTTTCTTATTTCGAGGTGACCTGCCCGAAATAATCCCCATTCGTGATCCCTTCTCAAAAGGCAACCTCTGCGCAGCAAAAAGGTCTATTGTGCACAAGAGGAGAATGCTTAAAAAGGGGATCTTTTAAAGAATGAAAATTTTCCGAACGGTAGTGATTGCAGGGCAGTGTGTTAAACCCGGACCCCACGGTCCCCTGACCCCGAAAACCAATTTCCTCATTTTTCATCATTTAAACCGAGAAAACCACTATTGCTGATGAAAAACAGAGCAAAGTCCCTAAATGTTGCAGCTTTGAAAATGACCGATTCACTGAAAGATTGAAGTTTACAAAAACATTTCGATGAAGATGGACCTCATTTAACTTGACTTTGCTGACTGTTCCATTTTGACGGACAGTAACCACCGCTCATATTTTTGACTGAAAGGGGAATAAAATAGCTTTCATGTCACACACTAAATATAATTTTTGTTTTATTTTAAATGAAAATTTAATAGTGCGGGCACACTGGGGGAAATTTATTCGATGTGCACTAACAGTCGTTGCGGACCCGAGACTGATAATTCCGAGCTGTTCCACATAACAAAAGGTTTCGTGTTCCATTCATACCAACCATGCAATTTAAAGTTGGCAATAATATAAATACCGAAAGGAAATGTTGATTACTTGCATTTCAAGCAACTATAGGTTCCAAAATAAGGATTTTGTAAATGTTTTTAATTATTGTACTTTTTAAAACGCTACACAAATGTAATAAATAGCATATATAAAATTATGAATAAAAACTGAGACATAAAAATGTAAAAATACAAATAATAACACAATAATAAATCACATGGGTTTTATGGTTAAACGTGATGTGAAAATATGTACTAAAGAAATGGTAATACAACGAGTAAACGGGGTCCGTGTAATCCGTGAGGTCCGTGCGCCAGGGTCCGTAAGTGTTAATTATCAATTTTTTTGTGCAAATCAGACTTCTACTAATTTTTATCCTAACATAATATTAAATATGTCTTTAATACGTTTATGCTAAAATATCTGGATAAATTACCATGAAAGTTTAAGAATTACAATTTTTTTCTTGGGGTCCGGGATCCGGAGTCCGTGGGGTCCGAGTTTTACACACTGCCTGAATGCAGTGATTGTCTCACTGGAAAACATTGGCTTAGCTTTCAAACAGGAAAGGTCCTTGGAAGTGCGTGATATTTAAAAAATATTTACAGCCTTTATATGTACCATATAATATAATGCTACCACGAACTTTTGCGCAGCGGAATTGCCCGACCATTTGAGTGCTCAGTTTTTGTGCCTGATAACGGGAATGCAATTATCGAGAACACGTCTCATGCAAGATAACAGGTTCCTTTACTGGCGGATTGACGGGGTCGGAGGGCAACTTTAAATGGCGATGTTCAGCATAATATATTTTCATATAAAAATGACTTTATTTATCACTTCTTCGAAAATTCTCCGGCCAATCGCTTGGCTTCATTTAGTTTTATGCATAACACCATGCATATAATGAATCTATATATTAATAGCGGAACGCGATTTGTGTGGTCTTCCGTATATCTCCTCTGGACATTACGGATTGCCATGGTTTTCATCATGCATATGCTCCGGGTTTGACAGAAGATATTCCACCATTCTACAGGTACATATTCGTCTAAGTCATCCAGACTCCGACACAAGGGAGCTATATACTGATTCACATACCAGGTATGTTCGAAATACATGAGGTATAGTGTTTTCTCTTTAAATAATATGGTATCTGCTAGTATGCTGTAACCGTTTTCTTATCTCTGTGTATAAGCAGATACAAACTTGTAGCGGGAAGGATCCGCGTGACGCGAACACAAACTTAGCGCGCACTACATCTGGCAGCCGTACACTTACACTTCCCAAATGAAGATTTTTCAGGCTTACTTCAGATGTTTTTTCGCGGATGCTCAATTATGATCGGACCTCTTCTCTTCTTTTTTCTTTGAATGAATGAATGAATATTTTATTCAGAAAATATAAGGCCTCAGGCCCATTTTTCCATAAGTGCATGCATAATACAATATCAATGGGTGATAAATATAAAAAAACACACATATTAACAAATAAAACTATAAGTACATGCATTCAATAATATCAACATATTTTTCACAAAGAGGTAATTTCTATGGTATACAATTCATATACAGATGTATTTCTATGCAATTAACATTTCAGTGCTCCGATTTTTATAAATGATAAATCCTTTTCCAAATAGGTTTCAGTAAAATTAACATCAATATTAAATAAGAACCATTTTAAATACCTTAATATTGACTTATACCTGATCATTTCTTCTTTTGAAAGCATAATATACAAAAGCTGCTAGATTATTAATGACAGAAGGATTTTAATTTGACATAAGTGAAAAATTAAAAAAGAAAATTAACCTAATTTTAAAAGAAAATGGTCTCTGATATCATTATATAATGGACACTTCATTATGAAATGATATTCAGTTTCAACTAAATTTTCACCATGTTTTAAACAATAGGTACAATTTCTCTCAGTCCAGTGTATCTTATCATGTCTTCCTTTTTCAATTTGCAAATTGTGTGATCTTAATCTAGCTAAACTGGTTTTATGATTATTACTTTTCACAACATTTAAATACATTTCCCTGGTTAAGAGTGATTTAAGCACGGAGTATGATTCTAAACGTTTATTATTTGAAATGTTATTCGACCATTCTTGCAAATAAATATCTTTTAATCTTTGGAGTAGCTCTGACAAAAACAATTGTGTATCCCCTAAATCCTGCAATATCCAAGTGTAACCAAAACCTAATATAAATGATAAATTTTTAACTTTCGTAGCCAAAGTTTTCCTTCCCAGTTCATCAAGGTGACACAATTTACCGTATAACTGTTTAGGATACCTATTTGGTGTCATACGTAATATTTTAGTCCAACACTTAATGCATCGGAATTCTTTATGAATTTTCAAAGGCCATTGTCCACATCCACCAAGTGCAGCAGCAGTTGGCGATGAAGAATTGATTTTAAGAATGTATTTGCAAAATTTGTTCTGAACTGATTCAATTGTGTCAAAGTTATCATGGCCCCATAATTCACTGCCATAACATAAAATTGGTAGCACCATTCTGTCAAAAAGAAAAAAGGACTGATCCACTGTTAAATATTTACATATTACTAATAATTGTTTTTAATCATTATGACAGCCTTATTGGCTTGATTTGCTAAATGTTGTTTCATTCTTGACCATTTAAGAAAACTTGTAAAAATTCCCCCTAAATATTTATAACTACTAACCATTTCAACTTGTTTTCCTTTATAGTACCATTTTCACATCTTTTTAGAACGCCACCATTTCTGAATACTACTATTTTTGTTTTGTCCGTATTAACTTTCATTCCATATAATCACAAAAAATTCTAATTTGTTGATTTGGGTTTGTATTCGACCAACTGTATCAGCGAAACATACAACGTCATCTGCAAACATAAGCATGGAGAGTGGTTTTACCTCTGGACTAATATATATACCTTCTCTTTCTGAATGCAGTGTAAAGTACAATTCATTCATAAAGAATGTAAACAATAAAGGACTTATCATACAGCCCTGCCTTGTTCCTACAGTGCATGAAAAGTAATCAGTTAAACCTTTTTCAGTTAATACACAAGATTTTAATTTGGAATACATGGATTTCAAGATATTGTATATTTTCCCTCTAATCCCTATTTTATAAAGAATATGAAATAATAACTGATGTTGTATACCGTCAAAAGCTTTGGAAAAGTCAATGAATATTGCATATAATCTGCCTTTTTTCTTTGATAAATAGGATTCAGTTAATGTCATTAGGGTGAACATATTATCAACTGTACTATAATTTCTTCTATAACCTGCTTTTTCCTATAAAATCTATTATGATTTTTTTAGCCCACAATAATAATCTTTCATTTTAAATTTTGGTAAATAATTTTACAATTGTATTTAAAAGAGCTATGCCTCTGTAGTTATTTGGATCATTTATACTTCCATTCTTATATAAAGGGAATAAAATTGCTCTGGACCATTCAGTAGGAAACTGCCCACACACAAAAATTTGATTGAATAATGTTTCTAAAAGTGGTAATAGAATGACTTAATTTTCTTTTAACAGTTCCACAGAGATGCCATCAGGTCCAGGTGTTTTTCCATTTTGTAGCCTAGATATTTGTCTAAATATATCAGTTTGACTTATTTCATAATTTACTTCCACGTCATAGGAGTTTATATCCACTGGTTCACAATATTCATATGTATTAATCTCATTCACATAATTAACATTTATATTAATTGCATTATCTGTTAAAGGTTTGTGCAAAAATTTTATCCAATCTTCCCCTGTTATATTATTTTTAACTTGCTTTCTTTTGTGAGTTTTAATTTTTCTAAAATTTCTTGGTTGTAGAACAGAAGTTATTTGTTCAATTTTACCTTTTACTGTCTCTATTTGAGATCTTTTGCATTCTGTCTTGAATTTTATCTTTCATTTGTTTATATGCAATAAAATCATTATCATTATTTGTACACCTAAATTTGTTTAAAGCTTTATACTTTTTCTTTTTTAAATTACTACATGACATATTCCACCATTCTGTTTGAGATGTCTTCTTAATATGCACTTTCTCAATTTTGACAAATGTTTTTTTTTTTTTCTGTTATATAGAGAATTAAGTTTCTTAACTGTACTGCTCTACTTTCTATGTCAGTCATTAAAGTGTATTCTAAATTAACTATTTTATTAGTTACCCCATTGTCACTAAAGACATCATATACACAAGCCTTTTTTTCCTGTACTGGATCCAGTTTTCGTATTTATCAATATTTCCATCCAAATTTACTTTAGTTCCAATTTCGAATTTAGTTATTACAAGAAAGTGGTCTGACAGATCTTCATTTAAAACTTCAAACATCTTAAATTTATGAAAAATTTCTGAACTTACAATAATATAATCTATTAAAGAGGTGCCTTGTGCTGACATGTAAGTTCAGTTTCCATGGTAATCTGGCTGAATTCTACCATTCAAAATATTTACATTTAAACTTATACATAACTGATGCAATGCAAATCCCCATTTATTTATCTGTCTTATCTCTCGATTTTCTAGGCAAACTGAATCAATCACTGTTGTATGTATCAACATCAATATAATATAAATTGTCATCTTCTAGATAGTCCTTCAAGTTACCCATTCTAGCATTTAGATCCCCAAAAATAATAAAATTTACATCATCATATCTTGTCAGAAGTTCTACTAACACATTTTCTAAGAATGTTATACCATTTTTTTCTTCCACATGATTATAAAATACAGAGTTTCCTGGAGCAATGTATATACAGCGACTATTGCAATATCTTTAAAAAAACAGCTTTAGACCATCCATAATAACAATAATTATATCTCTGTAAGTAGTTATAACTTGTTTGACATATTTTAGTAATGCATTTCTTAAGTAAAAAAGCACTCCTCCACATTTCATTTGAGACCATACATTAGAATACCCATGATATCCGCAGAGATCATTTAAATACTGATCAGCATGATTTGCCCAAGTCTCAGTTAAAATAATAAATCATAATTTTTAATTAGTTTTTGAAAGTCTTGATTTTGATAAACAGATTTTAAGCCATTTTGCTTTCTTGTGATATATGGTAAACAAACACACTCGGACTATATATAACAACGTAGAAAGGGGGTGAACTGGAAATAATGATAGTCAGAGTGCATCACGGTATGTTTTTTTTTTTTTTTTTTTAATCTTTTGTACACCGTCAAAGTGAACAAACAGCGTAGGAAACCACACAGAGAATTACAAATATTCTGTACCTATAAGGTTCCAGGTATTTATAAGTGCATGAATTTAAGTGTTGATAATGTTTGCTGTTTGACACATACGAGCATTTAATGAAGTGTATTCAATAGGCTGACGAGTGATATATATTTATGTTTCATAAATATTCAATAGACAATTATTTATTAGTTTTTTTTAATTGATTTATAATTATTATTGCTGGTGTTTTTTTTTGTGAAATGTCAAGTGGCCAAGAAGATGTCTGGAAGAATGACGAAACACATAATTGAATCAAATAAGCCTATAGGATTTCGGTAATGACCACACAGTTATTATTTTTCTCTTTATTTCCAAAGTCTCATAACTATTAGAGGAGCGTGTGTAAACCAAGTTTTACTTCTTCCTTTTCACTGCCTGAGCTTTTGCTATGAGACTATCAGAAAGTGATGTATAAAACCTGACATTAGATTATATTTTTCACAGGATCACGGATTTTATATATATATTTTTTTCTCATACTCGCATTTTCCAAGCCACCGGGTTAATATATATATATATATATATATATATATATATATATATATATATATGATCGGAGAATCGTAAGCATGTTTCCAAAATGTGTTTTTATTCACTTTTTGCTTTACATACAAATGTATGCTATTGGTTTGTCGTGGTCACGAGTTGACATTCCTTTCACAAGTTACATCCATACAACGTCGTGGACGAGTGAACCAGCAATATACAGTCGCGACTTGACATTCCGACCCTTAACAATCCGGAAACCTTGCAATCCGACGGTATTTTGCAATAAACGAAGGGGACCCATATAAATTAGCCTTGACAAACCGTCAGCCTTGGATTCCGACTTCGACATGACATTTCCCGACGCAAACAAGGATACCGACGTATTTTCTTGACAATCCGACCGGTATATTGTCCTTTGATGTCAGTCGTCGGGCTCGTGCACACAGCACCCTGACCAATTAGGCGTGAAATGCAGCGATGCGTATTGTTCTAACTGTACACGAGAACCAATTATTGAGTCAATTTGGCTCACTAATTAAGTCACACATGAACACATGAACCTCTCGGTGTGTGGAATACGCGGAGGTGGAGAACGGTGTCGGGGACCTTTTCCAGGTACGCAACAGCGCGGACCACGTGACCGCGGAGCGATACCTCGTATTAGACAACATGAAGCCCACGGAGTTAATGCCGACGGCCGCTGATATTGTGTCAAAGAAGCTGGAGGCGACAGTGACAGCGAGTCTGATGGAGAAGATGGTTCTCCTAAACGAGTAACTCTCAGAAAAACGATTGGGGGAATGGAAACAGGGCTACGGTATATTGAGGAGTAGGGCTTCGCTGCAGGGGACGTTGATGCCGACCGCTTAGAAAAGCACGTGAAAATGAAAAATTAAAAGAACAAGACACCAGACAGATATGCTTGCATTCTTTAGACGCACATGAACTTAGTAGATCAATTGACCGCTGGTTCATATATATACATCTAGTTTATGTTTGTTCATTAATATATAAGCATATCTCATAATTGCAGAATCTGCATAGGTCGTCAATCTTGACGAGCGTGTATATATAGACACGTATTTAAGAAATTAAAACAGTACTCCATGACGGATGTTTTTATTTTCGAATTCACATTAATCATAACAATATCATATGCGTAGTTTATTATAACAAAATACTTAATGAAATATAAAAAGTCTTCCAAACATTTGGGTCACATTGTATCTTTACCCTCCGTCACCCTTATTGATTTGACAGTCCGACAGCCTTGCAATCCGACGTAAATTAGCGTATTACATTTAGTGTCGGATTATCAAGTCACGACTGTATCTGCAGGCGCCCGCTCAAACTAGGAGCGGAATGACCAGAAACAAGTCTTATCAGGTGTACGAAATAAACAAAAAAGATCAAATATGGCTTTAATAAATATCATAAACACACTACTTGAGTGTTTTCTTCGAAACTCCCATGAATCCTGGATCATTGTACACATAAACGTAGGACCCGTGGCCGTGTATGGGGAGTTCGCACAATAAGTGACACGATAATATGCTAGGCATGTCTTGTATTCTAGGTAATTATTATAAATACTGTGTTATATGAATGAGTTTTTATCCGCCGAAATGTCATATACCATTTATTCTCTCTTTCGCAGTAAATTATCCAGTCTGAACGGTTCAGAATTTTCGGTTTTTTCCTTTCATTATGCGCGACCCTGGTTTGGGGTCGCGCTGCAGATACTTTTCGTTACGTAGCGTGCATGACTGAGTCGGGGCCCGTCTCAAGTCATGGTACAGGACAAGCTATTGGTAAACTATCCTGTCACCAGGGGTCTCGAGCTCCCAGGGTCATTTGTCATGGGTAGTATTTGCAGGATGGGATTATATTAAGTGACACCACCGGAAGTTTCAGATGTAAACATGGCGACACATGTGACTCGTCTGTGTCTGATAAGCCGGGTTTCACATAAGATTTCCAGTCGAAGTGAGGTATTTTGTCCATTACTTAGGGTACAGAAAGAAAACAGGAATTATGTGAAGCGAGCCACATCTAATATCTACTGTTATCAAACTCGAAATTATGCCAAACTGACCCCCGCTACACTGGCAGCCAAAGTCAATGTCAAGAGTGAACAGACTGCAAAACCAGTGTCTGATAAACCACATATCAACGTGGGGACTATTGGACATATAGATCATGGTAAAACCACGCTCACAGCAGCCATAACTAAAGTTTTAGCTGAAGATGGACTGGCAAAAGTCATGAATTATGATGACATTGACCGGGCGCCGGAAGAGCAAGCTCGAGGAATTACTATCAATGTGGCACATGTGGGCTATTCCACAAAAAATAGGTACTATGCACATACAGATTGCCCAGGTCATATTGATTACATAAAAAACATGATCTGCGGTACTTCGCAAATGGATGGTGCGATACTTGTTGTTGCAGCTACTGATGGTCAAATGCCACAAACACGAGAACATTTGCAACTTGCACGACAGATTGGTGTAAAAAACATTGTAGTTTATGTCAACAAAGCTGACCTTGTCGATAATGATGTGCTTGAACTTGTTGAATTGGAAATACGGGAACTTCTAGACGAGTATGGGTTCAATGGTGATACAGCACCAGTGGTAACTGGATCAGCACTGTGCGCTGTTGAGAACAAACACCCTGAGATTGGAAAAGACTCAATTATGCAGCTTGTAGAAGCACTTGATGAAGCCATACCACTTCCTGAACGAAACACGAGTGGCCCTTTCTACTTGCCAATTGAAAACACTGTTTCTGTGCCAGGCAGGGGCACTGTAGTTATTGGAACACTCGCACAAGGCACTATGAGTAAAGGAGCTGAGGCCGAATTGATGGGATATGGCAAAACTTTCAAAACCACATTAACTGATATGCAGGTTTGTATACAATATTTTATGCAAGAATGAAAACCATACCAATACTTTTTATGGTGTTTAATACATGTTCAAGCTATGTGACTGCTCAAAGCAAGGGGTACTTTTCTGTTTGTGTGTATCTGCAAGATATCGTAAGAATTGCTTCACAGATTTTATTGAAATTTGATAAAGAGTTGCATAATCATTACATATTTGTGTTAATCTCAGCATAAATATCCCTCAGATATGCATTTTTTGGGTTAGGAGTTTTTGTACTACGAGTGATTAGATGCTCATCTATAAAGCACAATTACAAATGACAATGATGAGAACAAAGACGTCACAGGCATGTTAAGTTTTGTGAAAAGTGGCAGTAATTCAATCAAGGGTTGGCAAGTTTTTGCCAAGGTTGGTAAAAACCACAGGTAAAATGTGGGAAATAGCCATTTTTACCAAAGGGTTTTTTTCCATCAGTTTCCCCAGCAGAAACTGAATTAATTTTTTTCACTATATTCAGGTGTAAATCATCTTCATAAATTGATTAAGTTCTTTCTGAACATGTGAAAAATCCAGGCCACCCCAGAATGATTGTTTAAAAGCAGCTTGAATGAAAAACTACTTACATACTTTTTATTTACTGGTAATTTTTACATTTAAACTTTTTTACTGACATATCATATACTAGACATGACAACATGACATTCAGGCTCCAAAATAAACTGATGGGCCTCAGGCTGGTTCAGCAAAAATCGATGTTTGGGGTGGCAGGCCGTCCCTAATCTTATGCAAACTATAAAAATAAAACTTGAGGTCGTTGATCTATGCAAAATCAAGTCCTGATAAAGGTTGTATAATGATAATAACACATTAATGATTGAATAAAGTAGGTTAAACAGGCCTGTTTTTATCACCAAAAAAAACTTATTTCTTGTAAGTACTAGTACTGGTAGTACATGCACTGCCCTTGTTTGCCCTTGTTCTCGTCTGCCAGCATGCAATGCATTTCTCAGCTTCAATTGTCATTAGTATTGTTATTCATGGCCAGGGTACCCATCCCTTGCAGTATAAAATTTTGTCAGTAAAGTCAAAATCTAAATAGATACCATCATACCAAGGAGTCCAGTGGTGGCTGCATGTGAAAAAGGGAGCAGGGGTGTGCCTGAATGGTTCTGTGTAAAACTAGCAGAGGTAAAAATGGCTAAACTGAAAATTTGAAAACTGAAAGCAATTATTTTTACATTCTTGACTTTAGAGGTAGGTCTCATTCAATTAAGATACTCATTGGCTACTCACCAAGAACTCAACATCTGCTCACTCACTTCAGGCTGTACAAAACTACAAAGTTATGATCTATAGTGTATTCAATTCCCTAACCACGAAGCTGAACAAATAGACACATGAACACTGCATGGTCCATCAAAGCCATGACAAATGGGGAATGTAGGACAACAGCCAACCTGGTAAAAACCCTGCTAGGACAAATATATAGATGAAATATATATTACTTAATCCAAGAACACTCTAAATATAATTTTACCGTATATTTCATATTTTTTTGTTGAATATATTAAAGCAATTTTATCAATATATACCTTGCATAATTACACTAGTAAAGTTATGAAAGTACAAATAATCAGTTCAATGAAAATACCAATAATCTGTATTTTGATTAAATATTATTCATGATAATAATGATGTACAGTATATATTTTGTTGATGTTTATATTGTTGATATAAATTGACACATTTATTATGTATATATTCAGTTTCTTACTGCTACACAGTATTACAGGTCTAGCAGGTTTCACTTCTGATAGATAAATTTACAGAATTTTAAAGGTAATCTTTCATTTATTTATGCTTGAATTTAAGATTATGGGGGGGGGGGTGCTTTTGTCCTCTTTAATATTAAGGTGGGGGGGATAGACTATTGTCATCACCCAGACAATGGGTAACAAAAAAGGTGTATTACAAAATATTTTTAAAATACATTCAACTAAACAGATAAGTGCCCAGTTAATAAAATACAAATACCTATTTATTTAAAAGTGTGATGGAACAGAAATATTTCCTGACAGGGTTTTCAGTATTTCTCGTATTCCAGCGTTCTGGATTATGAGTGTAATTTTTTCAACAAATCAACAAATGCAGTTACAGATCAGATGCTCCTTTAATATATATGTGAATTTTTCAGTCTGTAGTTTCAAAATCTTAAGTCAAAAGCTTGAGAAATTGTAATGTTATTTTGTGAGAGATTTAATTCTGATTTTTCTTTTTTTTTTTTTTGTTGCAGGTTTTTCACAAGTCTGTGCCTTCGGTAAAGGCTGGAGAAAACGTTGGTGTCCTTTTGCGAGGAATAAAATCTGAAGTCGTTGAACGGGGTATGGTGTTGTGCGAACCTAAGAGTACAAGCCAGCATGACCAGTTTGAGGTTAAACTGTACGTCTGTTCAAGGCAGGAAGGGGGACGGACTAAGCCAGTTCTTACAAACTACATACAACAAATGCACACTGATACATGGGACTTGGCGTGCTGTGTGCGTTTACCAGAAGACGTGGATATGATCATGCCTGGTGACACATGTGATGCTACAATGCTTTTACGGAAAGCAATGCCTGTCCGTGAGGGTCAGCAATTCATGGTGCGAGAAAATTTTATGACCACAATCACAGGTGTAATAACGAAACTGTTACCCCCTACAGACCTGAAAATATCAGGCTTTAATTATATCAAACCCAAGAAAATCAAGATCATGGGCAACTCTGCAGTCGTCATGAAAAAGAGGAAGAAGCGCTAGAGTGTATTAACGCCATGTTGTTATAATATGTTGATTTAAAGAATTATTTCTTACCTTTATATATGTACATTTTGTGAAATAGAAAATTGAAAAAATTACGAGAATCAGAGATTTGAATTGGAATAAATATGAAGGCTGGAGAATCAGTTATTTAAATGCAAAAAGAGACATTGCACGGTTGTAAGAAGCAACATAAATAATATGTATGCTTATTAATTTCAATATTAAATATTTTGTTTTGAACTATTGTTTCCTTTCACTATTGGTGTGAATTTTATGAGATTTTGTCATCAGATTCAAATGTTTCCTTGATAATTTTGAACACATGGATAACTAAATGTATGAAAAGGATGCCAAAATGCTGCAGGGTGTGTATGCCCAAAGAGATCATTTTGAAATTATGAATCTTGACGGTTGAAATATAAGCACTGAAAGGAAAAACGTAATTACCGGTAAGATCTAGAATAACGGGGGGGGGGGGGGGGTCCGGTAAAAGAAAACATGGAATTTGATTATCATACGGTTTTGAAGATCTATGATCAACTAGTGTGTTCATGATATATAAAACATATGAAGTGAGACATTAGCTATTCTGTTTGTTTAGTATTGTTCAGGACAAAATATCAGTCAGAAATAAATGTTTAAAAATAACTTATTTTGTTTGTTAGTGGCATCACTCCCTTTGTTCATAAGCTGACCATACACAACTCAATACTGGGAGTCAGTTAGTTGGTAAGCCTGTACTGGAATTGTTGACAACAATCATACCTTTGAAAGCACTGCAACGGCCATCCATCTTTTTGCCTGAAAACTATGGTACACAGCTGGTAATGTTATGCTGTGACTAATGAATTAACACAACAGAATACATGCAGGGTTGGCTTTTAGGCTGCCCAAAACCTGTTTTCAGCAGGGCAGAGCCTAAAACCTGCCTTTAACTGCCTAAAATAGGTTATAACCTGCCTTTAACTGCCTAAAACCTTACCTATGACTTGCAGTTTAACTATGTTTTATGTAACACGGCTAAATGCATTAAGGAAATATGCTCAACAAATTAAAAACACTTTATTCAAACTAAACAAATTTAACCATGACACAAAAAAAATAACAAAAATTAATACAACACTTTTTCAGGTTTTCCATATGAGCACAGTTCTCTGACAGTTTTGGCTAGTATCCCTAAATCATGTTCTTAGGTCTCCAACCTGTACATGCTATTACTGCCAGTTTATAAAAGAATGCTCATACTGTAAGCTTATAACCAGATACTTGGACTGACTTCCTGATCACAAGGGATTAAATTTTGTGATATATGCGATGAAGTTTTCCCCGAGTTTATAAAGTTGTTCCATTTATACTGTTAAATAGTTATTTATACTGTAGAGTAGTCGCACTAACATATCAGTATGTTTTATATGCCTGTATCTACAACAAATGGCAAAAGCCAGGGATTGATTCTATAAAATTATAACAGATCTTTTATGCTAGCCATAAACTAAAAATATGATAATATCTTTTACATTATCTGATAATTAACAAGAATTTCTATTAGTTGTTTATTCCCTTACCTAGGTCATCCCTTGTCAGATTTTAAGAGTTTGTGCACATACTTATTGTCTATTAATGATGGAAATGGAATCTGTTAACTGTATGATGAGATTGTGAAAATGGAACCCTCATGAAACAATTCAGGGTTGTTATTTTTCCCGGGAAAAACTAGTTTTTCCCGGACAGTGGGAAAAACCCGGGATTAATTGGGAATAACTGGGGAAAACTGGTTAGTACCGGGAATTACTGGGGAAAATGTCTGATCAAAATTTTTGAGAGAGTATAATGATGTATAGTTAATTAATTCTGTTTAATGTTGCATGCTGAAATTATATTATATGTGTGTGTGTGTATATATATATATATATATATATATATATATATATATATATATATATATATATGTGTGTGTGTGTGTGTGTGTGTGTGTGTGTGTGTGTGTGTGTGCAATATTTCCACAACTCATACTAGTGCATTACTATTCCTTAATTACCAATTAACTGCAACATAAACTTTAGTAGGTGAGCTGACAAAAGTGATCAAGCATGTTAACCTAATCAAGGCCAATTAATCTTGGGGTACTGAAGTGTGAAGAAGCCATGCTAGTCATGTAGGGCTCATACAACTTAGCTAGGGTGAGAAGAAACCAACCACCCATTGTGGCATCACTTGGGGAAACCCTGTCCAGCATGATGCAGGTTTCTTTGTATATATTCTGTATATACATAAAAACAAGCTGTTTTTAAGGAAAAAAATATAAATTTTCATATCTTGGTTTTGTGATTTGAGTATGTTTGTTTAAATATATATATGTGTGTGTGTGTGTGTGTGAGATGATATTTCCTTTTAATTCAGTCAGATATCTGCTGGTCTCTCCTTTTTATTAGATTATTAGAGGTTTTTCCCAATTTTTCCCACTTTCCTACTTTGAGAGGTTTTTCCAAAGGCGGTAAATATCGGTATTTACCAGCTGGTAAATACCGCACTGGGAAAAACTTAACAACCCTGCTATAATTAGTATAAAAATGAAAAAGCGAATATATATTGCAGTAAATATGTTACAAACCAATCCCTTTTGGGCCATGTTCAACTTAAAGGGCCTGAGAAACCTACATGCCATGGTCAGGGGCACTGCATGACTGCATCTTCCTGTAAAAGCTTGACCCAAGAACAGTTTTCAGGGCAAGGGCTTTGATTTGATTATCCTAGTCATGTATGAAAGTTCACATGAACCTCTACTAGGGCACAGCAGTAGGATTTATGACCATTGGGTCTTATGACCCCATCACCCTGATAAATAGTAATTAACTGGTCTAATCAAGCAGGTCCTCCCCTTCTGATACCCTGCCTTACAAGAGGCATACTGGAGGCTGTATTACGTCATTCCATGTAGCAGGAAACCCAAAGGGTCCTGATAATGAAATTACCTAGGCCAATGAAACTATGTGCCACACAAACATGGTCTAATACTCAAGAAACCTATAGTCTATACTATAGAGGCTCCTTGAAAACTGCATGATACCAGCCAACAGGAAACCATACATTTCTAATACAACCTTCCAGAAGCCAAGCAAATTAGCCTTGTGACTGGATCATCCGGGCCAGTTTGGTAGTTTCGTAAATCTTTAAGTCAAAATTTTAAACAAATATAGGTTTTAGGTACTTTTGGTGCCTAAAACCTTTTAGGCAGGGCAGTTTCAACCAGGTTATTCTGGTTATAACCTATGGTTAAAACCTTCCTGCCTAAAACTTGCCAACCCTGAATACATGTGAACTCGCAGCTAGACCAAAGTGTAAATCCGTCTCTATGGTGACAGATCAGTTGCTGTGTCACCTACAGGTTGGCTGTTTGGTCCAGTTACCCATGCAAGACATGATTGTGTTCAAGCAGTCATAAATATATAAAAAAATATGCCAGGGATTTCACCAAATTGTTTAGTTCAAATGCTATTTTCTCGTTCTTGGTAGGTGTTCCTAGAAAGTACACAACATATAATGATTAGTCTATTTTTTTATAAGTGAAATGTACTTATAAGCCATGAGATGCTGTCTACAGGAAAGAAAATACTTTAAATCCTCATATCAAGCCATATATAGTTCGCCCTCCATACAAGATAATAAGGCACTCTGACATTTGTTGAAGACTATTGTCAGAGAGCTGAAATGGCACTTTTTGCCAATCAGGATAAGGACTACCCGGTATTATTGTATGTGCACATGTGCATGTTGCAAAAGGAAACTTGTAAGTTATGGAATTTTATTTATTTTTTTTAGCCTGGTTTAGTGTGATGGCATTTGATCATTGGTATTTAGTGGGCCAATTGTTCTACCTGGAGAGCTGACCATTTTGCAATAGGTGAACAATGATGCACAGTATTCCTGGCTTACAATTTTTTGCTCTTGTGTTACACACCCAAGTTTGTTCAACATACTGAAATATAATTAAAAAGAAAGGTCATACTTCATTTTGTTTGACTATTTTTGTGATTAAATCTTTTTAATGTCAATGATAATAATGATAATATTTATTATGATTATTATTAATTTATTTTTGTTATAACTAGCAGTCTATCCATGATTTCAAACATGTGACCTGTGACATCCGCTTTTAGTGTGTTGACACAAATTTGCAGCCTAATGAGTAGTTTCTTGAAACTTCAAGAAAATAAACCTGTCAGGGTTTGATAAGTGCGTGGGGATGCATCACAAAAGTACTCTGCATGAAGACATGTAGAGAGTTTTGTGGACAGAGGACGTGTATTGGTAAAGTTTAGTGTAGGACGGAATAACACTTTTTTTAGACCACACCAAATGATTAATAAATTTATTATTATTATTATTATTATTATTATTATTATTATTATTATTATTATTATTTTTATTATTATTATCATTTGTTTTAGATTTTAAATTAAACTTGGCATTTTAAATATAAAGGAATAATCACACTCCTTTATTTTGTACTCCATAAAAAAAAAATCCATCAAAGATGTGTCAGTTATATTAATCAATACCAGATGGCGCAACATACAGGGGTAGTTTCTATTACCATACATGTTCCAGAAATTGCCGCCTTACATGATGGCGAGTAAGAAGTGTAAACTAAGTTTGAAAGCGAAGAGGTCCGCAACAGAATATCCATCAACCCCAAAGAAATGCCGACAGAACGTAGGAATTCGTCCCTCACACGCGGACATTGAGAACCCAACGCACACTATGACAGGCGAACTACCGCCAGTGAGCGATAATAAGAGAACTTATGGGTTTGTTTATGTCTTAACTTTTGACAGTTTTGCACAAATATAATAACTATGTCTGATAAAATGGATTATAGACTGAACATCATTATAAAACGTTAAATAATTTTATGTAGAAAAAGTAAAGTTAAGTGTCAATTTTTTCACATTTTGATGCTTAACAGTTTTTTTTTTGTTTTGTGAAGCCTGAAGGGTGCAGTTGAGTTTTATAATAAATTTAAATATTAGTTTCAATCATAAATTTTATTAATATATTGTCTGCTGAATATTCCCAACACAGGTTACCATTAATGGCACGTTGTACTTGTATCATTCTTTTTGCTTTCAAATATAATTTATTCATCAAATTAAATTTATAATTTTTCAACTATTATATATAGTATTCATGTGAATTTAATTAATTTATTTATGGTAATTATTCATATGAAGTGGGAGAATTATGTGACTAATTTATGCATAGTCATTTAATCTGAAAATGATTGGTTGTTAATTGTCTAGTTGATAAAAATATGAAAAATCCCATATTGTTTTTCCCAGCTGTTCTTAAAATAGCCCAAACTCTGGTCCAACCTCTTGAAGCTTTTCAACAAAAAAGCTAATTTCTAACAAAAGTAGAAATCTGCATTCTAAGGAATGCAAGCCTCCACCTCAAATACAGTATATTAAATTAAACATGGCATGTTTTAGGGCCCCTCAGGATTCCATATATGAAGGTACAGACCTGTCAACTCTTGAAGGTTTGGTTTTGACATTAAGAAGGATCACAAAACCAATAGACTGGAATGATATCCCACCATGGCCAGAGCTTAATAAAGAGGAAAGTGTGAGTTGTTTTCTTGAACTCTATCCTTATCTTAAAGAAGTAATGATCTAGCAGCATTGGCTTCAGATTATATGGGGCTGACAGTACAAGTTATATAAATTTATTATATGAAAGTATAACAGAACCTGTAAAATGCGTAGTGTATCTTTGTCTCTTGTATTTCATCCCTTGGTATTGTCAGATTCCTCCCACAGATATCAGCCCATGAAGCAATTCCGTTTAAATTGCTCGCAGTCAAAAGTGGAAACAGAAAAGTTAACCTATAACCACTTATAGAACAAGATCTTGTCCAAACTTCATACAGCTCTTCTTGGTATCAAGATCTAGTTGAAAAATCCATTGAACAGGCCTGCCAAATCACTTTTTTTTAAAGAGTCACTTTTTTTAAATATTTACTGAAAATGACCCTAATTACTTGTTTTTTCATTTTTTTTTGTAGCAGCACTTTTTTCACTCTTTTTTTCCAGTGAAAGAATTCCAAAACATAACATTTTCTTAATTGCTATAACACTCTAGTTGAAACAAAATTTGGACAATTCACAAGTTTTGTATGCACAAATGCCCAGCATGCGTCACAACATGTCGAAAATGTCCTTATCTTCATGCAGGGGGATGTGACCCTGACTTTTAGAGCAATATATATATATATATATATATATATATATACATATATTATATATATATATATATATATATACACACATATTTATATATATATATTATACACACACAAATACAAGCCTAGTATGTGCAGCACATTTTTATTCAGTCTGTGATTAAAGAAAATGGGGGATCACTATTAATTTTACTGGTTTTTTTTTTTTTTACAATTTTACTTTTTCACTCTTTATTTCACAGAAGGCTACTCTTTTTCACTAGAGCACTTACACTTTCTGTTGGTCATTTCCCTATGGCAGGCCTGGAAAATTTGACTTGTTGACTTATAGGTACATTTTTTTTCACACTTCCTTTACTGTTTTCCAGCTACCCCCCATGCTACCAAATAATACACTGCCAAGTGTTGCTAATGAATGTAAAGATAAGGATACCTGGCCCCCTTTGCCAAAACCTTGCATGGCATGTCTGCGAAGAAAACCAATCACATATGAGCTGTTGGAAAATCTCCAAGAGGAAGACCAAATGCAGTGGAATTCAGATATACCAGACATTGGAAGAAACAGAAGCCATCATAGAATTTATAAACATGGGGCTGATTTGTATGATGTTACAGATAAGAAACAGAGTAACATTTTTTTAGGTGATAAACAACAAAAATCCACTAAACGAACATTGCCTATAGAGGAGAGACTTATAAACTCTGCACAGCTTAAGTCATCAGAACATCTTATTGAAAAACCTTGTACGTCCATTTCACCTGGTTCTGTGTCACAAAGAACTGTGAAACAAAGCCAGGAAGTTCCAAAAATTTACTCAGAGAAGAGCAGTACTCAACGTTCTCAGGAATCTCAGACCAGAGAGACTGGAATATCTAAATCAAGAAAAGAACAGTCAAGGAATAGCAGTAGTATTGCATTAACAAACTTTTTCAAGCCCAAAGTGGAACCAACAGGTGTCAAGAAGATGCTGAACAAGGTGTGTTCTGAAGAAGTTACTCAGATGGATGCAGACATGACAAGAAGAGGAGTAAAACCACCACAGAGTCAGGGTGGAGTGCATGGTGAGGATGGAAGAGGACCCGGGACAGATGCAGACAAGAGACCTGATGAACCATTGGGGAGCTGCCCACTCTGCCAGACAGTATTTACAGACAGGTACAGTTTAATTGTATCATATAAATTAATGATGTATTTTAATTAAATGATATGTACAACATGTTTCAGAGGCCCTTATATGGCCATATTGAACGTGTTAACCATAAAATGGTAGATAAAGCATTTTTCACTAAGAAAGTGGTAATACATAACATTTTCAGTATACATTCTTTTAAAATATGTCTGTTAATCATAGTATTACAATTAAAATAAATAAAATCTTACATAATATTATCCAATGTTTTAGTCCCAAGTGTACCAGATTTAAGTATTACAGTGAGTTAGAAACCAAAGGTTTTCCTTTTTTTATATAATTTAAAATACAATAGTGTAATTTAGTTTTTAAAGTTACACCAATATGCGATTTTTTATATAACAAAAGTTACTTCTTGAAAGTTACACCAGTATGTCACATTGGATATCTTACTTTGGAATAATAAAATATATTTTAATAAGCATTTTATTTTTTTTTTCTGTTTCCAGTATGGACCAGATGTCTATAGATGGTCATATAGCACTATGTCTCTCGAACACCGGAGATGACGTCACGTGGTGATGGCAGGGAAAGTGTGGAGTAAATAGTACTAAATACACTAGTGTACTCTCTTGACATAGTCTTTAGGGTGCCCATTGAAATTTATAAATTATTCTCTTAAATATAAATGTTATCACACAGATTGACACTAAAGGCCTAATATGAGATGTAAAGCTAAATAACAAAAGCCAACATTTATATTTTGCAACATTCTGAATCTTTGGGAAAAGGGACATGTATTAGGTTATATAGCAGCCTCACTTTCACAATTACATTTCTTTTGAATAATTATGACACAACAACCAATCAGCAGCTTTAAAACTTTGTTGTTTGAGCATGTGATCAGTGACCCTGGCTTTCATCAGCTTGGATTAGATGATTTAAAATATATTGTTTTCTCATAGATCGATTTTACTGAATTACTGAAATATTTTACATGGTATGGTTTTGGTACCATACTTGTTAATTAGGCTTATGCCTTATTCCAAATCACAGCTTACTATCTGTGAGTTTAAAAAAATATATCAAATTTCAATGTGCGGCCCTCTGTGGAACAGACAATACATACATACTAAGTATACCAAACAATAAATGGATCTGAAAAAATAAAGAGGGGGAAAGTCAAAGTGTGATGGTATTTAAGATTAAGTTAATTAGCTAGAATAAAAGGTATCCCATTACTTTCATTATGACATGCTATACTTTACTATACTAATGTTGTCATAGATATTGATGTTTGGCATCGGTGGCACGGATAATTTGTTAGCAGTGTGTAAGAGATGCTCATTGAATACTGAACTTTGCCTATGCTGAAGACTATGTAATGACACTTCCCGCAGAGTCATTTAATGATTCATAAAAAATTAAAGAAAATGAAATAAATTTGATACTTTTGTTGTCTGAATGCATATAATATTGTTTTAACTCGGCAGACATTCTTGGTTTTAGTAATGGAACATCATTCATTTTCCCTCCTCAATTATTGTAGCCCTCAATTAAGCTGACTCGGAGAAGGCGGGGATAATATCATTTCATTACAGTCACGCAGGGGCCACTACAGACAAACATTCTGAACATGATAACTGGAGAAATATTTCATGGGTCTTTTTCAAACACTGTAAATTGGTAGATATGGGTGAAAGGACGAAGAGTATTCGAAATGTATTTATGACCAGTACTATGAAAATGACCCTGACCCCATTAGGTCCATTTTCGGTGACGATCACACAAAACTTCACATATCTAAAGACAGGCTGCATGGATTGTTTTAAAAATAAAGTAGATGTAAAATCTTGGATTATTGACTTTTACGGAAGGCGGGAGACTCCATGCACCTGTTTCTTTGGTGTGCACAGTGACATACCCCATCATTGCTGCATGAAAAAGTATTACCAATACAATTAAATAAGTAACAGACAGACTACATTTTATTGACATACATATATACTGATAATAGGATGAAGAACCTGGTTGATCTTGAGGCTACGAGGTCACAGGACCAACCTCATTAAAAAGCCTAGGGAGGCATTTTAAGCCAAACATTCATCCTAAACTTTCTGCATTCCACATATAGCTCACTTGTCATTAAGGGGGGGGGGGGGGATTTAAATATTGAGGTCCAAAAGTCAAGGTCACAGGACCTACTTTTTGATAAGGCCAAAAAAAAAACTTTGTTTCAGGTCACCCGACGGACCCTAATTTTTCCAGCCGACTCAAAAACTTTTTGAGTGATTTGTTTGCCAAAATAAGCAATAAATACATGCTTTCGTAGAAAAAGGGACCTAATTTCTAGCCAGACCTTTTTTGGCGCACATTTCTGCTATAATATACTTTAGAAAAGGTGCTCTCGGACACCCGTCTGGCTGACATTTGCTAAGAGTCGCCGTACAGGGATACATTTTATTGACACTATTTGTAGTTCACAAGTTCACCAAACGGCGCATGCATCTAGAAGCTTCTCTTAGTCTTAACATGTCAGTTTGTAATTAACGGCAGCTGACGTCGGGTTGCCTTATATAATATGAAGAGTCTATTCTAATAAAGGCCATGTCTATGACGCAGTTGGTCAAACTTATCGGTTGCCGACCTCCGTGTATCTTGGCTTGACATGTGCCACTGTGGCTACCTAAGTTTGCCTTCGGACTATTGTGAAGTCCAAGTTTATGAAATCCGACGGTCTGGTCTTAAACGAGGTAGAATTTATGTTGACAAATGCGCTAATATATCAATACTATACTATCAGAGTTTACTGAAAAAAACTTGCGCGGACCAGTTGTGAGGGGATCATTTCATTCGGCAAAGGTTAAGCAAAATGTTTTTTTGCGTAAACGATTTCTCTTTCGCTCCAAAATTTCCAGGACTAAATGTATGTGTATGAAATTTCTTGCAGCAAAAATATCTGGATTTCTTCTTTCAGCGTTACAAGTCACCACTTTCTCAAGTCTAATTCCCCTGCAGTTTCTTTTCTTTCAACTTTGATACTGCTATCAGCAGCTTAAAATGGACATGGTCAGCGGTACTGATTTTCATGTCAGCTGGTCTAATAAAAGTTATTCAGAGATACCAATTGTGCTTGTTTCACCTCTTATTATATAATATAATAAAATATTTCATTTCAACAGTAATATTACTACTATTTGATAAATTCCCTCGTCCAAAAAGCCACATTGCCAGTGGAAACTAAGCGGTTGTATGCGTTGTCACAAAAAGGCATGCATGTAGTCTCTTAAACTAACACACGGTGGCACTCCGGGAAGCTGTGCCGTCCTGTGCGTACACTCCCGTCATTCTCTTGAATATTAAATTGAGCAGTTGTGCGCAGTGTACGGTAAAAGGAACAGCCAATATTTTTTTCCACACCTAAGCTGCCTTGCGTGAGCTCTTCTCGACAGCTGACGGTAACAGAGCGCCAAGTGCCTTTTCTGGCAAATCAGTGATCGAAAAATCCACTCCAGTTTCCCGCAAAAATCTTCTGTTTTTAGGCTACGAGTCTCCAAAACGGGCACGTGTCCACATGGTAACCTGGGTATTTCTAGTCAGTTCAGTTAACCGGCGAGATTTTTAAATGCGCCCTGGGAAACGGAAGTGACCTGGGGACATGGATTATGTGTCATATAGATTAATTGACGATTTTGACAACAAGTAATCGATGCGAAATTTATGAAATGTTCTTATCTTTCCTTGAAAATTCCAGATAGTACAAACTACTAGCTCAGATAAAGATTGAGAATTGTATGATAACTGTTCTTACTTAAAGACAAATATAAATCCAAGGAATACTTTTTGGGGGGGATTCCACGAATTAAGGGAGTTTGTTTTTCTGGGATAATCTTATCAATAAGTCTCTTGTAGGATAAAAACTTACAGCAGATCAGTGGTGCTCTGAAAATAATCTGGAGTTAAATGTAAAGAAAACCAAGGAGTTGATAATTGATTTTAGACGGAATAAAACTGAAATATTACCCTTAGTAATTGAAGGCTCCGAGGCTGAAATCGTAGACTGTTTTAATTTTTTAGGAATTTTTATTTCTTCTGATTTGAAGTGGGCCGAAAATGTTAATTACTGCGTAAAGAAGGCACAACAACGTTTATTCTTTCTAAGGAACCTAAAAGATTTCGGGCTCTGTCAACCGATTTTATTGAAGTTTTATCCGGCGGTAATTCAGGGAGTCCTGACGTTGTCAGTCACTGTATGGGGAGGCAGTATCACGGTCGAGGAAAGGAACCGTCTTTCAGGGTAGCTAGAACAGCTGAGAGGATCATTGGGGTTCCTTTACCCACAGTTGACTCCTTATTTCAAACACGATTGTTGAAGAAAGCAAACGACATTATAGAAGACTATAGTCATCCGGCGCACTATTTGTTAAAAAAAAGGAAATCGGGGGTTCGCTACAGGTCGCTATCAGGCAATTCCAAAAGAACTCAAACCAGCACTTATGCGTCAGCCGTTCGGGAATTAAATATATCACTTGCAGCACAATAGTCTAGTCAAACATTCTTAGTCATACGTCTTTTTTCTATACACAATTTTATTATATTTTTTTCTTGTTTAATGTGTTTGTTTTAGCAAGCCAGTCAAGCCAAATACTATTGTATGTGATGATCTTAGTACATATATATAGCAATAAACTATATCTTATCTTATCTTATCAGATCACACGATTTTCACTGGAACCTTCAGATGCACACTGAATTTTCACAATCAAAAGACAACCTTTGGACCCTTTTAAATTTTTTAAGTCCCAGGATGGTTTGGAAGTTAACACAGTATTTTCTCAATACCGATGACACGATTAAATCATAACAATAAATTTTATCTCATGTCTAAACGAAATTTGCAAACATCAAAAACAATTTATAGCATTGCATAAATAGTTTTGATAACCAATATAAACATGCATTTTAAGGTATTTATACTTCTTGTGTATTTGACTTGCCTTGCAACAATCTTAGCCATCATTAATATTTCCATTATAACATCGTCCAAATTAGGCCCGCTATTACAATATGACCAAGTAAATAAATTCCTGTTTCCTATCCCCAGTCCGCGTCTCCATTCCAAATTTAAAGCTAAATTAATCGGACATTTTCTGACCGCTTGGGACATTGGCAAGTTTCCTGAATGCAACTCGGTCGTCTTTGCTTAAAATTTGCGGATGAGCGAAGTTGATTATCAGGCTACAACACTTTAGGACATGTCAGACTTTGATATAAAATGTCTGAAGTTTGAACATGTACGTGACGAAATATTTTTTTAAGATACATGTGTGCCTGTGTGTGTAATTACAGAATTAAGGTATTTTATCTGTGAATTGACAGCATTTAGTCTTGAAATGAAACTGGCTGTAAAAAAAAGAAACTTTCCTACCTACCGACCCAAGATATTTCTGCTATGTTACCGGAAACATAGTTTTTTTTTGGCTAAAGGTTCTGAGCACACTTAAGACCAAAATTTTCAACCCAAACAGTCAGTCTTTTACAGATGGCTCACCTACAAATACGGAAAGAGCTTTGTAGATTATGAGGTCAGAGGTCAAAGCCACAGAAACCCCTTCATGCTAGATATTGTTGATGCATTTTTAGCCAAACCTTTCATCTAAGACCTTTCATCTTTCAAAGACAGAGCACCCACCTTTAGGGAAAGAACTCATTTTGATGCCACAAGGTTCAAGGTCAACTTCAAAGGTACCACTTCTTGAAAAAAAGCTTGTGGACTTCTTTCATATTTTGCAGATAGATAACCTACCGATTGGGAAATAGTCCTGTTGATTTGAAGATAACAAGGTGAGAGGTCAAGGATTTTCAAGATTAAATATGCAGAAATATAGGATATGTGTTTACCCTATTTCTTTCAAGTATGTATAATTTCCCCACCAACTTGACATACCAGTTGCGTCACTAATTCTTGAAGTTCTTAAAAAACTTGGGTGACTTGATTTTCAAGGACAAATTAATCTATTGAAATAATGGTTATTTGTGACATTAACGACATAAGTATTTCAAATTTTCTACACTAATTGTTTCAACCAGTTTTTTGGAGGAGTATGAAAACATTGAATACCTTGACCTTCATGTCAAATCTGAAAGGTGTCAATAAATGCATCAGAAGAAGGGGGCTTGTGATAAAGGGGATATATAATCACAGCTCTTTCATCCGGCCACCGCCATAACTCGACCTGTTTACCTCCGAGTCACGCAAGCATACTTTTTAATTCATCTGGTACTCACCAGAGGGCAACATCATACGGTTGGAACACAACAGTCCCGAAGTAAAAATTATGCCGGCCACACATACTATCCATTCGTGACGAAACTCTCTGTTAGTACACACAGAACCCCATGTCTGAAATGGAACGAAGTTAAAGGTATCAAAATCTCCAGTAAGAGGTCAAGGAACTGCATAACTGCAACACTTTTCACGAACCCGGATTTCGCGAACCAATATGCACCGACCTTTCGCGAGTATTTTATTTTCGTGCTATTTTTGTATTTGGGATTTTTTTTCTGCTCAAAATTGAAATTTTAAATTTCCATATGCTATCATACCACACCCTTTTTATTAATGCATATATCACGGTAATATATGTTTTTTTTCATCAATCAAGACATCCTCGCGGAATTTGCAAGAATGTCATGTTCGCGAAATTTCTCCTTTTCACAGTATTGGGAATTAAACCTTTTATAAGGCAAAAAAAAAACTTTTTTATCTTTTTTTTGCTTGTTTCGATAAAAATGTCATACGATCAGGGAAAAAAATAATTATAAAGGAATGTTTCCCTAAACAAGTAAAAACACTAAACAAAAAAGGAAATCTTATCGAAATTATGTTATTTTGTCTTCTTGTAAGAAATGTCCGTACCGCTGGAGCTCAAAATTGGTAAGATTCTATTAAAAATCAAAATTATAAAATTGATGCGGGGTTAAAATTGACGTGCGCGGTGCCTGAGAACTCTAAATCTTTATTTGTTTGTGAATCGAACAGTCTTTCTCTGCTTTTATCAAAGATTATATGGTATATAGATGCCAAAGAGAATACATTGTCGTAAAAGTGTTTGTCATACGCACATAAAAACCCGGTTGACACCAATTGTGACGATTTTGCAAACGCGATATGGAGTTATTTGCATGTGCCTATGGGGCAGGATTGGTTTAGGCTCTCGTTCGACCAACCTGTGATACGAGCATTAGTCTGTCACTACAACTGGAAACTGGTCTGGCCGGTCTACTAAAATTATAAAACACGGCCATTTGTGGCGGGCGTTTGGGACAGGGGCAGGGCTCTCTCATGCGTTGTCGACCTAAACGATCTTTGGAATAAAAAAAATGTTATGTTTTGCACCATGATGCATGATAAACTACGCAGATTGGACCATTACTGCGGAAATTTAATATAAAAAAACCCGCTCAATGGGAAAGGGATATCCCTCGTTCCCTCCCCATAACTGTTGTATAACTATACTTGCTTAATTTTATTTTATTTACCATCCGGCAGATATACAGAACATGTTCGGACCTTTGTGTGAATGTGTAGTCCAGACCTGCAGTCATTGTTTATGTTTATCTGTTTGACTACGGGTCCTGACCCGAGATATATTCACTGCCCCAGAGCCAACGATAGTCAGACAGCTGAACCATGAACCTAACGACCTTTACATCCGTCTGTATATATGCTCAGGCATGCGAATACACTTGCACGGTCACTTGCCTACGTTTGGGACACAGTACCTGACGGAATGCAACGTGTGCTGGAATTATCCTTGGTAAGTATACTTCATGATGTATTTCATATGTCTGTCTATAGCTGTTTGTCTGTCTCTGATAAATCTTATCAATATATATATATATATATATATATATATATATATATATATATATATATATATATATATATGGTGTATAAATATATGGATATATGGCTGATGTATTAGTGGTGTGCCGAATAACAGAAGAAATGCTGATTGGTCGGTTTTTCATTCATAACCGATTTCATTTGTTATCATCTGTGTATATAATTAAAGATGTATGTAAATGAAAAGAAGTTCTGTTATCTGAAAAAAATATCGACCAACATCAAAAACAAAAGTTGGAGCAGCGGACAATCATTAGCGAACTGACCGCTGCTTCATTTTTTATATGGAAACCGTTTGACCGTTAACATGCATGTGTTACCCATAACCATGCATTCATTTATTAGCTCCTCCACTTTTTTTAACCTTCCACCTGTCCTGTTGTTTTAGCCCATACAAACCAAAAGACACCTCACAATGTGTGTTTACTGTGACTACATAATTTATGAATTCTCTATGTGACCTAATATCAACATATTTTACAGAAATATAGAAAGTAAATTAAAAAATCGATTACTAATCGAGCATCTCCATTTTTTTATGATCAAACATGATTTTACAATCAATTCCTACCACTAAAATGAATATCGATATCGTATTCCTGTTTGTTAAGGGGTGTGTATATGATGGGGCCATCAATATATAATACTTCTCAAGTTTGGACACGCGTATTAAAAAAATTCAGGTCTTTAGGGAGCTGCATTTAAATGTTGCAGTACAGCTACCTGAACCCTTTTAACGAACATTAATATGCTTCTGCAAGAACTGAAAGTCATGGTAATTAATCGAATAAACACAATGGCGCAGTGAAAACTCCTATGTTTTCCTTTATGTCTGGCTAAAAATTCCTATAAACCCCTGCATTAAGTCCTTAAGTGCTGTTATGAAATTCATAAATTTTCTTAGGACCCTAGTGGGAGCCCTGCTTAAAGAATATTATTTCAATATGGTAGCCTACATACTAGCGCCAGATCGGCCCTCTGACATTATGGCAAGATTACTGGCTTGCCAGAGTGCCTTGACATCTAACTCTGAGGATCGCATTATAAGGCCCCATGAGGATGCAAATATTTTTGTCATTTTTGACAACGCCTCATTGCTTACAAGTATCGTGTCACTTCAAATAAACCCACTGGACCTTTTAATAAGTTTCATATCTCTCCAACGACACCTACCATGTGTATGAAATATTCCGTTATTACCCAATATATTCGTATATTGTTCTGCATGTATGGGAGATTTCTGCCTGCGGTCTGCCTTGCAGAGCGGTTCTAAATTTGGCTTGTGTCACGACTCAGTAGGGGGTCCTAACTGAGTCGTGCTTGTCACGGCTACCTACATACCATCCCCAGTATAACTGATTGATATACCCTGCCCTGTTTCATCTCCACACATGCAGACCTGGCTACTGGTTAATCCATGGACAATCGAATTGATTATACACAGATTTTTACACAGATTCAGTGCACACACAGATTTTTTTTCTGGAATTTAGACCATGAAAAGACGTAAAAGTGTTACCGACTTAAATCCGTAGCGCCATTTCGTCCCTCTAGCATTAGAGAGTCTACAACCCAAGTACTGGCTGTCAAGGTGCCGGTGCATCCTTCAGCGAGGAACGCGCACTTTAAGGCTATATGAGGATTCAAATATTTTCGTCATTTTCGACAACGCCTGATGGCCTGCGAGTACGTTGTCACTTGACACTAACCAGACCAATCGTTAGGTATTTTAGTATATGTACTAACAACACCTACCATGAGCGAGAAAAAATACGCTTTAACTCAGCATATTGATAAATCCCTGAGCATGTTTGTTGAATTGTTTGACTGCATGAATACAAGCATGGCTTGCACGTGTTACGAGATGGCAGCCCACCCGTACCCGATGTAGGAAATGACTCATCATCATAGAGACTAATTTTCAGCTTTGGTTGTGAGTTCACATGTATTCGTTTCTGTTATTTCATCATTCGAAGCGTAATGTTAAGATTGTGGGCTGTTTACGACAATATGGATGCAAAATATTTGAAAACAACTGCAATGCATTTACCAATATGGCTTGTATCACGACTGAAGTTAGGCTTACCAGTCCAACACAAGTGCCTACTACGTCCTGTTCTCACGGCTATAACAGGACCACACACAGAAGCGGATCGGGGGGGGGGGACCCCCCCCCCCCCTTTTTTTTTTTTCATCAGAAACAACGTTTTTAAGGGCTTCAGACAAAATTTTGCCGCCTGGACCCCCTTTTTTCCAGACCTGAAGACCTTTTTTTTAGGGTTTTCATTTTTCCTCCTGGGTTGGACCCCCCTTTTCCTAAATCCTGGATTCGCCCCTGACACACATGAGTTGGTTTAAAATACTCAAGCTAACTCAATTATGCTGAGCTTAAGCGGTTATATAGGACTTTCTGATTTTTTCCAATGTCATAACAAGTGACTAACCTCCTGTGACTTTTTTTGTAACTGGAAATAAAATACGATCCATCCTTATAGTACCAATACATGTATCGCTGGATGTACCAAAATCCAGATTTTATATCTAACACGTTTAAACTAGTTATATTTAACATTCTAGTGGCAGCAGATGTGAGAGCTTGACATTCTGTAGATATAAATCAATGTCAGTGAGTAACGTCTAGTGAAGAAATAAAATTAATGCAACTCAAGATAATACATACATGCATAATAATTTAGTTGGAACATGATTAAACGAGTACACACACCAGCAAACAAACTGATATGGGGTGCTCGACATTTATTCATGTAATCGTTTGTTACAGATGCAGCTCAGGGAAAGTCTATATTCTCACGTAAAATCATGCTTCAAAATTGAAACTAGATGTATATCCAAAACTTTGCATGTTTTATCACGATTCTTTTTCTTTTTTTCAGACTTTTGAAGAGCAAATGCTGACGAGAATCGAAGTGTATGCGAACATATAATAACTATTGATGACATTAATTTGGGCTTCTTTGAAACATTTTCTTCTCGTCGGCGTCGCAGGTAACATCTAAAATGATTTTCGTCTGGTCGCTTGCGGTTATGCTTTGCATTAACAAAGTCCAAGGAAAAAATATCGTTCTCTTGCCATTCGGTTTTCCAAGCCATATATCAGAGATAGCTCATATTGGAGAAGGGCTGAGAATTAGAGGTCATACGATATACATGGTAGTTTCTCCAACTTACCAAGGATTCAGCGAGCTTGGAGAGAAGTATAAATTCAATATTTTAAGTCATCATACTGTAGAGAAAGACTGGCAGCAGCTGATGGTAGCTGACCCAGAAGCTTCCAGTGGTATGCTGGAGTCTGCGATGCGCATGACGCCGATAGAGGACTTCCGGTTGAATGCTGATGGACAGCGAGGAGGATGCAACAATCTCCTGAGCGATAAAGAACTGAGAACTAAGTTGAAACGTCTCGCAATAGATTTAGCTATCGTGGATGCTTTTCCTCTTTACAGGTGTTCCCTTATTTTACCGTACAGTCTCGATATTCCATACGTTTCCTTGACAACGCAGTATGAACCCTGGTTGTTCCGTACACCAGCTATTCCATCTTTTGTTCCCTTTCCAATGGGCCAGCCTTACTCTGTTAAGATGACGTTTATTGAGCGACTTATCAACACGTGGCATTTAATGGACTGGACTATTGGAACCGAATTTATGCCGTATCTTTCAAGCGATATGGTCCGCATCTACGCTCCGAATAAGCCTTTCCGGAGCATAAACCAACTGGCTCAACGCAGCTGGCTGTGGTTGTTAGACACTGATCTCATACTAGATTACCCAAGACCAACTATGCCAAACGTGAAAGAGATTGGAGGTTTAACAACGAAACCTGCAAAACCCGTACCTCAAGATTTGGAGCAGTTCATTCAAGAGGCACTAGATGGCGTCATTCTGGTTTCATTTGGTTCTTTTTCAACAGAATTTCCGGACGATATTTTGCACCGCCTTTTGTCAGCCTTTACGAAGACGAAGTTTACGTTCATATGGAGATGCAGGAAGCTGGGGAACAAAGAAATTCCTACTCGTATTAAGCTGATGGATTGGATACCTCAAAATGATTTATTGGGTCACAACAAAACCCGATTGTTCATAACCCACGCCGGAGCTAATAGTCAGTTCGAAGCCGTTTACCATGGTGTACCTATGTTACACATGCCAGTATGGGGCGACCAACCGTATAACAGTCAAAGGGGAGTAAATAAAGTATTTGGATTGAAAATGGATTTGTTAACATTCAAACCAGAAGATCTGGCACGTAATATTGAGGAGATGATGAACAATCCGACTTATGAAGTCAATGTTAAGAAGGCGTCCAGGATGTTCCGGAATTCTCAACAGCATCCCGCTGACCGTGCCGTGTACTGGGTAGAGCACGTGTTAGAGTTTGGTGGTGAACATTTGCTGTCTTACGGTCAGGTCATCCCCTGGTATCAGTACCTGATGTTAGATATTTTGGGTTTTGTATCCGCGGGAGTATTTGTATTTGTCGCAGTTGTATACGTTATTATAAGATTCCTGCTTAAACAATGGAAGAATTCTACTTCAATTTTAAAGGAGAAAGTGAATTGATCTTTTTTTCTTATAATGAAGGGTCAAATAACTACAATGAAGTAATGTAATGGAGTTATTTCGCCAGAGAATTGAAAATTACAATTATTAAGTCAATGGAGTAAATATAGACCTATACCTTGCATTTACAACATTATTCCAAATATAGAGGTTATACAGATGTTTTGTCTTTAAAATAATTTCTTAAAGCCCGATGATATCCATTGTGGTGACATGGTGGCGTAAATGCATACAAACAATACCAAAACATGCCACCCGGTTTAAGCATGTTGTTGGTAAATGGGCGTGGTTCTTGGGTGACGTTTGGGTCTATGTGGTCCGCCATGTTTGTATACTGCCCCAGTAATGCCGGTGAACAACCAATTGCATGGGTCTATTATTGTCTCAATATTTCTTGTCCCTCTGCTGAGGCTGTGCTTTCCGATGGGGACCATGCAAAATCGGGCGTCATTTTCCTCGAATATGCCGTTCTACAGCTACAAGTGATGTAAACTAATACCACCTGGACCACTATAAATAAATATGTACACTTCGATGAAACTTAGAGTCTCAAAAAGTTGCATTTTATGACCAGCAGATTTTAGGCCATTCAATAAAGTGTTTGTGGTTGTGTTCAAATGTGTCATGCGAGAAGCACTTGCAAGGGCGGATCAAGGATTTAGGAAAAGAGGGGTCCAACCCAGATGGACTAATGACAACACCTAAAAGGTCGAAAGATGCGGAAAGGGGGAGTGGGGCAGACCGCTAAAAAATTGGCCTGAAACCCTTAAAAAAGGTACGGCGGCTGTAAGGGGTGGGGGGGGGGGGGGTCCGAACCTCCTGGAACCCTCCTGTTGCTAAACATCGACATCCATGTTGAGGGGTTTTTCTTTTTTTCTTCCAAAGGCGGCTATGGAATTCCCTACCAATGAAAAAAAGACGTTTTCGCCTTGTCATATTGACTTTGAATAGCTGTATTTCAAATCTTATGTCTTCAGTGCATTGTATATTTTATTGTTTTAAGGTACATTTTTCAGCGTTTTAAAGTGTAGTGTCAATGAAACTACGGTGTTGTTATTTATCACTGTGAACATGTTTGCCTTTACATGCTATTTACATTTATATATAATTATATGTATTTCATGATTTACCTCTCACTTATCATCATGGATATATTTTACAGGTCTTGTTGACCCGTTTTTTTTCAGATGCGGTAACCAGGCCTCTCCCGACTCCTAACTTTTCCTATTGAAAAATTTCTCCTATTATTTCCAATACTTTCCAGTATTTAGACCATAATGGCACGTTTGCCCCCCCCCCCCCCCCCCAAAAAAAAAAAAAATTAATATGATGGGAAAACATTTAAGGAGTACCAGTATTCCTCAATGTTAATTTAGTTTATTTTCCTGTACACGATTGTAACAGACTACTCCCGCCCCGCCCCCCCCCCCCCCCCCATATCACCCTATTATTGCGTATAATGGCACAAACACCATACCATGTTAAAATTATAAATAAATTATGAGTCTTAAATTAATTTTAAATGACCTTTTTGGTTGATTTTGAATAAGGGTTTTTTTCCAGTGTTTCTACCTCAAATCCTGTCTTCGCCCATATATATGTTATAGTAAAGGTGCTGGAATCCACCCCAAGTCTCTATTTGGATCTGAACAGCGTCTGCCTGTACCAGCCTGCTAAGGACAGCATTTTTTATTTTTTTTGTAAAGGTCTCTCTGATACACCCTGTCCCTGATCGCTCACTTTGTCAGGTCGTGCCAGGCTGTTACAGTGACAACAGGCTGTAGTTTAGACAGATGAGTATAACAACACCGATCCTTATTGTTTTACCTGATGACAGGCCTGGGTTTTTTGTTGCAGGTAGACACCGAATAATCATTATTATCGGTGATGTATGTATGTTTCGGTATTACTGAGGGCATGAATGTCAACCCTAACATGTTAAATGAATGATGACGTAATGATCGACTTAGGGTTAACACACTGCGCATGCTCGCGCTCACTAGAGTATGACTCTCATGGTTATGAATTGTAGGTACACCCGTCACAGGTCGTCTCTTCTTTAAATATACCTTAAAATAGAAATTTTTCAGATTTCAAGCAAACACCTGTTAACATTTCACACGTCCTTGCTTAAACAACTATATATTCCTTTTTCTGTGAAATCCTAACCACATTAACACCGATGTTTTTGTTATTTGTTTTGAAACAATTCTTATCCAACGTTTTTGACGGACTACATTACCCCTTCACTACATTTATACCTTCGTCATCTCTGTATGTAGAAACCCCCGGTGCATTGTGGGCCGTATATTCCATCGCCCCAAGCCCTAAACAGCGAGTAAAATTATGAATTTATGCGCAAGGTGATATCATAGGTAAAAGAATGCTTTCCCCACAACGGACTGGGATTTTCGAATAGAGTATTTTGTTCAGGTATAAATGCACTTACGGTAAAAAAAAACCTGTACGGCTGTATTTGCCTTGGCCTGGAGGGTATGCGTTCATCCCGTCGTTTGTGTACGTGTGAGTGTGTTTGTGTTTGTTCACATCATAACTCACGCAGTCGTGAACAGAATCTCATGCATTTTTCAAAGCATTTTGGGAGTGGACCAATGCCGATTCGATTACATTTTGATGTGGATCCGATTAATGATCCGGTTTCAGGAATGTCTTACAGGAATATTCACTAATGTACAGTCACTAATGTACGAGTGAACCTGGTAATACGCGCCAAAAAAATGATTGCAAACATTGTGAAGGCTTGCATTCACTGGAATGCAGATTTTTAGTTATAGGCCATAGAAACACCAGAGTTGTGTCAATCCAAATTACATTAGATTGGGGTGGGGTCCATTTGGACCAGATTTTAAGTAATCTATATTATAATTGACGGTGGCACTAAATCATTGCCACACAACTCTCTCTAGCCATCCCACAGAAATGTCCGCTATTGTTCTTGTGTCAGGAACGATTGCCAAATGTGTCCTAAGGGGGTCAATTACTGTATTGTCCCATTAATCCAGAAGAATTTGACATTATTTTGGGGAATTACGCGAAGAGTCTATCGCAGCCATCATACAGAATATCCAGCGGGCGCACACTGCCCGTGGAAATTCCGCCCCGGCCGAACTCGCACAGTCGTGCGGACCTATACAAGTGCAAGAAAGGCTTATATACTTATTAATGCCCAATAAAGGAACCTCACATACAGGTCTCTGTAGAGATATTCTATAAATAGCATGCATTAATAATAAGGGTAAGAGGTAGTTTAGTGGGAACGAAAATTGAATGTAAGCAGAAGGACCCCGTTTCAGCTGTCTTCAATGTGGCTTTCTATGAACCTTATGTCACATAAAATGAGCTGAGGTGTGTCTCCATTATAATTGCTACTACGGATCTGCCGCCTGTACAAACACGCTCCATAATGGAGCATTAGGTCTACTATATAAAATATATTATATCATCATTATTAAATGAGATATTTAAATTGAATGTACGAACACGTAACGTTTCCGAAACCTGCCCTATGGTATACCTGGGTATATTTATATATATATATATATATATATATATATATATATATAATTTGTATTGTTCACATAGCGTGAAATCAATTCATCGCGGTGATAGTGCTCTACCGTATGGGAGCGTTTATAAATAACTAAAGTACGGTTAGTTTGACTTCATCAGTTTGTGCTACAGATCTGTTTCGTGAGAGCAGCATTCAAGCCGGCTCACTCTTCAGGTACAAACTGGAGTGATCAGATATTGGGTGAAGTTTGTCGTAATAGGTAGGATTTATCTGGGGTTACTAGGTTCGGTGAGGCATGTATTTAAAGGTTTTGTTTTGTTGGTGAATAAGGGTTACTGGGTGCCTGGCTTATTGTATTGTATTAGGGCTATTATGAAGCGCTCGAGGATTTGTTGGATTGCTTAAAGTTGATCAAGACCCCAGGTGTTGGTTCGGTCAGGGGATCAGTGGATTAGTAGTCCAGTTGGTTGTTCCTGCATACATTGGCTGGGATCTTGAGACTGCATATTTAACTTTATTATCGGCTTAAAATTATTTAAGGTTACAAAGGAGGTATTTAGTTATATGTTTGCATGATGTTGTCAGCTCGTTCCTATTGTTTAGTGAACTCAGATCAGGTCGGCAAATTATGTAGTATTTCTCGGTGGTGCATAAATTACATTTTTTGGACGTGTTGGGATAAGCTCTGCATTTAGCCATGATTTTCCATTTGACCGAATAGGGTATGTTTTTTTTTCTTTCAGGGTTCACACGTACTGGCTTAGTGTTTTGCTATTTCTGTATTTTTCATTCCTGAAACTACTGATGTGTCCATAGTATCTCGTTTTAAATGCGTTTTCTGTCAGTCCGATATATGTTTCCACTTGTTAGTTATCTTGTCTGGTAACTGTGGCCTGGTAAATTATGCTTTGAGTAAGGCATCCTTCTTTGATTGGGCATTCTTTCGGGTTTCTACAGTTGCAGTTTTTGCATATGCTCTCTGTTTTCTTTTCTTTAATTCTCTCATTGTTAAGTCGTCCTTTGTTGTGTGCTATAATGACCTGCTTCATGTTAGGCATGCAGCTATAGCTGATTTTTACGGTGTTACGGTTCAGGATTTTGTGTAAACTGTGGTCAGGAGGGAAACGTTTGTCAAGAAGCTGTACAAGCGTACTCCTAATGCGTTTGCTAAATATATGCCTGATTTAAAGCAAAACAAGACAATAACATTTATGTCTCTTTATGTATTAATGTTTTAACAAAAACAAAAATTTAGTACTGTGGTGACCTCGGATAGACAGCGAATTTTTTGTATTTCATTTGAAAACGGACAATGGCATTAACATTACTACGGCGTTGACGTTTATGTAGTGCATGGTGTCATTCAAGTGTGAGCAATGTTTATTTTTTTGGTGCAATTTACCAAAATGTTTATTTGGACAAGGTTAATCCGAGTTTGTTAATAAAATCAATACAATAATCGGTCGAAGGAGTAAATATTTGGTTCTTTGGACATTTTCTGGAGACGTTAATCTGCTTCTGCCGGGGTGGACTGTGCTATTGTGTGAGTGGGGTTGGCGTTTCCTGGTTTTCTTATGGTAAACAGGATTCTCTTTTATTGTATATTTGAGAGCTTGTTTCTCAAACCCCGCAAAGTGTTTTGATCAGACCTTGCTTGATTAAATTCAACATCTAACAGCAAAAGTTTTTTTTTTTTTTTTTTTTGCATGGATTTTTTCGTGTGTGCACGTCCTTGTGCCAGTGATCACTTAGTTTTTCTTAAATATCGTAACAGTATTCACCTAGATTACAGAGCCATCTGTTGGACAGGACAGGTACCAATGTCTGATGGCGATCAGAGGCAACCCCTGCTATCTCTCTATCTCTCTTTCTCTCTCTCTCTCTCTCTCTCTCTCTCTCTCTGAAATATACTATCCCGCATGTGTCAGGGAATCAATTTAACGACCAGCTCAGCTATGGGCCTTGTTCCGAGGGGGAAGGAAATGTTCCCTTCACTCTTTTAGGGAAATAAAAAAAAGGCATAAAATGGCTATTTTCAGATATTTCTGTAAGCCAGTTTATAGTTTCTTCATATTGATCTAAATAATCCGTCAGTTGTACATTTCATATTGAGAACATTTAAGATATGGTATGCGTCAGTTGCAGACTTGGGCCCAATTACTTTTAAAGTAATCGATTACAAATACAATTACTTTCAAAAGTAATTGATTACAATTACAATTACTTTTGTGTTTTCAGAAAAGTAATCGATTACAACAACAATTACTTCTTAAAGTAATCGCAATTACTTTTGCAATTACTTTTGTGTTTTAGGACCATTCACCTCATGCACGAACAGCAACTGGGTTAGAGATTGGTTTGAGCTCTTAACATTTATAACAGTCGTAACAAATTTAATAAAGGCACAACCTACCAAATCTATATTATAACATGAATCGCAGTAGAATATGTACAAAAAGTCATTGTTGAGTGGTAATGTCATATTAAAATTTAACATTTTATCGTCGCCACAAAATGGACCCAGATTGTGTTATATCAATAAAGCTTGTTTAAAAAAGGGGAAAAAAAACATATCAATAAAGATTATTATAAAGACACAAACGTGTGTATTTGGCTTTGTGTTACCACTAAATGCATGGACATAAACCGAGCCATTTCAATGAAGGTATATGGTAAAAGAAGGGAAAGAAAATTTGTTTAACATTATTATGTAGACAAACTTGGATATATGCTGCTTTTGGTTACAACTAAACGGATAAAAACCATGACATTTCAAAACAGCTGTTTCTGTATGTTTATTACATGATATTCATATGAACCTTTGCATATCCTTTGTTTGCAAGTAATTTGTCATGCGCTTTGGCAAAGTGTAGGCTACGAGTAAATAAAAATACACTTTATAACATTGTTAAAAATTTGCGACAACTCTTATAAAACTGATTCAACCTTTTAGATTTTGTGTCTTCCATGGGGTTTATTTCTCTAATATATCATTGGTAAAAAGCATTAAAATTTATCATTTAATTTAATCAGAAAGACGTTAATTTGAAACAGTGTGGGTTAACCTGAAATTGGGTTCAGGCTACCCCCAGAAATAACTTGAAAGTGATTTCAGATAACCGGGAGTAACCTTTACATTGGGCTAGGTTTGATGGGAACTTTTTTATTCAGTCAAAATAAACTGGTAGCCTGAGAAAATATAAATATTATTTACAATGCATATATGCCTCTGAAATATACATGAGGAACAACCATGGGAAACTGGTTAATAACCAGGTATGCTTATTAAATTTGACAGTTTGATGGAATTATTCATATAAGACAAAAATACCCAAAAGTAATTAAAAAGTAACTGTTCAAACAATTACTTTTCAAAATCAATCGATTACAATAACAATTACTTTCAAGGATTGGAAAATGTAATCGATTACAATTACAATTACTTGCAAAAGTAATTGTATTTACAGTTACTTCAAATACAATTACTTTTGGACCCAACTCTGGTCAGTTGCCTCAGCTGAATCGCCATAAAGATTAATCCGTAGAATGCTATTAAATGTTTGTAAATGTGAATGTTTAAATCAAATTTAAATAATGAAAAACAGTCTTGAAAAGTGAGAAAAACTAATTTTTTTAATCAAAGTACATTTGCTTAATTTATGGTGGCAGAAGATCACATCAGGACATGGGGGGGGGGGGGGGGGGAGGTTCGGGGATGTCTTCTGTCTGTAGTCCAGTTGTTTGTTCCCCCACAATTTTATCATCAAACAGGGCCCATTGCCTCGGCATAGCTAAACTGTGACATATTTGTATTGAAATTTTGTTAAAAAATATAAAACCATGAGAAACAGGACAAAATAAAACAATATCTTACGATTAAATTCCAACACGAGAAATGGAGTCTTTTTATATGGTAAATAAATCCATCTACTAACACCTTAAGAGAGAAAAAAATAGGTTAAACTATAGCTCACAGTGTGATTGCTCGCGGTGTGATTTTTCCTATCTTAGAATCCCAAAGCTAATAAATGATACAATTCTTCATGAGATATTCCACGCCATTTGGTCTGGAACAATCTAATGACAATGGATACTCCATTACAGGACGAAACCACATGTCACTAGTTTATTTGATTTACCCTGAAACATTTCACTGATGTTGTATACAACAGTTTATCGTTGTCTGCAGTCAAACCTCACATCGTGCGTTACTCTATCACTTGCATGCATTTCCAATGTATCACCTGAATTCTGCCTCTTTGATACCCTGTTATGTGAATAGTCTTGCAAAGCATGTGTATTTTCAGCCAATAAATAAATCTTCAACATCGATAAGTGCTGAGAAAATTGAAGATCACATGCATTATATACTCAGAATTCAACTGAGACTCCAACCTGAGACCAATTGACCAATCCAGAGAGAGAGAGAGAGAGAGAGAGACAGAGAGACAGAGAGAGAGCTTTGTATGCAAACATGGACCAGTTATATTCATAAAGACAGTTATATACGCAGGTGTTGTTTTTTTAATGTGTACACGGATCTATGCAATGTGCCTATACACGCACATGAATTTAAATCCTTTGCGTGTTGAGAGTGTGCGTCGTCCAGTACGTAATTCTTTTCCATGACATACAGAAAAAAATGCCGCATTTAACCAAAAAGTGCCCATGTTCAATATTTTGTCATTTCATGAAAAAAATCGCTCGATACTTCGAGAGACAGGATCAGCGACTGGACGTCGCAAACAGTCGGAAATGATCTAGACGGCCGAGCGTCCTCGACTCATCGTCATAAAACTGTTATCCTGTCCCCATGAATGAGCTAGCGAGTGGCGGGCTTATTTTCATTCGCAGGCTGGTAAATAGCAATATTGGGAGACTTCTGCTGCAAAATTGATTTGCGCTTTTTAGCTTTATTATCTGTCCTGGGGCTGATTTGGAATTTATTGACTAATCGGCCTGGGGACGGCAATTAAATGCCAAATATTGATCATCTTAAATTGTTTATTTATAGCACATTGGCATCAATAAATCTGTTAAATGCTTTTAAATAGTAAAGTGGACATCGTTTATGGTTATGGGCCTTTCATTATCCCATATGGTAGTTTCCTTATTACGATAACTAGCTGGATTACATCATATTTCATGAAATTATAAGCATCAATTTATATAATTCATAGCAAAAATCAAATAACTTGTCATTTAAGTCTTTCATAAACACATAAATTAGTATGGTGTGCTCGCAGTTTCGGAAAACGGCTGTAGGGAAATAATTCATGGATGAGCCGAAAACGCTCTCAATTCCTACTGCCACTCCCGCATTTGTCTTAATAAATGCTTTTCGCTCTTAAATTATTTCCTATTTAACATCAAAAAGTAGTTAACGAAGCGCATTAAGTATTGACCATTGGCGATCATAAGTTTTCTTCATCCGCATTCAGCCATTCAGCGCCATCTACGCAACGTGGGATCGGCATTTAATTACCTAATCGTAATCTGGGCTCTTACTTCCATGTAACGTGCAACCCTCTTGGATTAATAATGAAAGAAAAAATTAAGGTAATTGTTTGGTGACCACCACTATAAACAATTTACCATATATTACCAACTAGTCATACTAAATCTAAAGTTTGTCTCTATTTCGAGTACGTTTACCGTTTTTATTTCCAATGGCTGACGTCATAAATGGAAGAGACACCGTAAATAGGGATAAGAAATGACGTCATTAAGGCTTTATACCACCGTCGCCTCGGATTGGGGTCATTAAACTTTATGTTTTGATAGACCCTACTAATGCAAATAGTTCCTATGAACGGATGCTTCTCGCTGAATTGGCCGGATATTTTAAAGCTGTAACAGCCATGCAAGAAGTTCTGTTACAAGGTCTGTGTCAGTACTGAGAGGCTGTGTGGGTAGAGGAATGTCATGAATAGACGCTAAGAACCGTCTCAAGGCTGTGCTGTCACTGGCAGCCTGTCTGATCAGGAGCACTGAAATGTTCTCCCGCAGTCTCTGTGGCATTGAGCCTCACCAGCTCGGAAGTCTATCCATGAACTGTGAAAAGAAATCTAATTTACCCTGAACCAAAGGAGGTGAGTAGATTCGTCCATAGTTCATTATACAGAATGAGAACTGAATTAGCTTGTGTTAGGGCATAGGTGGTAACGTCTGTAATATGCATTATCATATATAGGCTTTCTTACCACTCACTACCAGATTTGGTCACCGCAACACGACTCCCATAAGTTAAAAGGGGCTATTCCGTTATCTGTCGTTTATAAACTTAAGGGGACATAATCAGGAGCTAAATTATGGCTATTTTTTTACACTTTCAGTTCAGTTTTGCTTTATACAAATGTTTTAAAGCAAAACCATCCCAACACACAGTCTCATTTCTTCGCATTCGACTGTTTAACACCGTGTTATGGCTCTGCGTGTTGGTAAACACAGTCTGTTTACCGTAACAAGGCCGCGTGACCGGAGGTCCGATAAAGAAGGGCAACAGCCAGCAGAAACATGTATTACAATTTTGGGCCAAGTCAGACAGGGCATCTCCTGATTGACACGTGTTTTGGCTCAGCAATGCACACGGCCCCATGCGCAATGTTTATGTTGACACCTTTCATCGCGCCCGTTCCACTGTTTTTAACATTTGTTTACAGGAGAAAGCAAACGGTTTCAGGGCAATATTTTGGCAGGTACATATTTATTTTTATTGGAAGAAGCTATTGTTCGTGTTAACTCAACATGCTTTATATGTGATTGGGCCCCTTTAATGTATTCCCTGGTACCTTTTATACAAATAGGCCAGAAAACGCCGACCCTCACCATGGGAGGCCTGCAGAAATAACCCACACACATTCAATAAGGAAATCTGGCAGCAAGTCGTATGGACCAGAGTTTTACAAAGGGTGTTTTGCAACTAGCGAACGTTCAACTGCTGTAAATATGCCATCAAGCAATTTAGATTACCCTGGGTTTCTGCTTGTCAACATTAGGCCCATGTACCATGTTTACGAACAGCTTTTGCAACAGCAACTTTTCTTAACGTGTGCATAAACACGTCCAAAAGAAGCGGACCCCCCCCCCCCCCCCTTGTTTTTAAAGGGACATCTTTCACAGTATCAGTTCAGTTTTGCTTTAGACAAATGTTTCCCAAGAAAACCACCCAAACACACAGTCTCAGTACCTCGCATATGGCTGTTTAACACCCTGTCTTGGGTTTGCGTGTTGGTAAACACAGTCCACGTGTGTCTGTTTACCATAACAAAGCCGCGTGATCAGAGGTCCGATTGTGAGCCATAACAGGCGGTGTCTCAGCCAGCGGGAACATGTATAACATTTTGTAGGATAAGTCAGTCAGGATATCTCCTGATTGACGTGTTGTGACCGGGCTATACACGCGCTGTGTTTATGTTGACATCTTATTTCGCGCCCTGTCCACTGTTTTTAACTCTTGTTTATAGGTGTAAGCAAACGGTTTCAGGGCAATCTTTTGGCGGGTACAAATTTATTTTAAAGGGAAGAATAAATTTTACATGACAATTCAACATGCATTATAGGTGATTGGGCCCCTTACAGGTTTCAGATAAGTTTTTGGCGGCCTGGACATCCCCCCCCCCCCCCCCCCCGCCCTCTGACGGGGGGGGGGGACCCTGTATTAAGGGTAAGTCATTAGTCCGCCTGGGTTTGACCTCTCATTTTCCTAAATCCTAGATATGCCCCTATACGGAGCCAAATATAGAAATCTACTGAAAAGGTGTTTGAATAACTGATTTAAAAATACTTATAATTTTACAATACCTCCACCAGATGACGTTGAGTTATGTTCTCCCCCTTGTTTTCTTACCTGGATGGTTGGATTGTATATAACAGCAACATTACTTAATTAGTAATGATTATGTTTTTTTTATTATATCTAAGGACAATAAAATCCATTTAATTGTGAAGATAGTCTGAATCATCAAGATATGATTTCAGGACCCTGCCTAAAAAAGTATGGTTCTTAGCCACTTTTTATATATAAAATCAGTGCGGGCGGTCGATATTTTATTTTTTAACCTTTTTTTGTATGTTTTGATATAAATGTCATATTTTTTGCTAAACAGTTACAAGTACTGTATAACAAAGGAAATCTTATCAAAATTGTATTATTTTAAATTTTAATTTAAATTTTTTTATGCGGGGGTTTAAAATGGACGTAGGCGGTGCCTGAAAACTATGCCTTTTAAATGTTTTTTTTTCTGATTGTACATGGGACTGCGTTTTTATCATCTGTGAACAGTGTTGATCACAGTGTCATCGTGTAGAACACAGGAAAGTTCAATTAATGTCCTGGCGGAGGTTTACATGTAGGCACACACATTAAAGATCTAGTTACGATTAAAGGGTCATATTCACATGCAAGGGATGGCAAACATACATAAAATAAAGTGTTTTATCTTTAAAATATTATGATGCAAAAAATCCAGTCCAAAAATGCTTACTTGAGTACACACCTGGAAAAAAAATTGCACCGGGCGCAATCAGTTTCGCAAAACAACTATAGCGAGCATGTCCCCTGCGCATCTTGACATATAAACAGTTTTCAAGCTCCTAACTGGTGTTATGTCGGTTTTTCTCTATTGTGAGTTGTGGCTTTCACGCAAGATCGGGAGTCTGGTCACGCAGTCTTATTATAGTAAACATACACAAGTGGACTATGTCTACTCACACAAGAAAAATAAATATGTTTACAAAATGCGAATTAGTAAGTGTGTACATATATATATATATATATATATATATATATATATATATATATATATATATATATATATATATATGGTTATGATGGGAAACTTTTGTTGGTCATGATGGGAGACTTTTATATGAAGTTAAATGATCTGATAGCTTTTGATAATATTCACGTTTTTGCAAATGTTAATGTACCTTTAACACAGCACATATTCTATATCCCTCGTTCATTATTGCGATGGTTTCGCATTGACGTGATAAATGTAGATCGATCTGGATTCTTATTCTACGTCTCATGATAAGCAAATCCGGTGTTTACCCCATATCCCACGAAGATGTAACGTTTGTTTCATTTACCCCACAGGCAATAAACTTGATAGATCATCCAATAAATTTTTTTAATGTTTCTGGGGAAAATGATATTAAAGCCACCTCGGGGCGTTTCATCACACTCTGAGATAAGATCCGAAGCCGAGCTTGAATAATCACAAGCAGTGAAGTGGTATTAATGGACTAAACGTTCGGTTTTATGAGAACTCTTGCGGCTCATCAGAATGGATGTTACCGTGCATAAAATCATTTGCTGTTAATTAACGCCCTATGAAATAACGTTGCGCCAATGGTAAATCGTTCTTCCGCAGAAAAGACGCCAGCGGTGTGAGATTTATGATTTCTTAGTACGGGCTCTCGTCCGGTTTTCGCCGGCATAGGTTTCATCATATGGTCGGGTGGGCAGGGGAATTGAGGATTTCAGCGAAGGCCTCGGTACACGTCACTAAATGTCAGAGGTTTTAAGGCAAGTAGCAACAACAGGCCACTTAAATTACCAACAATACTATTTGATATTTGTTACTTTCTCAAAAACCGGGCTGGCCCTATAATGTTTATAAAATCTTCCGCCAATGAAGTGTAAAAGAGATTATATGGCACTCAAGGTCGATCTGTGTGTCTGACCCTTATTTATGTCTTCAATATCTTAAACAGTTAGTGGAAGATTTTGGTTACACTAAATGGAACATGGTTAACGTTTGACACTGAGCCGCTGAAACAGATGCGGACACATGACCAATTTCAGGCCGTGTGTACGTCGGTTTTTTTAGAACCAGCCGCTGATGGTTCTGGTTATTTGTGTATGAACTATATTGAATCCTTATACAGAAGACTAATGGGAAAAATTGAATCACATTTTAAGAGCAATTCTTTAGCTAAGCTCATATATCATATCATATGTGTGTGTGTGTGTTTTAAAGGCTGGGTATCGCCTATAATGTTATCATTGCAATATATTGTGATATATGCATGGAAGCGTATTTTGATATGTATTGCGATATTTTCATAATATTTAATATTTATTTACTAAATATATATATATATATATATATATATATATATATATATATATATATATATATATAATGATACAAATATAGAGAAATCAAGTTTTATCAGATATTTTACATTTTTCGTGCAACAACATGTTGCACTCATCAGGTTACACTGTCTGGTTTAAATGTACCTAGGATATATATATATATATATATATATATATATATATATATATATATATATATGCAGATTATTTTCTTTCGCACAATAATTATGACAAAATTAGTAAAACTGCAGTCTGTGTATTTTAGTCTTATTAGTTATTGCCTGATCAGTGTTCTTCATTAATAGCTTACAAAGAAGAAACAGGAATATAAGTTACTAAAAAGTAGTAAGTTATACTACAAGGTAATGTCTGTATAACAATATTAAGAAAGTTCATAAGATCAGAGGACAACATGATAATAACAAAATTGTTTGACTAAACAGGTAAAAGCACAACATGATAGAAGAAAATGATATAAAAAATTTTATTTTTTACAAGAAATGATTGAGCACCAACAGCTTATAATTAGTGAATTCCAATCGAATTAAAAATGAAAATACTGTGATGTGATGATTTGCAACCTACTTTTCCTTGTATTATTATTTCCGATGCCAATAATAATCCTGGAGACGAATCAGAATTGACCAAAATGACCGAAGAATTCTGGTGATTCGCAAGAAATATGGGTAGGTGTGCAGACCCTCCCCGGCAGGCGAGACTTGTAGATTTTTCCGGCCGGTTAAATGAAATCGGCCGGCAAAGAAAAAATTGGTAGATGGGCTGACGGTTTTTCACTTTGCTTGCCCAGCTGAGAGCAAGCCTGGCTGTGTGTAGATTTTATTTAACCGGATTCCATTATGTCCAGAATGATTTTATTCAAATTCTAACCATTTCTCCCGATGAGCTGGCAAATCAAATTGACATTAAGACTGACGAAACGGATAGTTTTAACACTTGAGCAATTATATACGTTTTTATTGCACTGCGAGGCTCCTTTGTCATTTTTCATCAGTGCTGTTCTATGTAAGAAATGTTGGACTTTTTTGTCAACAACAATAACAATTTTTATGAAGAGTGTTTGGTAAAACTGTTGTTGGTGATAAAATATGAGTCCGGCCATAAGATTATTCGGTGGCTAGGCAATTAACCCTGAGGAAGCCCTCATGTGACAGGATGTGACGTTATTTCTAACATCAGGCCCTTTGGTTAAACGGATGTATTCAGGGGTGTTATTATATAGGGATTGGGAGATGAGGGGTATATCCCCCCCCCAACACACACACAGTTTTGTATATCACAAATGAATTGTACTAGTAATTAAAATTGATTTGGTTCCATTTATGAGTTAACTATGAAATATTATATTTAAACCTGGTTTAGAATTAGCTTATCCTGCAAAATTTATCACTTTATTTTCTTAAACCGTATACTTAATTGTAATATACATGTATTTGAAATGTGATAACGTAAATATATTTGATATGTGTTATATTGACGCTAAAATTGTATAATTATATATATTATATTATATATACAAAATATAATATAATAAAATATATTATAACATAAATAATCATACATTATATATATATATGTGTGTGTGTGTTTGTGTGTGAGGACGGGTGGGTGGAAGTGTTTGTCCGCGAATCATCCCTCCAATCCTTGAAGATAAATTGACGCCACCGGATCTGTTCATTTTTAAGGTATGTTATATGTACCTCGAATACAGTGTGTTCTCCTATGAATATTATGGTTTTGTTCTCAAATTATTTCCTTGCTCCTGTACACAAGTAGAAATGAATGTGCACCGGGTTCGATCCGTGACGCCAAACAAACATAGGCACTACCTGGTATTGGCACGGCGAAACTTCACACACAAAAAAAAATTTTTCAAGCTTCTACCCGGTGTTTCTTCTTTGTTTTTCTTCCTTTTGGTGTGGACTTATTGCCCATGCGCAAGATCGGACATCTGGTTCTGCAGTCTTGTTATGGTAAACAGACATGTATTTACTCATACACAGAAACAAAGCAACATATATAACGGAAGTACTGTATGAAGCAAGAAAATCCGTGTGCGGCAATTGTTATGCTGGGAAACGTTTGTATTCAACTGAACTTGTATTCTGAGATAACATATTTTTTATTGCAAATGTACTCTTAGCATTGTGTAGAAGCAATAATTGACAATCTATCCTCGGACACTTTGCTCGGAACCTGTTTGTCTTAGCATAAGGACCTGCTCCAGAACCTTGTATAAAGACTTGAATATTAGGAATGATTAAACTGACTGAATTTAAAACAATAGAACTACATCCAGGATTTCAAAACCTTTTATTGGCACCAGGGCATTAGCTTATAACTTTAGTCAGAGAGAATCACATTACTGACCCATTGGCATTAAATAATTGGAAAAAATTTCAAGTTTGGTGTTTGATTTTGCCTAAATACAATGGTATATTTGGGAAAAACGCCCTGTGTTTCTACTTCAATTAATTTTCGCTAAATTTCAAGCTAAATGTGTATTATTATAAAGTCAAATTCCTTTAAATTAGATTAAATGAGACGGAAATCTGATACAAATGCTGCAATTTTCCCAATATTTCTCATTTATTGTTTAGTGAAGAACAACGGGTCCATTGTAGAACGGCGAAATTAATTTTAGAACGCACTGTAATTCGTTGATGAACGCTCTTTGACCTCAGTATCTTCAGCCACTCCCTCTCTCCCTCTCTCACTCTCTCTTATTCTCTCTCTCTCTCTCTCTCTCTCTCTCTCTCTCTCTCTCTCTCTCTCTCTCTCTCTCTCAAAAGTTACTAGTTACTTTGCCCTTTGCATAACTCTTGATCCTGTGTTGTCGTCGTAGGATGTGTCTTGTTTTATTTGGCGTGTCCCCCACATGATATAAACCCGCGTGTATAAACAAAACGAACAGAACAGCCTGTGTGCGGGGTTATCCTCTTTAGGGATCATCTTTAATTAATCAGATATCGGAATATGCTCCTTTAAGAAAATTGAACACCCGGAACCCCTTTTTAATATTTCCAACGTATTTTATCTTCCAATATCAATATTTTTCAATATGAACAAATGATAAACGGACATTGCAAAGAAACATCACACCACGGTACAAAATACTGAGTCTAGTGTCAACATATTGAGTCAGTGTGGAAGGATGACAAGAGGTTATCCGTCATTGCCAGAAACACGGGCCGGGTATCAGAACTTATCAGGTGGTCTTAGTCTCCTGAATTCGATCGGTGGAATGACAAGACCGGAAGTTTATCAGTCCAGGCCTGCCGTCAGATGAAATACTGATAGCTCGGCCTGGATGTCACGGAAGTCTTCTCGGAGATCTACGGCCTGCTGCTAAGTCAGTCCCTGTTTCTGATTAATGAGATCTTCCTGGATGAGAATGGATGCGGCCCTGTGCCGATTTCAAACACTGTCAGTGGTACAGCGTTATACGTCAAAAGTGGATCCAAAGGGGGACACATAGGTCTTGTCACCCCACCCCCTCTCTTTGAATCACTGCAACCTTTTTTAAGGGTTCAATACCAAGGGAATATTTTAAAGAAATTTTAGAACTGTATATATACATATGTATATATATACATATATATATATATATATATATATATATTTATATATATATATATACACTTACTATGCTGTACCTTTATACATCGTGACGGATTCCATGTCATACATACATATATGTACAACTGTACAACTTCAATAATAGGGGTCAACTGTCTGCATGTTAAATTATGCCCAGTCAACACCAATGTTTGCAGCCTGCAGCCTGACCTTCACCCTGGCTACATGTTTGTGAAAATTGTCCCAACTTTTATTACCCTCCCATTCCGAGTTACACTCCCCCCCCCCCCCCTCCTTATGGATACATTTTTCGCAATTCTGAATCAGGAACTCCTGCCATTATTTAGAAGATACCAAAGGGGTATTTTTATCTGAAACACCCTTTTGTATTCAACAAGCCTCAGCAGTAAGACTGGAGTCCCACAATTCCATTTTTCACAGTTGGTCCATAAAGGTCAAGGGCGGATCCAGGATTTGTGAAAAGGGGGGGGGGGGGTCCCAACCTAGGAGGACTAATGAAAAACCTAAAAAAAGGTTCCCAGGCCCGGAAAAAAGGGGGTACAGGCCGAAATATTTGCCTGACACCCCCTCCTAGATCCGCTTGTTCAGCTTGTACGGCCAGGACTTGAATTTCGAAATCTCCAAAGCAGTTTTTGAATAATCCGACTGACTGTTCTAAATGATCACTGTGATAAAACCATAGTGATTCCTACATTGACGGTCCGTATAATAGGTCCTTATCGTCGAATCAGCAAGGTATCTCGAGGGTTTTATTTTTAGTGCCATGTGTTCTGTTGATTATAGACAAAACGGTTCGGGTGATCTTGCAACTTATGGCATTATAACAGAACTTTCGTATACAGCAACAGAACCGTGTTTGCAACTGATATAGACTGTTTGTTATGATGCTATATATATACATGTATATATATTTTTTATATTAACGTCGATGAACCACTACATATAAATCCTTGACATCGTTGGGTATTGTAACCTTTCCCCACACATGGGTATAACATATAATCTTAAGCCAAATACTTACCCATTACCTGCCTAACATGTTCCCTCCAGACCTGGTCTAGCTGTGTGACGTCATTAGTCACCTCCCTGAAACGTCAGTCTCACTACACCGGGTTTTAACGTATAACGCTTCACTTTTATATCTCATCATAGTTTTGCTACCATTTCCCTTCCTCTACGACTGACTCAACTTAATGGCCTGTAACACATAACCACACACACACACACTCGCATATATATATATATATATACATATATATATGCAATATAATTATAAAACCACGCCAAACGACCACCTTAGATTAGCGACCACCTAAAAACAACGACCGCTTTTTCACGGTCCCAATTCTTTTTTGCTCTTTATATCAGACCTCGCTCGGACGAACACATTGAAAATGCAACCACTCTAGCGAGGTCCCGCTGGTGGTGGGATTTCGAGGTTTTACAGGAGTGATGTCAATTTCACACCCAGAGCGCGCAGGTGCAGTAGTCATCGGGCCTGGTTTACACCAGGATATAAAACGAGAAGCGCGTGATACTCCTCTGTTAAGTAATCCGAAACGAGAATGGAATTCTGCAGATGGACATACACTTAGAGTTAAGCCAGCATTAAAAAAATGGAGGACGTTATCTCCCACAACAACAAAATAATAGTATGAACCTTGAAACATTGAAGGAAATAAAATGATACCTAAATTTCTTAACTAGTATTTATAACCAGCCACTGAAATTCATTCAAAGAACATTGGTGAATGAATTTCTAAAATAAACCGCATTTGTACAACTGAAATTGTACATTTTAAAGTTCCTGTCTTGTATAGGAAGTTGAACTTGAGCAACCATGTTAAATGTGATGAGAATACTTAATGAGATTTATTCTGCAGCCAAAGCCGTGTCTGTATATACAATTTGTGGTGTAATCATTACGGAGGTGATGAATGGACTGTCCTCTCCCAGTGGTTTAGCGTGTTGTATCAATAATGTATACCTCATCTCCATTACGTCTAGTTCGTCTAGCCTCCTGTGATTTCAGCAGGTCTTTGCCCTGTTGACTGATTATGGTCCCATAATTGATGAAGTCTGCTCTCTGTATGTTGGTCCAGAGGGTCTGGACAACCCCCCCCCCCCCCCCCTTTTTTTTTTTTTTTTTTTGCCACCGCAACTTTTTTAAGGGTCTCAGACCATTTTCTGCGGCCTGGAACTGGGGACGTTTATAGGTTTTATTAGAAGTCTTTAGAAAAAGTTCCACCCATCCTTTTCCTAAATCCTGGATCCGCCCTTGTAAACGGGTACTATTAAGACATGTGGCTCTCAAGGCAAGGAAGAAATTTAACTTTGAAGATGTTAGCATAAAAAAAAATAATGCCTATCTCGGTGAAGAAAATGTTTACAGTATGGGTTGCAAACATTAGAATCTTGTACTCGATAGGTACTCCCGACTCGAGTCCTGGTTACCATGACTACAATCATTAGAAAAGGGCTGCTATAATCATTGTAGGTACAGAACATATTTATTAATATTTTTTGTTGTTGTTGGAAGTTACCGCCTCCATTGTTTTTGCTAGCCTAAATAAGTGGTGGTACATCTGATGAATTCCATTATAGTCTCGGACTTCGTCACAAGGCAGTATCACACGCTTCCTCTCATTTTTTTTATATCCTGGTGTTAACCAGGCCAAGTTACTACTGCACCTACGGACCCTGGGGATGTAATAGTCCCAATTGCTGGGGCATACCACCGAGGAAACCCCGAAAGGCCTAATCGTTTTATGAGTGAAACACGGCCGTTGGACTAAGCCTTCCATTAAGCTTGCAGAGCGCACACCCTGGGTAAAGACCCATCAGGTAAAATCTCACCGCATCGACTGAGATTCGAACTCACGATATCCCGGCTAAGAGTATTGTATTCTAGCATCAGAACACCTCATATTGATAATAAACAATTATTAATAAGAGTTAAGGCCTAATAATTAGCTACATACGCTTATAATTATTCTGACCCGAGTACTGGAATACGATTACTGCACCAGGATATACACACCCTGAAAAATGTCTGTACTTGACCTTATACTGTGCTCCCTGCTATGACCGACCACACTGCATCAGTCCTAATTAACCACTAGAGATGTTTGTGTTAACCTTGGACCAGAACTGTGTGTCCATAGGGGAGTGTTTATTTGTCGGTCAGTCTGGATCAAGTGCTGGGCCAGCAGCTGAACAGCCAAAGGCTGCTGACTACAGGTAACACTGCCAGATAAGCACGTGTAAGTAATGACACGCTGCACAGCCACGGGCGTGAGTCTTAAGGAAGCCTTCTTTACGTCACATACAGCCCTGTACGTACCTCTTTATATGCTGGCAATCATTCAGAGATACAAAATGGACGTCTTAAGATTGGGCTTAGACTGCATGTCTATTTATCGTTAAGTTTATTTTATCAAACATCTTACAAAATCGAAATATGATTATTATTAATGATTTGTTTTATGATTGTTATTATGTTTAGAGCCGTCTTTTATATAGCATACTGAACCCAAAACTAGCTTCTTCAAAGTTGCTTTAAATGGACCCATTCCAATATCTGAAGTGTATTAACTACAGATAATCCGTTGAAACTGTAATAAAAAAAATAGGCCAGAAAACAACGATCCCACGGCACACATTTGTTTTGTTAATATTCACGCGTTTATAGTGTGGGAAAGGTCCCGAAAAATAATCCAAACACATTCAGCAATGACGTCTGACGAATTGTCAGATTAACAAGATTTTGCTAAGGGCGTTTTGCAACTAGTGACCTTTCAATTTCCGTACACATGAAACTTCTATATGTAAATTTTCATCCTTCCAATGATTCGCGAGGTTTCCAGTTTCACGATCTTACAACAGAGTCACCTGCACGAGGTATTTCCATTATAATACGATAATATGTACTCAGAACTTCAAAAACACATCTAAGGGATCATTAAACTTGTGGAAATTCCTATTCATTGTTGATATATAATGTGAAATATCTGATATTTTTTATTATATGGATATTTTAAGTTAAAGCCCAATCACCTATCTGACCATTATAAACTAAAGGTAATCCCTTGGAGCCTTAATAAAACGTGAATATCACCGCACACAGGCTGATTGTTTTTTTTTTTCATAATAATGTGTTTATAATATGCCAGCATAATCAAAACAAATTCAATAAAAGCATTAGGCAGTAAGTCAGGTAAGCCAGAGCTTTGAAAGTAGCGTTTTGCAATAAATGACCTTTATACCTCTACATATGTGCAACCTACAACCTTAGGTTACATGTTTTTCCCGTTTGTCAGCATTGCTGTGTTTACAAACAGGTTGTTGATAAACAAGTTCACTAATCCTTCGCGAAGGCCTTTTAAGATATTTTTCACAACCAAAATAACCCTTAGATCTTTATTATATACAGAGCACAACCCATAAATCACCTAAATTCTTTTTCAAACGGTAGGTGATTGGGCACCTTTAATAATCTTTCGTCGGTTCAGTGAGGCTACCGCATAAATTTCGCTCACCTGAGTAGATGAAGCGTATAAATATAAGACTATATGTTCGCGAAATTTTAACCTTCCCGAAGAAAAGTCTAAGCACAGTGTTTAATTCAAGGAAAATTGAACAAGTAAGAAACAAGTGAGACACCCTTTACTATTAACAAAATAAGTGTCACAGGCCATCACAGAGTTCAGAGGGCCCGCCTCTTATTAGGGGTGGGTATTAATACTAACTTCATGAGTTAACCCCCTCAAAATATGTACCTGGTGGAAATTTGTTGGAAGAAAAAATATTTTTTAAAGTAGTGTAACCCCCCTGTACATGGCCTCTGAAAGTTGTGAAGTCGGGAAAACGTGAAAATCATCACAAAGCCAACTCCTATAAGAACACAAGGCTTACAAGGGTTGTTAAGTTTATTAATATACAAATATTTTAGTTCCATTGTTTGTGTATGGACTTTGTCAGGTTCCCTAGAGTACAAAAAAAATTAAATATTTTTTTTCTCCTTCTCTGGGGGGTTATTTTGCCTGTTTTTCTTTCTTCTGCCATTTTTGTGCTAGATCTCACGTATGGCTGATTTTCAAAAACTGACCATTGTGCATAATATTAGTCTGAGGTGACAGAGCTGCACCTGATATTTACTTTAGACCTTGACCTGATTTCCATGGTAATAGACTCCATATCTGATTCCCAATTATCGCTCAGTTGGGAGCGTCAAGGGAGATTTCAGTGACAGCAAAGAATGATTGCAAACCTCTAGTTTTTTCTTTATTTACAGACATGTAAACCACCATACTTAAAATATTTTGGAAAGATATATGGCTTTATATAATTAACATTACTTTGTTTTACCAGGTATTTCTCTATATTTGCTTTTATTAAAGAAAAATATATATATATTTTGGCAAAACGTAATGAAAAATCAATATATGCATGTAATGAGATGCAATTATTATCAAGATTTAAGTACAATACTTGAAAATTTGCATGAAATAAAAGCATAATTAAAACATATTTTGGTATATAAAAATAACAGAATACCATTCAATCTACAAAAACAACAATAACATAATAAAGACATTGTGAGGCGTGTTAACCAAAACTGTGTGTGCAACCTTACCCCTCCAATATGCAGGGATTCCTTTTAAAATGGCAAAAAATATTTCTGTTAGAATCTTTGATTCAGACTAACCTTAACATACATACCTCTCAAATGTTGTGGTTCACTAATATTTGCATAAAAACAATTTTTGCTCTTGGGATATGGATATGTTATCATTGTTGACGAAAATTCAGAAAAGCTTGATACATTTATGATGAAATGAATGAAAGGAAGATTTACAGTCACTCTCACACTTAAAAGTTCAATCTAATAATTACGGTATTAATTATATGGACACTACTAAAGAACGAACCATGCACTATAAAAACATAAAAGTGCATGACTCCAGGATAATTGTGAAAAAAGTTGTAGCCATTTATGTGTTTGTGCCAAAGTTTTAATATCATTCACAAAATAAAAACACATGATGTACGTTTAACTGAAACTTCTTTATAAAAAAAATGCTTTATATTATTGCTAAAGTTAGGAAACTCATGCACTAATTGACCATTAAACTTTCATTAAAAATTATCAAAGATACTAAATGTACAGATGTTTCCAACGAATCTATCACCATCTCTAAAGCTATCCAAGATTAACATATGCAACACAAGAGTAAAAAAAAATATGGAATAATAATGGAGAAATCATGTGAATTTTACTTGAAATAGACCATGAAAAAGGAAATTTCACATCTGATAGTCCCTTTTATAAGCACTATTTTGCCTAATTATGTTAAACCTTTGACAAATGACTAAACAATGGGTTTGCCGGATGAGTTTTGTTTTCAAAGTCAGACAAATAACTGCAGAGTTATAAATGTCGGTTCAATGTAAAATGTGAATCTCTACATAAATCGAAAGTACTCACTACAAAAAAAATATTAATTATAGATGGCTCATGTACAAAAATAAATTTATCTAATATGGATAAGCATAGCAAATTTCAAAGAAATGTATGGGTAAATTATTAAAAAAATGAATTCCTGATGAACTTCAAATGAAAAGATTTTTGTGAAATTTCGGCAAAATATGTTCCAAATTAGGATTGATAACAGGAATGTATATGCATATAATATTTATTATTTTCAATTTATGACCCTTTAATCAATTTTAGTGCAGCAAGGTTTAATACTCAGATGAGACTGGCTGTCAAGGTGTTTAAAATCACACAGCTAATAGATTATAGGCCATTATTACTTAATTTAAGGTTTCCTACAGGATTCACTAGGACTTGTTTGCAGGCATGATCTCCCTCGAGAATCATCTTGTACTTTGACCTAGTTTTTGATGTTACCATATTTCTTTGCCTAACTTCTTCAGCTGAAAGAAATAGATTATCATTATTTCTTCATACAGATAGAGAGCTTCACACAAATAAGACTGGTATATGGGATTTTGTGAGGGAGATGCTGTACATTTATTTTGTAGTTAAAACTGAAAAGGTGTTTCTATCTGCAAAAATAAGGGCATCAATCTAAACAGAGAAGAAATGTTCCAAAAGGGCGCCCTGAACCTGTGGGTCTTTATCTGTAGCACTTATAGGAAATATTTTCAAGCAGAATATATTTTGTGTTTTTTTTTTGTTTGTGTATTTTTCTGTTTGAAATATTTTGCTATACTATTGTACACACACCCACTGCAAGACTGCAATAGAACAAAAGTAATAACTTACAAAACCATGTCTTCGTGATAAATCTTTATACAAAGGCAGTAATCGTAATTAAATGTAGATTTTGCTGAGCCCATTTCTTTTCTGACAGAATTTATCATTGGAAATAGTAAAAAATATTGAACAGCAGTGTGTTGAACATATTTTTCAGACTCTAAAGTTATAGGCCAACTTTTATAGCAGTATACGAGTATATGATTTGATAATATCAATGTCACATATGACTTTATGGCTATATATGCGTCATTTCCTGGTCTGTATGATTTATTCACGTTTTGAGGCAAAGCTATGGTCATACACTAATTATATCAGTGAATTATGGTAATAATACATCAATACCAGTTAATATGATCATGTCAGTACATTTTGAACAACTTCAAACAGTTTTAAAGCCCAACTTATAAAGGAGTTGAAGAATCTATGAAAAAGACTAAAAAAATGTATTTTTTTATATTTTATGCAAACTTCAGAGGGGGTGTACAGGGGGGTTAAACTTGAGAGAAAATTTGGAAAAATATATTTTTCAAGGTTTTATAGACAGGTACATAAATTCAGGGGGTTAGAGTATCGGATTTCCCAAATTTGTTAAATAATACCCACCCCTACTCTTATGTATCTATAGTGCATGTCTTCGTTCCATTATCCATCCGCCTACAAAATGTTTCAGGTATAGTCTGATCACACATTATTAATTATTTGCCCTATGGCAGCTACCTGGTGGTGAAACCCGGCAAACCCTGCTAAAGCGAGCGGTGCAAGTGAGAAGGGGAATGCAGAATATTACGACTGCTTAGGGGGTATAACCGTTTTCGGGCTTTTGAAGTGTTCACAGCTTCACACCCTCTTCACGAATTGCTCTCCCGTGCCTTGGGGAGGAGTTGTATACATCTGGACGTCATGAAGGTGCCACGTGTCTAGGTTCCGTTCAGCCGACCTACAACAGATTTATGTAATTAGAAGAGTTTAATTGGTCTGGCAATACACGTCTTGGTAGTTCTTCGTTTCTCTACAAACTCCAGGCAACTGCCTTTCCGGATGTAGTTGGTAAACAGTTAGATTACCCGTTTCTGTCGGGTTTACTCGTATAGAGCCTGTTTCTCCTCAAGATTACCTGCGATCGAGGATGGATTTGCAGTTCCGTTTTTTTCCGACGGCTTTCCAAAATTTTAACCATGTGAAAAATAGCTCATTGCAAATGTAAATAATGTTAAGCCCAAAATTTCGGATCATGTTCGGTTTTATCATCATATCCAATAATACCACAATATTTAATTCATACATACTTCATTGTTGACATATATAACTGACCAAAGAATCAGAAGACATATCACGTAGGGTCAGTAGTATTTTCCTAGCGACCTAAATAAACTTCTCTTTTTTTTAAATGACAAACCCATTTTGAACAAAGCTAGGACACTTCCAGCTTGCAGGTCTACACTCATATAGCAAGTGCAGATATGAAAAAAAAAAGAAAACGAAAAAGGTAGAAGGGATGTAATATTATCATGGATCTTGATCGAATATCAAATCAACTCTGTGTTATTAACTTTCCTACCGAATCTGTGCAACTAAGAATCTCGTTGTTATATATGAAAACTAAGATGCACACTCAAGGCATACTCTTTGCTTATTTAACATCGGCTCAAATGTAATCTAATATTTATAAAGAGAAGTCGGTCAAAATGTTCTCTGATACTGCGTTGGTAATGACACTGTGCTATAACTTATTTTAAAGGTTATTGTTCCCGCAGTGACCTCGCCGATATGAGAATAAATATTTTATAATGAACACATTATTTTGAGTGACTAATATTTATCCCCACAAGAACCTCTCTTTCTTTTGTGCTTTATGGGCCCACGCAGGCCTAATATTTTTCTGGAGGCGCCTTTAGGATTTTCTTGTTTTCCTTCATTCGGGCTGAACGGCGTGTCATGTCCTGAACCCCCGAATTTATACAATTCACTTATCTTTTAAAACCTCTTTTCATCCCAATATCCATTAACGCCTCTGGAGGAATTTTATTCCTTGAAAAGGAAGTAAAGGCTTTTAATTCAAGTACAGTGAAACCTGAACCAAGCGACCACTGCCGCCAGCGACCGTCTGTGACTTGCGACCGAAAAATTAATGCACCGAGCTTAATCACTTTTTAATGCCCCTGTGTTGAGCGACCGTTTGTGGTACGCGACCACCGACCGCTCAGATGTGGCCAGTCGCTGGTCTTTACCTCCGTTAAGCGACCACCTGGTGTAGCGGTAGTGGCACCTGGCGTCTTAAGTTTAGACTAAAACGACCGTGCCATTTACCGTCTCTTGAATGTGCAGGTGGCAATGGTGACCTACTTTCCCCTCCAGGTGTCAATGGCCCAGGGCTAGCGTGGTTTTAATCTTTCTCCAAAAGTGAAAGTTCCGCGAATATTGCGAGGGAACATGTAAAACGACGCAATCCTTTAATTCTGATGCCTGTGTACCATTATTTTTTTAGCACAGCCTATCTTTGAACACATCGTATTTGTTTAACGATTGTCTAAAACATCTTTACGGTAAAGGATCACGTGCTCTAGGGGAAATCCCTCATTAATATTCATCGAATAGAACTACCGTTGTATTTCTGACACTGCGGTCGCATTCACTACGTTGCGGTCGTTGACCGGAGTCCATAACTAGTCTTAGCGATGTTTAAATAACATTAGCGCGGATTTAATTTTGAAAAAAAGTGAGTCATGAAAGTAAGTTTGTCATAACGTTAGCGATCAACTGTCATTGCTTATCACACACATTTTGACTTGCCAACAAGTCAGTTCTTGACGACGACAAACTGACGACCTGCTTCGATAACATCAATAGAATATTCATCAATAAGACAATAGGACTCAGTGATCAACAAAGTGACTCAGTGTGTACTCATGGTACATCATTAATTAGCGGTTTGTGTTTGTGCAATATAACAAACAGGCTATTCAAAGCTTTTGATAAAGGCTTTTTTAATAAAGTTATAAAAGGACCAGCTTTCTTTGATAATTATTAATAAGATTCCCTTGTTCAGCAGAGCAAAATTGATTGTTTTAAGTAAATATTGTTGTTAACTTGTAAATATTGTTGTGAATATCTTGATTATATATATATATATATATATATATATATATATATATATATATATATATATATATATATCCAGTATGTATTTTTATAATAAATAAATAAATGTTTACGTAGACATATATGCCTTGATTTAACTAATTTGTTCGCTTCATGCTGAGACTTAGACCACCTGAGACTTAAGACCATCTGTGACTTAAGACCGCTTTTGGTGTGGCACATCAGGTGGTCTTAACTCTCAGGTTTTACTGTACTAAACAAAGGCCACATGCTTTCAATGAGAGGGCTTTTCAGTTGGGACAATACCGGGGACTGGGACCAGTCACACTTCAACCGTTTGACATAAATTTCATTTGTTTACAGGTATGTAGAATTTTACACCTTCTTAACATGATAACCATGGCTTTAATAGTTCGGCCAATATATATTTCAAAGGATTGAAAAAGGTTTGTTCAAAAGGAAGCCCTACAACTTAAATACAATTCTGGGGTGGAGGCACGCACATTTATAAAAAAAAAACATGTTACCAGTACATAATTAAACTGATAGGGATTCCATTATCAACCTAGATTCTGCAGTCGTGTTCCATGTTTTAGCAATGTCCAGCTTAAGTTACACGATTTCACTTGGTGGAAGAACAAATAAATGGAATGGGCGGGTTCTATGTTATCAGGGGCGTCAATATGGGGGGGGGGGGGGATGGGGGGTATATATACCCCCCACTTTTTGGCAAGGGGGGGATGGTCAATGTAATCATTCCCCCCCCCCCCCCACTTTTCAAAGAGTAATATTATAATACTGCAAATGAAATATATTAATAAATAGAATTAAAGACTTTTGATCCTTTTACTAAACAATTAAACAATGTTATATTTAAACCTTGCTTAGAATTTACAAAAACTTATTTTCTAAAACACTATAATTATTTGAAATATGATTAAGTATATATATAAAAATATTAATTATATATATATATATATAGTTGAATATGTCACTCGCAGACGCTGAAAAAGGTATATATATATATATATGTGTGTGTGTGTGTATGTGTGTGTGTATACAAAGTCATTCCCCCCCCCCCACCCTGGAAAAAAAATTGACGCCACTGTATGTTATCGACTATGCAAGTTATCGTCCTTTGTCATAATGGTACAAAAGTTATTATTATTTTGATTCCGATTACATTCAGAATTTGATGGATTATTCATACGATTTTACTCTAATACTCTACAAATTTTCTGCTAAATTGGTACATAGTTGGTGTAATTTGCTTTGAGACAAAGCAACGAACCAAGGCTGAAGTTATTTCTTTGCCATCGACTCGCAGTTGTTAACCTGCCTGTTATCTTGAAGCGTTGTCAGTTTTCGATCAGGCTTTTGTATACCATGACAATCAACAAAGCTCAGGACATTTAACAATGTTAGAATCCATTCTCCTGAGCCTGTCCTTTCACATTGAAATTAATTATTCCTTTCTTAGTGTGGTTTCTTACCTCAAATAACCTACATCATTTAATCCCCACGAAACACGTTATGTAGAAATTTCAATAAATTTAATTTAACTTATGGAATAAAAAATGAGCTAATATTCCTCATCTAATTTGATGCATCCCCAAACCGCGACAAAAGGCACCGGTTACCGAGTTTATCAGCTGTAGTTTTATAATAATTCTTCTGCTGGTTGTACCAACGCACCTTTCAATAATATATACTTCTCTACATGCAGAACATCAACGTATACTCGATCCAATAATACAGTTTTTAGATATTTTATATACAATAAAAAGGTAATGAACAAATGATGGTTTATATAATCAGACTGACCCATGCAGGGGAAATGTATATGGTACGGAGTGGTAATGTTCTACTTCCAATATCTTGCTGAATAAAAAATGATCAAGAAAAAAAGTAATATGCGTCTACGTGTCAGTGTTTCATACAGAAAAAAAAATGCTTGTACGATGGTAAGTTATTGTAATGTGGCGACCTGGGTGAATTGCGCGTGTCAGGACGGTAGATTTAATGAGTGACGCTCGCGGCCTTTAGCTCTAGAACGTGTTTTCTCAGCCAAGCCCGGTCAATACTGAAGAACTATAAAGATGGGCCGATTTCATATTTATACTGGTCTGTACAAAAGTGGCAGGCGCGCTGGCCCTATCTAAATGGCACAGGGGTGGCGGCCGTCGCGTGAGACCTAGTCAAGCCGTTAGTTTATACGCCCAGTACAGGCATAAAACGTGATTATACCCTGCTTCTGGGCCGTCCGTGAATCGACCCCTCCGGACATCGAACAATGTGACGTCCCTGAACTTCAATATCTGGGAGAATTATTTATGGTTTCATATATCCCTTTCATGGAAGCCTACAAATGTAGCTAATATTGTACATTTATAACCGGCCACCCATGTGGGTTCATAATTCTGCGTGCGATGTCGCTGCAGTAATCAGGTATTTATGTAAATGCTACTTGGTATTTAGAAAATGTGAAATTTAAAAAGATGATGTATACATTGTAATTGTTTCCTTTTTATTTCCAATGGTCTTAAATGCATTCAATCAAGGACATAAAGGATGTTTATCACCACACAATTTTTTTCCAGCTTTACTCTGTGTGTCGAGGGGCTTCAAAACGTGCAGACTTATAACTGTTTATTGATGACGTCAATGAACTTAGGCCTAGGCTATACCACAGTCAACCGACGTGTAAATTCAGAATGAAGCAATAGTTTTTTTCGAAACTTAACGACGCATGCATCCTTAATTCGTGTAACCTCATGTAGGCTAGAGCGTCATATTGATAGGGCTTACATAGAGTTAACTTTTGCACTTGTCACTCATCAATTTTTGGTTGTGTGCCAAATGGGTTTGGAGCATTCACACGGGCAAATACTGTGATATAATCGTTTTGGTTTACCCGGGTAGAAGTCAGAGGGAAATATCCTTCAGATTTCAGAAATCCTTTAGATTTAACTGATTATAAAAGTAAAGTGTTATAGGCCTAATCTTTAAGCATGTACTATTGTCGGCCGAACATGCAGCCTCGAAGAAAACATTAAAGGAAAATTAGAGGCCCGTATATGCATAGCTACGGTGGCTCGTATAGGACATGCACAAAATTATTTTTTATCTCGTTCCCACGCGATAGTATCTCGTGGCCACGCGATAATTATCTCGTTCCCACGAGATAGTATCTCGTTCCCACGGGATAATTATCTCGTTCCCACGCGTTAGTATCTCGTGGCCACGCGATAATTATCTCAATCCCACGAGATAGTATCTCGTGGCCACGCGATAATTATCTCGTTCCCACGAGATAGTATCTCGTTCCCACGCGATAATTATCTCGTTCCCACGCGTTAGTATCGCGTGGCCACGCGTTAGTATGCCATGCTATAGCTCAAACCCTCATTTGGACAAGAATGTCTGTGGTCTGTTTTATATCGAGCGTCGATGCAGCTTAAATTGTTTGTATGTGTTTCGTTGTATGTGTGTTTGCGCCGAATGCTTTGAGGTAAATTTCAGCAGTTTTCATTGCGTTGGTTCACCATTTCATTGCGTTGGTTCAACTAGCCCATTTTTATTTGTTCATGGAAAACTGTATTGATTGTTTTAGGGTAAGGGTGATATAAACCCTTGTGTACCAAACATGAATTAAGCTGAAACACTTGTTTGTATTTTACATTCTCAGAAATCTTATTTTTTTAGGACTAGGGTTGGGGTTATTTAATTTCGGGTATACCGAACAGGGTAAACAACATGTCGGTTTGTGTTATGTCTCAAGGGAGAAGCTTACAACAAAAGGTTTCAGCCATGCCACTACATTATAACTGGGGGGAGGGGTTAAGAAGACCTTTATACGAGAAATTTGCTCATTCTTCCCCTTCACATTTTTCTTTCTACAATAAAACTTCAGTTATGTATTCATAGGCGACGAAACCGTGGGGGGGGGGGGGGGGGGGCTGAGCCAACATAATGATGGGTATAAAAACATCCACTCTATTATTATTGGGTATTTGCACCCTCACACACACACACACACACACACACACATATATATATATATATATATATATATATATATATATATATCCTCTTCTGCTCAGTACTTAGAGTACCATATATACAGGGCCGCAGACTCCGGGATTTGCGGTGAAAAAAGTTGATATTCTGTGTGAAATGAATCCATTGCCAGACAAATAACAAATTATCTCCCTACAAGGAGGTACTGTTTCACTTAATAAGCATTGACCAATAAAATGCACCAGAGTGCAGTAGTACCCATACAGTTTTTCAAAATTTTCAAAACCTTGAGAGGGTGAGACCCCCTCCCAACCATCCAACCCCCCCCCCCCGTCGGGGACTACCCCATCAAATCCCCCCCCTGCCATTTGTGTCAGGCTACGGCCCTCATTAATAAATATATATATATATATATATATATATATATATATATACACATATATATATAAATAATAATATATATATAATATATATGTATATATAATATATATAATATATATATATATTAGTATATATATATAATATATATTATATATACATATATATATATATATATATATATATATATATATATATATATATATATATATATATATATATACTATTTGGGTATAATATTGGGCCCCCAATGAAAATTTGGTTTCGCCGCCAATGGTAATTTATATTGTGAACATTTATTATGACAAATATTTTACCCGAACAAGACCCCCCCCCCCCCTTACCCGCTCACACATTCTCTAAACAAACATGGCAAACGAGTGTTGTACGAGTCCCTGTTGCATCATTTCAGGTCTCAGCATATTAAGCCCGCTCTAAATTCATGCAAATAATTGACCATAGTCTTCATTCAGTGTATAGAAACATGCCTTAAGGATTTAAGATGTAGGTCTTACTGTATTGTCTGTCCACATTTATCTCGTTCCCACGCGATAATTATCGCGTGGCCACGAGATACTAACGCGTGGGAACGAGATAATCATCGCGTGGCCACGAGATACTAACGCGTGGGAACGAGATAATTATCGCGTGGCCACGAGATACTAACGCGTGGGAACGAGATAATTATCGCGTGGCCACGAGATAATAACGCGTGGGAACGAGATACTATCTCGTGGGAACGAGATAAAAATAATTTTGTGCATGTCCTATACGAGCCACCGTACATAGCTAATACTGTTGTAACAATTTACCAGTATTCCGTCACAAAGCTTCTTAAGCAGTTCTCAGATGAGTGGCATTTGTCAGGTGACAGTGGTAGGTATTAATGATTAACCTAAATTGATTTCTTGCGCACATGTCCCCTGGCCTGATGACACAGAAACTCAAAAACATGAAAAAATAAATTATAAAATTGAAGTGATGTATCGATTAGTCCATCATTTGTGTATGAACAATCCATATTTAGCCGAATGTAAGAATATAAAATGGTCCGAATGCTGTCAATGATGAAAAGACGCGGTGAAAACGTTCAGAAACCGGCGCTCTCTGCGACTAAGACTGTCGTGACTGTTGGACTGAAGACTGAGACAGGATATCAAGGTGAGGACGTTTTACGTGAGTACAATTAGTTTCTACAATTGTCTACACAACTTATTCTTTTAGAAAATCACCAATTAATCTTAATGGCATCACCAAACATTCAAGCTTTGATGGTCACCCCTGTACAACAGTACCGCGTGTCTTGCTTGATGCAAGGCTGAAAATTACCAATTACACATGGGGGAAGCCTGGCTCCATACTTTAAGCGGGACTTTTGTACCTAAAGGTCTCCCACATTGCTACTATACATTTTGTTCGTGGTCACTAGTCAGAGGCGGATCGAGGATTAAGGAAAAGGAGGGGTCCAACCCAGGAGGACTAATGAAAACCCTGAAAAAAGGTCCCCAGGTCCGGAAAAGGGGGGTCCAGGCCGGAAAAATTGGTCTGTAACCTTTATAAAAAGGTTGCTGTAGCTGAAAATGGGGGGGGGGGGCGGACCCCCTGGACCCCTCCCCTGGAGCCGCTTCATGCGACTCCTCAATTGCTTTTATTTAGTGGCTGGCGCAATTTAGAGTGCCCCACTACTAAAAGAAGATACATCTTATTGGGTATAGATTTACTAGCTCACGAAGCTGTCAAGAAACACATGAGATCTAAGAATAAATCCCATCATCCAACCTCTTTGGGCCCCAGGTGCTCAACTGGCCAAATAATGCATCAGTGTGGTATGTCTGTGTGTCGGACACAAGTAATCTGTTGTTTACACACACAGCAGCACCTCAGGGTCAGCTACCACGTGGCTCATACAAACACACTTGTAATGCAGAGGTTTGGATGTTGGAAAGATTAAATTCACAAAACCAGTAAAATCACAATAATAACTTAAATATTCATATAATTGTTAAAAGTTGTTAATTAGAGAGAGAAGCCTATTGAACTTATTTAGTGTGATATGAAATAAAAAGAATATACAGGTTATCATGATAAATTCTCCACTTTGGTGGATCTGTGAGGCAACTGACTTAGAAAACTGTTGCGTCACCATCAGCAGCTAGCATGACTAAATCAAGGTCAGAGCAGTTTCAAGGGAAACATTAACATTGACAGTCAGGATATTAACATTGATTTTCAAATACAGCTTGCATTGAAGTTTGCTTTTAGAATTACATGGATTTTGTTAATGCACAAGCACCTTCTGTAACTTGGGGGTTTAATTAAGCTCTAAAATGAAATAACCTGTTGTATAAATTTAAGAGTATCCAAGTTGTCCTATACCTTGGAGAATAATATGGATTGGCCATGGCCCATGTATATATTAAAGTAGTTATAGCAGAAAAAGTAGCAGCAGAATTTTTGGACCTGACCTTTGTTATAAATCATTATTGCTCAAGTAATCTGTGCAATTCCTCCCTGACTGAAAGTTTATGGAATACCAGTGGTTGTTATGGCATATTGGCCATGGAGCTGTGATAAAACCAGCAGTCGGATGTTATGCATATGGTCCTGTTGGTTCATTATTGAGGTAATGAAGTATCTCCAATAGGCTCATCAGTTCAGATATTAACCATTATCTGGTAGAATTCTCCCCATCAATTTAACGAGAGTTTTGCCCTTCTAATGATAGTCTGATATTTCAAGCGTTGGTATGGCAGTGGAAGTTGTATCAAGAACTACAGTGAAAAGCTTAATTGTTGTCTGCCACCATGTACATTATACATGTTTTGTTCAGCTGCATGCTGCAAGGATATGATGGTGATCATCTAAAGATAGACTTTCCCTTAGGTTCTTTCATTTGTATGTGTGCATTGGTTGGAACTGGTCACTCATAACCTAATATCAATATTACTGATGACATAAGGATATAGTCAGAAAGTAAGCATGGTTTGAAACTCATTTTTAAATTTACAAGCTAGGTATTTAAAGATTAAAATGGCCCAGTGGTAATTTTTTTTGCAGTATCTGTCAGTGATGAAGGACAATCAGTCTGGACTTGTACTTCAGTCCACCTCTTCAGGGACTTTGACTTAATCTTGGGTGTCCCGCACATGTTTCTTGCAGTGGGCTGTGAGGTTAAGACTCAAGAAATTAGGGCTGGTCTGTACGGCCTGACTTACAAATTGGAAAACCTACAATAAAGACTTATAAGTGTGAAGTATAATGACAAAATATTACAAAAATCAAGTTCAGACTATATTCCAAACTCAATCTTTGCATTGGGAATAAAATGTAATTCATTATTAAAGTGAAAAACATGTAAATTAAGACATAAAAAGGCACATGATGATCTCTGATTCCTATTTATATAAGTGCTTTTAATTAAGACAATATTGACTGGTCTTTAACTTGGACTTAAGTTACAAAAGACTTTGGCTTGAACCTCATGCAAGAACTGTGACTAGAGTGGCTTGGACTAAGACACAGGTAATGTGGACTTGACTACATCATTGATATATGCCACGTTGTCTCTGAAGGTTACCAAGCTTAATGTGAAATCAGTGTTATCTTAAGAAGTTAAAAATAAGTGTGCTTGTATGTAAATGTTTGCCAAACAAAGCAGCTTCAAACAGTCAACAACCACTATCTGTATCTATAGGAAACATTTCTGAAAATTTATTGAACTTTTCCCAGGTTTCGTATACATCTGCACTGGCAAACCATACCAATGAGCTAATGACTTATCAAGCTGAATAGAGAGTTAAGAAAAATTATTTTAAGAGAATTTACTTTAAAATTTCTCAGTTACCAAAGTAGAAATGACAGTGTGTAAATTATTTGATATAAGTTTTACAAAAGTATTTTTATTTGTCAGGCAGTTACATGTATGTCTTATAAGATAAATGTTGACTTTAAGAGCAAAAATTGCATTCATATGGCCAGTTATGAAGCAATAATTAATTAATAATTATCATCAAAAATGTTACCATTCTTTACTTAACATTTCTTCCAGCAATGAAGAGATTCAACATACATTTGCAAATATTTGTCCATAGCTTAATAGATTAGCAGTATAGTTGAAATGATAAAATAATATTTTTATTGCTTTTGTGAGATGTATTTTATACAAGCTGGCTATTGTATAATCACTCTAAATTCCATGCAGCATACACAGAGGTTCCCACCTAAGTTTAATATAAACTGAAATATTGTCATTCAAAAACGAAAGATAACTTTAGTGTTTGCATATTTCTTTAAGCAGGTTATTAGAGAATTTTGCTCTTCCCTTTGTTAGTTAGTTGTTGGAATTGTCTGTTGGCCACTTAATACAAAAAGTAATGAAAGGATTCCAGTGGAATTCTGTGGATTGACAAGAATAATACCCAAGGGTTGAACTAGAAATTAAATTTTGATGGTAATCTGGATCAATATATTACTTAATCAAAAGATTATGTTCCATTTTGACACAGAGTGGTTCCTTTGTCCATGGAAGACACATACTTTATTCATAGGTATTAGGGCCAGCCATTTTTAGGCAACTGAATAGGTGATACCATGCATGTTACTCAGACATGACATCATTCTAAATACAGGAAAGCTTGCCAGTGATTAGGGTATCCAGGTAATTTTACAATTAAATTCGCATCTTGTAATCTGATTGTATATTATGTTTTGTTTCAGCAAAACTTAAAACCTGAGGGAAATCAAAATCCTCTGTGGGAACTTTACTCATATCTTTCATGGGACAACATTAATTTGTCAATTTAGATTACTAAGATTAGTTTTCATATTTTCACATAGCGCTCTTGCTTTATGATGACACAAATACCGTCCTTTATGGTAGTCCTGGCAAGCATAAAGCTTCACTAATCAGGCAGATTGCCAGGGTTCTTTATGGTAATATTATTTTTGATTACCCTAACATAAGTGCTATATTTTGAAATTTCTAATACTCCTTGGGAAATAAAAAGTCCATATTATAATTGATGTATTTCATATCCATTTATGAGAGTACCAAACACTTTATCTATGCAAATTAAAGGTTTATATCCATGCAAAAACTGTTACATAAAATGAAGGAATAATCTTGAACACTTTATTAATTTAGTTTTTTTAAAAGGTCTGTACTGAATGAATTAGTTACTATGAAAATGATAATAAGCCTTTTGTTATTTTACTTGCAAGACAAGCATGCAGGTCTAATTTATTTAAGAATATGAAGGCAATTAACATCAGTCACAACTTAAAGTAGGCTATTCACATGCTTATAAATTTGTAAAATTCATCGGATTTCTGGCCTACTGTGTGAACATATAAATGAACTGTAGGTTACATCTAGAAAAGCATGCACCCAGAGAGCACAGACCTCTGCCAATGCAGCTCATTACCCCCATATGGCATTGTCAGAAATGCAGCATTTTTAGCGAACCCGTGAGCTGACAGGTTTGCTAATGCGGCATCGTCCATTGTGCGTTGTCTGTACGTTAACCATAGCTAACTCCAAAACGGCAGGAGCTAACATCACCAAAATTTTTGCAAATAATTAGTTATCTTTGTGATGCACACACAGACCCAGTGATGTTTGTTTAATTGTTTCTTGTTCTAAGTGTTTAGTACTTGCATTGTTCATATACATGTTACACATGTTCTTGAAAAGTAATGGTCCAGCATTGAAGCATTTTACCTGGTGTAATCTCATTGCACAGGTTCGCATTAGGCCTGTAGGCCTTGTTTTTTATTTTAAAAATTCCTGAATCCAGATGGTGCTCCAGATCACCCTCAAACTTTAAACGATTATTCCTTATATCATTGTCAAGCTATCCAGAAAATTACATCAAAATCTATTCATAATTTTTAAGTAAGGTTGCTGCTAGATAAACAAACAAGCGCCGGCAAAAACATAACCACCGCCCCTTGGCGGAGGTAATTAACCTTTCCGAGGAGCATGATGGACATCTTCTGTTATTTGGTCCGGTGACCAAGCATTTTCTTTTATTAAATGAAACAAAATACATGCCAGGGACTTCATAGGTAAACCAAGCATCTGAGGATAAGACAGAGCAGTTTTACATGATCATTTGAAATATTACAAATAAATCTGTCTGTTGATATAATGGACCTGAACAATCAGTGTTCATGTCACCATCAGATGACACTATAATGTGCTGGGAAAGGTTTTAAGTCCTGTGAAGAAAGGTTCTTATAATGTTCTCTTCTTGGTTATTTACAGGCTAGCTGTTTGTAAACAATGCTACATCATTTGCCCATGTTTACAAACAGATTTTTTTTTATCAATCTGGTAAGTCTGATGCCCTTTTTGGACACATTTGGTAATGAACACATGGATAGAAACAAAACAGATTCTGTGTGCACAGTGGGATTGAGGGTTTTTGGCATATTTTGGTTAAAGGTCTAAGGAATTATCTTTATTTAATAAATGTCAGATAACGGAAAAGGCCCCTTTATGACTGTCCATTAAAATTTGCCTAGGAATTTATTTCATTGGTATGTTTTCTTCTTCAGTTTCTTTACTACATAAGCTTCTATCCTGGGTAATACCTAGGTAAAACCTATTGCACCCAGCTAACCCTGTAATGGTTATATCTTGATAGAACCTCAAAGGTTCACTCTAATGCCTTAACGACAGGTTATGGCACCTGGATTATTCCTAGCCCAGTGCGTGTAAAACCACATACCATTCTTTTCATATGGATACCTTCCATCATCATTCAATAGACAGTGCCACCAACAAGCCATAGTCTTATCCTTTAAAGAAAATATGTAATGAAAATAATAATCAGGTCTTTCTTGCATCATGATCAACTTCTACACAAATTTCATTGAACTCCTTGTAACTGAATGATTTAGAGTGTATAGGACACAGAAAAAAATTCTGTCAGACAGATAGTTACTTGCAAGCAATGAGACGGACATCATTTATTATGGGGGTATCATAATACCACACCAGAGCTGCTTTGTTTGAACCCAGACTAAAATATGCTAAAGTCAGCAGAAACCAGATGTAAAAAAGATCAAGTGTACATTATTGATAAGACACACTAAACTGCAGGGAAAGGAGAGAGGGGCAATCAAACTGGTGCTGATTACACTGAAGATTGTTTATACAGTCCCAGCCTTGAATTCAGAGTAAAACTATTGGAGTGTTCTCTTAGCTCTTTATAGATAGATGGGGTTTCCATGACTTCATAAAACATGAACATTTTTTTATCTGAACCTTAAGTTGTTGTAAGCTACTAAAAAAAATTAAATGTAATAAAAATAACGAAATTTGATTTAATTCTTAACTGTTGAGTAATTCTTTCACTGATGACATTTTTTAGTGAAACTTCTCTCATGGAATTTCATTGTGAATTCCATGATAAGCTGGAATCACTCAATCTAGCTTAAAAAAGAAAAGCATTCAATGACTTCCATCATATTGACAACTCCTTTGAAAGAGATATGAGATATGAAATTTTGATTTTTTGATCCTCTTGAAGATGAAATGTCAAGGAACCTTAAATTATCCACAAAGGAAGAAAAATAAATAAAATCAGTTTTTAAATCAATCCCTAGTGCTTTAAATCTTTGTTCAGGCCACCAGAGGCTGGGCACCAGCCTCAAGTTCAGCCTCCTGGGAGATAGAGACATTAAAAACACAGCAGGGCTTACAAAATTTATCATCCAGCATGACAGGCATTGTTTCAATATTGACAGATCCTGTTGCAAGTCCGTCCCTAGATACACTAGTGTTTACAGAGTAATCACCATAGTGAAACACATGAATATTGCAGATGATAGGCTGATATTTGCAATCCATTGTGATAATTGGTAATTCCATCAGAGATGCATCATGTGTATAAGTTAATTTTGTGATGTGTGAATAAGTCATAATTTCATTCAATTTTAGCTCACTTGACTGAAAGTCATCTGAGCTATAGTGATCAGTCTTCTTCTGTTAACTGTCTGTTAACAAGGCACAAATTGTAACTGCACAATCTTGAATCTTCTAACTTGACATCCAGGGAGGTCCATGCAAAATCTCCATGGAAACCATAATTTAGGTCTCTGTTACTCATATCCTCTCAGCTATGCTTCAGTTGAATTGGGATACCACCTACAAAATTTTACATTCAGATGATAAAATTCCTTGTGTGAATGTCTTCCTTGTCAGATTCCCTGGGTCACTTGTTTTTAGTAAATTGATAAAAAATTTGGGTGCCTTAACCACTTGGCTACACCAGATTACCTTCCCCACTGTGTATTTGCACATATTTATAGGAACCAGTGAAGTGACATCACTGTAGTGACGTCAGAGTCTCACCCACCACATGTCGGCATGGCGACTTTGCATGCAGCAGGGAGAGAACTAAAGGCCTTATATAGTGTGCAGCATATATTATATATGTAAGAATATCCATGCTGGTTCATTGTATGTAGATGGAAATGGTTTACATAGAAAAATCCATTCACTGAAGGTGGGGTTCGAACCCACAATCTTTCTATTTGGAATAATATATATAATATATAATATAAAATATAATATATATATATATATATATAAACATATTATAAAGACAATAATGAATCAATAAAGAAAGGCAAGAGAAACAGATAGGCCTATTAACTTTGCTGGAAACTATTACAGAAGAAATAACCAGAGTTTTGATTGGATTTAGGGGGAACAAAAGAATTTGAAGAGGTACTAGGAAGAAAGATATATGGAAAATTTAATATATAAGAATAAAATAATATGATATTGAATAACATTCAGGATATAACAGATATTTCAGCTGTCTTCATAAAATTATGTATTCTTAAAAATAAATTCCTATGGATGAAATCATACAGGCACATGAAGGTTTACAGATAATATCCATAAAGCCAGAGCATGGTATTTGTGTTCAATTTCTGTAAAAATTACTGAAGAAATCACATTCTGAGTGGCCTGGCTGGCATGTACCTTTTATAAGAGGACATCTTTTCCATTCTTGGCTTATATAAACTTCCATAAGTAAATATTTGATTTCAAACAAATCTCCCTCGGGTGGGATTTGCAAGAATTTATATGACCCAAGACCAAGTTGCGCTATTGCAGAATTAGATATCTCCATTATTTTTAAATGCAGCTTACACAGCCTTTATAGACCATATATTTGATTTCATGGTTTCCAGAACTGAAACTAACCAGAACAACTTGAAACTATTTCCTGCTTTATAAATATTTAAGGTTCCTGTTTGACCTTAGCCATTCCACGGTACAATAAAACTTTCTTGATTATGCAGGAGGGTCTGCCTCATTTTGTTTCCACCACATATTTTTAGAATTAAATTACTTTTATGACTGGATATATCATGACCCACATTGGAACTAATTACAAACATTGACAGGACCAGAGTTTTTGTGGTAATAGAGGGGTAAACCTTTATGAGTGAGGTTATTGACCTCAAAATCTACGCTTCGGGGGACTGCACCTTTAATGTCCATAGTAGAGACATGCTTACAGTAGAGGCGTGTTTATGGTAGTCTAGAGATCAGGTTCATTTTGCCCTCTAAAATAGGAGAGTCTATCGAGATGTCAGAGTGCCATACTGTCTGAAGATAAAAATACTTTTGTTATTTTTTATAATAGTGACATAGGACTCACGTCTGGATCTCAGATATTTTTTCAGGGACCCCCGAACTGGCACTTGGACTCAAAGATTTTGGACTCAGAATTGTACTGGGAGGCTAGTACTTGAGAATTCAGGAAGAATTCATCTCATAACCAGGAAAAAATAAAAAAACTCATGTAACGCCTGACATTAAGATTAGGAAACCTACCATTGAGACTGACATATGAAAACTAAAGTTGGCATGTTACAAACACAAGCTTAGACCATGTAACAAATTCAGCCTGTCCATGGGAGGTTAAATGTTGTTTTATATTAAAAGACCTTTCTTGACTTGTAGTGAGAATTTAAGCATACCTATCAAAGGTGTTTTATTTTATTCAACTCCTCTAGAAATGGAACTGGGGTAAGACAGGATTATCTGCATTTACCATAAACTTTGCCATTTTGAACTGCTATTTAATCATATTCAAACTGGGTACATATACATGAATGGGAAAACAACAACAGGCCATGTAGAAGTATGCAGATTTTTCAGACCTGGCATAACAAGGCTGGTTTACAACTTTTTTTACAATTAGGTCAGGTAGATATGATGTCCCCATGAACCTTTCACTAATTGTGAGTGCAAAACAGTAGGTTATATTCGTGTCGTGATTGCAATGCACTCTTTGGGGTTCTTTAAAGTAAGGAGCATGGGTAAACTTACTTTAAAAGACACATGATGGTTACAAATTTGAATTTTATGGTGCTTTATAATAAATTAAAATGTATTGGCGTGGGAATCATTGAATTTCCAAAAGACATGGTATCGAAGAAGGTGGACTTTAACTTGAACCCCAAGGATGCAGACTTGGACTTGAGTGGCTGGGACTGGGACCACATTAAATTTTTAAATCCCCCTGGATGATGATTTTCTAGCTGCGTGTACAAAGGATGTCTTGTATTGGTCACTTGACAATTTCCAACTTATACATGGCACAAGAAATGACATGTTACCAATGAGATTGTTTAACACTTTAGTTTGTGAGTACACATGTATTCACTTATTGCTAAATGTTAAGATTACTGGCTGTTTATCAAGATATCAGTGCAATAGGATTGATTGCCATTGCAGTGCATTTGTCTGAAAAACTTAAATACTTATTCTTAGTAGAGAGGTATTTATGGTAGAGAAGTGCAAAAAGTAGAGGTGTGCACAAAGTAAAGTGGTGCTCTTAGTTAGTCAGAAAAGTGCTCATAGTTACTAGGAGAGGTACTCATAGTAAGTAAGAAGGGGAGCTTATAGTTACTAGGAGAGGTGCTCATAGTGAGTAAGAAGGGGAGCTTAAAGTTAGTAGGAGAGGTGCTCACAGTGAGTAAGAAGGGGAGCTTATAGTTAGTAGGAGAGGTGCTTATAGTGAGTAAGAAGGTGAGCTTAAAGTTAGTAGGAGAGGTGATCATAGTGAGTAAGAAGGGGAGCTCATAATTAGTAGGAGAGGTGCTCATAGTTAGTAAGAAGGGGAGCTTATAGTTAGTAGGAGAGGTGCTCATAGTAAGAAGGGGAGCTTAAAGTTAGTAGGAGAGGTGTTCATAGTGAGTAAGAAGGGGAGCTTAAAGTTAGTAGGAGAGGTGCTCATAGTGAGTAAGAAGGGGAGCTTAAAGTTAGTATGAGAGGTGCTCATAGTGAGTAAGAAGGGGAGCTTAAAGTAAGTAGGAGAGGTGCTCATAGTGAGTAAGAAGGGGAGCTTATAGTTAGTAGGAGAGGTGTTCATAGTGAGTAAGAAGGGGAGCTTAAAGTTAGGAGAGGTGCTCATAGTGAGTAAGAAGGGGAGCTTAAAGTTAGTAGGAGAGGTGCTCATAGTGAGTAAGAAGGGGAGCTTATAGTTAGTAGGAGAGGTGCTCATAGTGAGTAAGAAGGGGAGCTTAAAGTTAGTAGGAGAGGTACTCATAGTAAGTAAGAAGGGGAGCTTATAGTTAGTAGGAGAGGTGCTCATAGTAAGTAAGAAGGGGAGCTTATAGTTACTAGGAGAGGTGCTCATTGTAAGTAAGGAGAGGAGCTTATAGTTACTAAGAGTTGTGCCCATAGTAAGTAAGAAGGGGAGCTTATAGTTAGTAGGAGAGGTGTTCATAGTGAGTAAGAAAGGGGGCTTATAGTTACCAGGAGAGGTGCTCATAGTAAGTTAGAAGGGGAGCTTATAGTTACTAGGAGAGGTGCTCATAGTGAGTAAGAAGGGGAGCTCATGGTTACTAGGAGAGGTGCTCATGTTAAGTAAGAAGGGGAGCTTATAGTTACTAGGAGAGGTGCTCATAGTGAGTAAGAAGGGGAGCTTATAGTTACTAGGAGAGGTGCTCATAGTGAGTAAGAAGGGGAGCTCATAGTTACTAGGAGAGGTGCTCATAGTAAGTAAGAAGAGGGGCTTATAGTTACTAGGAGAGGTGCTCATGTTAAGTAAGAAGGGGAGCTTATAGTTACTAGGAGAGGTGCTCATAGTGAGTAAGAAGGGGAGCTTATAGTTACTAGGAGAGGTGCTCATAGTGAGTAAGTAGGGGAGATCATAGTTACTAGGAGAGGTGCTCATAGTAAGTAAGAAGGGGAGCTCATAGTTATTAGGAGAGGTGCTCATAGTCAGTAAGAAGGGAAGCTTATAGTTACTAGGAGAGGTGCTCATAGTGAGTAAGAAGGGGAGCTCATAGTTACTAGGAGAGGTGCTCATAGTCAGTAAGAAGGGGAGCTCATAGTTACTAGGAGAGGTGCTCATAGTCAGTAAGAAGAGGAGCTCATAGTTACCAGGAGAGGTGCTCATAGTAAGTAAGAAGGGGAGCTTATAGTTACTAGGAGAGGTGCTCATAGTCAGTAAGAAGGGGAGCTTATAGTTACTAGGAGAGGTGCTCATAGTGAGTAAGAAGGGGAGCTCATAGTTAGTAGGAGAGGTGCTCATAGTAAGTAAAAGGGGGAGCTTATAGTTAGTAGGAGAGGTGCTCATAGTGAGTAAGAAGGGGAACTCAAAGTTAGTAGGAGAGGTGTTTATAGTGAGTAAGAAGGGGAGCTTATAGTTAGTAGGAGAGGTGCTCATCGTGAGTAAGAAGGGGAGCTTATAGTTAGTAGGAGAGATGCTCATAGTAAGTAAGAAGGGGAGCTTATAGTTACTAGGAGAGGTGCTCATTGTAAGTAAGGAGGGGAGCTTATAGTTACTAAGAGATGTGCCCATAGTAAGTAAGAAGTGGAGCTTATTCTTACTAGGAGAGGTGCTCATAGTGAGTTCGAAGGGGAGCTTATAGTTACTAGGAGAGGTGCTCATAGTAAGTAAGAAGGGGAGCTTATAGTTACTAGGAGAGGTGCTCATAGTGAGTAAGAAGGGGAGCTTATAGTTACTAGGAGAGGTGCTCATAGTGAGTAAGAAGGGGAGATCATAGTTACTAGGAGAGGTGCTCTTAGTAAGTAAGAAGGGGAGCTTATACTTACTAGGAGAGGTGCTCATAGTCAGTAAGAAGGGGAGATCATAGTTACTAGGAGAGGTGCTCATAGTAAGTAAGAAAGGGGGCTCATAGTTACTAGGAGAGGTGCTCATAATCAGTAAGAAGGGGAGCTCATAGTTACTAGGAGGGGTGCTCATAGTAAGTAAGAAGGGGAGCTCATAGTTACTAGGAGAGGTGCTCATAGTCAGTAAGAAGGGGAGCTCATAGTTACTAGGAGAGGTGCTCATAGTCAGTAAGAAGGGGAGCTCATAGTTACTAGGAGAGGTGCTCATAGTAAGTAAGAAAGGGGGCTCATAGTTACTAGGAGAGGTGCTCATAATCAGTAAGAAGGGGAGCTCATAGTTACTAGGAGAGGTGCTCATAGTAAGTAAGAAGGGGAGCTCATAGTTACTAGGAGAGGTGCTCATAGTCAGTAAGAAGGGGAGCTCATAGTTACTAGGAGAGGTGCTCATAGTCAGTAAGAAGGGGAGCTCATAGTTACTAGGAGAGGTGCTCATAGTCAGTAAAAAGGGGAGCTCATAGTTACTAGGAGAGGTGCTCATAGTGAGTAGGAAGGGGAGCTCATAGTTACTAGGAGAGGTGCTCATAGTAATAAGAAGGGGAGCTTATAGTTACTAGGAGAGGTGCTCATAGTCAGTAAGAAGGGGAGCTCATAGTTACTAGGAGAGGTGCTCATAGTCAGTAAGAAGGGGAGCTTAAATTTACTAGGAGAGGTTTTCATAGTCAGTAAGAAGGGAAGCTCATAGTTAGTAGGAGAGGTGCTCATAGTCAGTAAGAAGGGGAGCGCATAGTTAGTAGGAGCGGTGCTCATAGTCAGTAAGAAGTGGAGCTCATAGTTACTAGGAGAGGTGCTCATAGTCAGTAAGAAGGGGAGCTCATAGTTAGTAGGAGAGGTGTTCATAGTGAGTAAGAAGGGGAGCTTATAGTTAGTAGGAGAGGTGCTCATAGTAAGTAAGGAGGGGAGCTTATAGTTACTAGGAGAGGTGCTCATAGTGAGTAAGAAGGGGAGCTCATAATTACTAGGGGAGGTGCTCATAGTTAGTAAGAAGGGGAGCTCATAGTTACTAGGAGAGGTGCTCATAGTAAGTAAGAAGGGGAGCTCATAGTTACTAGGAGAGGTGCTCATAGTCAGTAAGAAGGGGAGCTCATAGTTACTAGGAGAGGTGCTCATAGTCAGTAAGAAGGGGAGCTCATAGTTACTAGGAGAGGTGCTCATAGTCAGTAAGAAGGGGAGCTCATAGTTACTAGGAGAGGTGCTCATAGTCAGTAAGAAGGGGAGCTCATAGTTACTAGGAGAGGTGCTCATAGTCAGTAAAAAGGGGAGCTCATAGTTACTAGGAGAGGTGCTCATAGTCAGTAAGAAGGGGAGCTCATAGTTACTAGGAGAGGTGCTCATAGTAAGTAAGAAGGGGAGCTTATAGTTACTAGGAGAGGTGCTCATAGTCAGTAAGAAGGGGAGCTCATAGTTACTAGGAGAGGTGCTCAGTAAGTAAGAAGGGTAGCTCATAGTTACTAGGAGAGGTGCTCATAGTGAGTAGGAAGGGGAGCTCATAGTTACTAGGAGAGGTGCTCATAGTAAGTAAGAAGGGGAGCTTATAGATACTAGGAGAGGTGCTCATAGTCAGTAAGAAGGGGAGCTCATAGTAACTAGGAGAGGTGCTCATAGTCAGTAAGAAGGGGAGCTTAAAGTTACTAGGAGAGGTTTTCATAGTCAGTAAGAAGGGAAGCTCATAGTTAGTAGGAGAGGTGCTCATAGTCAGTAAGAAGGGGAACCTAAAGTAAGTAGGAGAGGTGCTCATAGTGAGTAAGAAGGGGAGCTTTTAGTTAGTAGGAGAGGTGCTCATAGTAAGTAAGAAGGGGAGCTTATAGTTACTAGGAGAGGTGTTCATAGTGAGTAAGAAGGGGAGCTTAAAGTTAGTAGGAGAGGTGCTTATAGTGAGTAAGAAGGGGAGCTTATAGTTACTAGGAGAGGTGCTCATAGTAAGTAAGAAGGGGAGCTTATAGTTAGTAGGAGAGGTGTTCATAGTGAGTAAGAAGGGGAGCTTATAGTTACTAGGAGAGGTGTTCATAGTTAGTAAGAAGGGGAGCTTATAGTTAGTAGGAGAGGTGCTCATAGTGAGTAAGAAGGGGAGCTTATAGTTACTAGGAGAGGTGCTCATAGTAAGTAAGAAGGGGAGCTTATAGTTACTAGGAGAGGTGCTCATTGTAAGTAAGAAGGGGAGCTTATAGTTAGTAGGAGAGGTGCTCATAGTGAGTAAGAAGGGGAGCTTATAGTTAGTAGGAGAGGTGCTCATAGTGAGTAAGAAGGGGAGCTTATAGTTGGTAGGAGAGGTGCTCATAGTGAGTAAGAAGGGGAGCTTATTGTTATTAGGATAGGTGCTCATAGTGAGTAAGAAGGGGAGCTTATAGTTAGTAGGAGAGGTGTTCATAGTGAGTAAGAAGGGGAGCTTATAGTTACTAGGAGAGGTGCTCATAGTAAGTAAGAAGGGGAGCTTAAAGTTAGTAGGAGAGGTGCTCATAGTAAGTAAGAAGGGGAGCTCATAGTTACTAGGAGAGGTGCATATAGTAAGTAAGAAGGGGAGCTTATAGTTAGTGGGAGAGGTGTTCATAGTGAGTAAGAAGGGGAGCTTAAAGTTTGTAGGAGAGGTGCTCATAGTGAGTAAGAAGGGGAGCTTAAAGTAAGTAGGAGAGGTGCTCATAGTGAGTAAGAAGGGGAGCTTATAGTTGGTAGGACAGGTGTTCATAGTGAGTAAGAAGGGGAGCTTATAGTTACTAGGAGAGGTGCTCATAGTGAGTAAGAAGGGGAGATCATAGTTACTAGGAGAGGTGCTCATAGTAAGTAAGAAGGGGAGCTGATAGTTATTAGGAGAGGTGCTCATAGTCAGTAAGAAGGGAAGCTTATAGTTACTAGGAGAGGTGCTCATAGGGAGTAAGAAGGGGAGCTTATAGGTGGTAGGAGAAGTGTTCATAGTGAGAAAGAAGGGGAGCTTAAAGTTAGTAGGAGAGGTGCTCACAGTAAGTAAGAAGGGGAGCTTAAAGTTAGTAGGAGAGGTGGTCATAGTGAGTAAGAAGGGGAGCTTATAGTTAGTAGGAGAGGTGTTCATAGTGAGTAAGAAGGGGAGCTTATAGTAAGTAGGAGAGGTGCTCATAGTAAGTAAGAAGGGGAGCTTATAGTTACTAGGAGAGGTGCTCATAGTGAGTTAGAAGGGGAGCTTATAGTTAGTAGGTGTTCATAGTGAGTAAGAAGGGGAGCTTAAAGTTAGTAGGAGAGGTGCTCATAGTAAGTAAGAAAGGGAGTTTATAGTTAGTAGGAGAGGTGTTCATAGTGAGTAAAAAGGGGAGCTTAAAGTTAGTAGGAGAGGTGCTCATAGTGAGTAAGAAGGGGAGCTTATAGTTACTAGGAGAGGTGCTCATTGTAAGTTAGAAGGGGAGCTTAAAGTTAGTAGGAGAGGTCTTCATAGTAAGTAAGAAGGGGAGCTTATAGTTACTAGGAGAGTTGTTTATAGTTGGTAAGAAGGAGAGCTTATATTTAGTTGCAGGGGTGCTCAAAGTTAGTAGGAATGGACACTTATAGCTAGTAGGAGAGGTACTCATGGTTAGTAAAAAGGTGAGCTTATAGTTAGTAGGAGAGGTGCTCATAGTGTAGGTGCTTATACAGTTATAAGAGCACTGCTCTTAGTGGAAAAATGCACATGGTAAGTAAGAGGTGTCTTTAGTTAGTAAGAGAGGGGCTCATGGTTACTAAGAGAGATGCCAATAGTAAGAGAGGTGCTTATTATTAGAAGGAGAGGAGCTCAAAGTTTGTAAGGGCTGGCAGTTTTTGTAGTGGAGTGGTGTTCATAATGGATTGGTGCTTAAAGTTATAGCAGAAAGTTTACCAAAGTAAAGAGGTAAATATAGCTGAGAGGTGACTGACCATAGCAGACAGGTGACCACCACAGGGAAGTGACCATAGTAGACAGGTGGCCATAACAGAGAAATTATCATATTAGAAAGGCGGCCATTACACACCCTTGACTGTAGTGGAATGTTGTCCATAATAGGAAAGTGACCATAGTAGAGAGGAGACCATAGCAGAGAGGTGACACTAATAGAAAGATGGCCATAACACAGCAGTGACCATATTAGAAAGTTGGCCATTATAGAGAAGTGGTCATAGTTGGGAGGAAACTGTAGCAGACAGGTGACCATTACAGAAAGGTGGCCATAGTAGAGATGTGACCATAACAGAGCAGTGACCATAACAGAGAAGCAACAATATAAGATAGGTGGCCAAACTGGTCACATTAGAGATGGGACCATTGTGGAGAGGTAACATAGTATAGGTGACCATAACAGAGATGTGACTTGAGTAGAGTGGTGGCCATATTAGAGAGTTGGCCACAGTAGAGATGTTACCATAGTTTTGAGATGACCATAGTAGAAAAGCACATGGGTAGAAAGCTGGCCATAGTAGAGAAGTGACTATAGTAGAGAGATGACCATAACAGTGAAACAACCAAAGTAGACATCGAGGCAGTCATATAAGAGAGAGTACCATAGTGGAGAGGTGACAATAATATTGAGGTGAACATAGTATAGACATATCCATAGCAGAGAAGTGACCATTCTAGAGAAGTGACCATAGAAGAAAATTACCATAGAGGATCGGTGACCATAACAGAGAGGTGACCATAACATAGAAATGATCATAGTAGACAGGTGACCAAAGATGATAGGTGGTCATATTAGAGAGTGGACCATAGTGGAAAGGTGACAAATAATAGTATTGAGGTGAACATAGTAGTGACATGTCCATAGCAGAGAAGTTACCATAGAAGAGAGGTAACCACAGTAGAGAGATGAACACAGCAGAGGTGACCAGAGCAGAGAGGTGATCATAATAGACAGGTGATCATAGTAGACAGGTGACCATAGACCATAAAAGAGGGATGACCATAATTGAGAATTGCCAATAATCGAAGTTGAGGTGCCTGTTGTATGGGTAGCCCATAGAAGGGTGATGTCCATATAGTTGATAAGTTTGTTGTGGTTGAGAGATACCCATGGTAGAGAAGAGGCCATTATGCATAAGTGTGGTATAGAAGTGCAAGGTAAAAAAAAAAAATCCCATTTTGAAAGAGATGCACAAAATATAGAGATGCCCTCAGAAGGTAGTGTCCACAGTAGAAAGATTTAGTACAGATGTGTTCATGGTAGACAGTACTGATATTTCATAGAGGTTTGGTTGGAAATCTTAAAATATTTTTACACCCATACAGGTGCCCAACCTTCAAGCCGTAATGCATAATTAGTCTACCCCCCCCCCCCCCCCAGCAAGACCTCTGATGTCTATATGGAGTCCATTGCTGCAATCTGCAGCAGCATTTACATAGAACTGTTTAACGTCTACTCCTCCAGCAGGAAGCAGCAATACATCAGCCGCTGTAGGCAAGCTGTTGCTGCCTGTTTTTGCTCGATAGCAGCACTGTGTTCAGAACACACCTGTGCTTGAACCCTGTCCGCAGTTCAATTGTTACTTCAGATATCAGAGACTTACAGGCTGACAGTGCTCACCCTCAGGCTGCCAGTCAATGTTGAGTTGATCAAGCTAGTGCTGCTGAGTTTACAGTGCTGCTGACAGCACTGGTGCTTTATTGCTGTCTCAGGGTCAGGTGTTTGAAGAAGCAAACAAAAGCACCCAGTGTTTTTGATAAATTAAGGTCTTGATGATGATTTGTGACTAACTGGTGGCTGTACAAGTACAGTTAAGCTGCTGCTGTAGTGTTTACCATTGTATGTTGACTGAGGAATATACAGTGAGCTAATGTGTGAAGATACCTCTTAATCAGCTTGGAGATGATGCACTGACTGTAAGTAAAACCATCACTTTATATTTTATATTTTGCTTGATATTTTCTTTCCAGTTATTAAGTCCCCACATTCAACTTTAAAACAGGAGATATAGATGTGGCCATGTTAAATTGTCATTCTCTCTGATTGTTTATCAGTTCTAATGGTGTACCATTTTGTTAATTATATTGATGAATTTAGCTGTTTCCATTCATATTTCATTATATTGGTTGAATTTGTGCATGATCGATAAAGAATGCACATGCTTAGAAGTAGGGCTTGATATAACGCCTGTCTAAAGCAGGCAAACACATGCACAGAAAAGCATTTTTCATTTTCAACTAATTCATTGTAGAAATGAACACAGATGTTTTCCACATCAGTAGCTGTTACGTAGAAACTAATATGACATAAAAACAAAATATTTTGATGGTGATGCTCCACCAACTCCATGTATTTCCCTATAATTTCTTATACTTTCCGTCATTTAAATCCCTCATCTCTTATGTTTTTCTTGTTATATTAACTGCTCAGTTATGTTACCAATATAACAGTGTTACTATTGAAAACATACAGTTCTTTTTACATGCAAGTGTGTATGTAGGATGGCATGTAGGATGTAAGATTCACACATGTTAGTGTGAATGAAAACTTAAGATAATGATGATGATGCATCTTATAAGGAAAGGCAAATTTTTCTATGGAAGGGCAAACCTGTTATAATGCCTTTCCAGTTGAAGTTTTTAAAATTTCTCAGTTTTCCAAACCCTGCATAGAAGTTATGTAGAAAAGGTTTATTTTAATCCTGCATGTCAGAGACATAAGAAAGATAAGAAACAAAGTAGTGTACAGTATTAAACTGAATCTTGTGCGGCAAACAATTAAATGTCAAGAATCCAGCCATTACTTTGACCTTTCAGCTTGATGTACAAATTAGACTGAGTTTACTCTGTCTATATTCTAGGAATAATTCTATTCATCAGATTTCACAGTGATATATAGGTGCATAAAAGGATTAATAAAACATTTTCATCAAATGTTTAATTCTGTCAATCATCAAACATAATTTTACTACCAGTTCCTGCTTCTAGTCATTTCATCTGCTTTTGTTTGTGAAAAAAAAAATATCTGTCAGCTGTCCAACCATCTTCCTGGTAACAAGGCACAAATTGTAACCTCTTGACCTAGAAACTTCTTATGTATTAAACAGATAGGTTATTGGTATAAATCTCCTTGCTTATAAAAATAGCTGCCTGTGACCTATGTTCTGCGAGTTTTATGCATTTTGGTGTTTTTAGCACTTTACAATAGTCTTCTGGGCTGCAAAACGAAAATTTTGAACTCAACCCTAAAAGTGACACATGCATTAACGGCACATATATATCATTGTGATCATGAAAAAATGAAGAAGATCGACCAAGGCATTTCTTCAGAACTCTTGCAGAAACATTTGCAAAGTTTTTACTTTTTGGACTGTTGATGTATGAAATACATACTTTAGATAAATCTCCTGATAATTGGTGAACTTATTGATCATGGATAGCCCTTTCAGCTGTGCAAGACTAGTGGTGCCAACTACCTTTTCTATATTTTTGTTCATTTGAAAAAAATATTTTTCAGACTTGAAATTAGGTTGAACTTGTCTCAGTTCTAGCCAAGCAAACAAATTCCTTTTCATTTAATGCGCAGATTGAAAGAAATTTCATCATTAACATGTTTCTGTCACATAGGAAAATTTGAAGAAAGTCCGTGTGATGAGTTCTTCACAACTGTCATTTGCAAAGAACATATGTGACATATGTTACCAGTTAAGGTATATTAGTTGTTAATATAAACCATAACCGTTCGCAGTTTATTGTAAATTCATTCATTTTCTTAAATTACAAAGACCAGAGTCCAGCAAGACACCAGTGTATCTACCCCAGCTTGTACTGACTGTATCAGCCTTACCTAAACACCACAGACTGCAGATACCTGATTGCCAGCGGCTGTAGTAATAACTGACAGCCGCAGTAACGTACAGCAGCATCAGCCAGAACATATCCAGAAGCAAAAAGGTATCAGTGTACTGTGAAGAGCTGAACTGTTTATAAACAGATCAGTATCATTTCTGGAGAGTGGTACTCTGGCATACTGTCCATATGTTGCATATTAATTGTTATGCTGGTATTATAAAGTTTCCTTCTGGCTGTGTGAAGTCAGCTTTTCTTTCCTTTGTTTCAATTTTTTGCCTTGGCCAGGAGGTTATATGTTCATTCTCATTCATGTATGTGTGTTTTTTCACAACATTAAACTCATACAATCATGAACTGAATCTCATGAAATTTTTTTCATGATTTTGAAAATGGGCCAAGGAAGATTAGGTTAGATTTGGGTGTTCATCCAGCATCTTATCTGGATTTTCGAGCATCATCAAGGAATATTCACAAATGTACTGTTATACTTAAAAAAAAAAAAATGTACTGTTATACTTACCCATTAATCGATCTGAATATATGGGCCAAAAAATAAGTGAATTCACAAAAGTTTCTAGCTCATCAGTGTGGCCTGGCCACCTGTTCAGGTCAGTGGTCTGTTCACAGAGCATTTTTAGCTCAGCTGACTGAGAGTCACCTTAGCTATAGTTGTGGTCCTTTGTCCATCATCTGTCTGTCTGTCAATCGGTTAACAGGGTACAAATTGTAACCACTGGACCTAGAATTCTCTTACTTGACATCCAGGTAGGTCCATGAAAATTCTCCTTGGAAACCTGAAATCTGTTACCCATATCCTCCGAGGTATGGGGCTCAGAATTTACCCCCCAAGAAAAATTTAAAATTTGATACAAATGCTCAAGTATTTGATCAAGTGCATTGATCACAATGATTCGTTGCATGCATATTAATCATGGAGTGTTTGATCAGATTCTGTAGACTGGTGGCACCACCTGTTTTTTTTTTTAATTTTACACATTTTTTTTCTATTTTTGAGATCTCTTAAGATGTGGTCGTCCTTTAACAGGGTACAAATCAAAACCACTGGACCTAGAATCTTCTAACTTGGCAACAAGGGTGGTCAAAGAAAATTATTCTTGGAAACCTGAAATTAGGTCTCTGTTCTCCATATTCTTCAAGTTATGGGGCTTATAGGCACCTCCCAGAATTATTGAAAATTGATACCAAAGCAAGGCACAAATCTTAACCATTGGACCTAGAATCTTCTAACTTGACATCCTGAAAATTCGTCAAAAGTTCTCAGAAACCTGAAATTAGGTCACTGTGACCTATATTCTCTGAGTTACTGGCCATGTTTGAGCACCCCAGAAAAAATGCGAAATACACACAAAATGCCAGATTCCTCAGGAATTTCTGGATGGATTGTCATCAAATTTGGTATGCTAATGGTTCTTGATGAACTGGAACTAATATGCATGAACAATGGGGCCACCTACATTATCTAAATTAGTTGCCTGTACAAGGACATATTGTCAACATGTCAGTCGGCTGAGCGTCATGACCCATTGGTTACTTGTTGTTATTTTGCTCCTATGGTGGAGGTATGTTACCATTGGGATGCAGATATCAAGTTTCATTCTTTTTTTCTTTATATCTTCCACTCCTCCTTTCACTTCTTCTGTTTCTGCTTCCATCTTCCTATTTGAAATTCTCTCCAGGAAGTTGCCTCTTAATTTTTTTATTTTTATCAGATAATAAGGATTCTTGTACATGTAGAATTCCTGCCTTAGTTTCTCTGTTTTATTTCTTTTCTTCTTGTTCTTTCTACTGTTTCTTTCTGTTGTTATTATTTTTTTTCTATTTTTTTATTTTTCTATTTCTTTCTGATTTCCTCTCAAGCAAGTGTTATAATACTAACTCTTTAAATAAAATAATATCTTGAGATTTCCTTCATCAGTTTCCTTGCTAACTTTTTATGCACCAAAGCTTGTAGTAATAAAACAAAGTCAATTTAGAAATGTGGCAAATGGGAATTTTAATGTACAATGTATTATGCAACATTAAAATAAAAAGATAATTAAAACATGGCCAAACAGCAGCTTATAGCATATTTATGGTACTCTCTTAAAAATAAAATTGCAAAAACAAATTTATACAGGTGGAAATAAAGGCAAGGATGAACATTATTTAAGTATACATATCAGATTGATTTAGGTCAGTATGCAAGGAAATCATAACAGTAAAACCTAGCTTTCAAGTCTCCTAAAATAAGACAAAAAATATCAAAGTGATCACTCGCCTACAAAATTCTCATTTTGAATTTACTGCTGGTAACTGAAGGTGTTGAGTTGTTTTTCCCTCAGGCTCAGCTATAAGGTTAAGATGGTAATAAGCAGTCTCCATTGTGCGATATTTATGATCCTCTTGCCGTAAATTAGGCCCGCCAACTAGCAGCATGAGCTTATGGCCGTCATGAAAGGAGGATTAGCTCTGCTTCTAACTGATACTATTTTGGCCCAGTTTCTGAGCCGAGCTCAGCGTCCAGGGGTTTTTGTTTGTTTGATGAGACCCTTATCCTTTTGTCCGCTTCCTCTAGGTTGAAGTGACATTTTCTTCTTGGAATAACTATGGTAGTTCCATAATTCCCCAGACTCCCTGGCGAACAACAATAGCTCAAAGACAGATTGTCTATGACCTTGTGTTTTTCTAGCAGGGCCTCATGTTCATAGCCACGATGTTCCCGTTGAGGGTCACTAACAAATCTCATGGTTCCCAGGAGTCAGGGAGGACTATCCTTAATGCTGCCTCCCAGTTAATTAAACATGGCTTTCATGGCACCAAACAGCAAACGAGCTGCCCGCCTGGCTGGGCTGTGGTGATGGAATAATTACAGAACCGCATGCCCCTGGATAGGTGGACTGTAACACAGTGACCTGGTGATGTCAGTAAAAAGCAATATGATGTTAAAGATGTTAATACAAATGGTAATAGTAAAGATGTAAATGTATTTATATATATATATATATATATATATATATATATATATATATTATATAAAGTTATTTTATAACAATATATAAATTATATAATTGAAATATAATTTTCAGCTGCTAGGTCTTCTTAAAAAAAAATGAAAAAGTTCCCTACTTTTGTGGTCTAGGAGTAAAGCACCGGACTCAAACCCAGGAGTTGATAATTAAGGTGTAGTAATTATAGGGTTAATGAGGCTAAGTGTAAGGCTAATTACTTTTCATGGTCTGCTGCCAACCAGGATTACCTGGATCTACCGTGAGGCTGATAACATAAAAAAATCATATGGGTATCAATTGGTATGTTCAAAATGATAGTGTTTGACAAACTTACAGGATAATTAATTCAGCCTTCCCTGATAACACCTGGGATTTGCCAGCTAACAGATAGTCCAGGAAGATAATGTTGCAGGAAGTCCTGATGTAGTAATATGATACATGACATGTGCTGGACTTCTGTGTCAAATACTGAGAAAGAGAGAAAGAGATAGAGACACCCATGAAGAAAATTGTGTTGGAAGCACTTTCAGTAACAGCAGGGTTAAATAACATACAGGCTCAATATGAGACTGCATTAGCTCTGCTATATTATGACCATACATGCAGTTTTCTTATCAGTTATAAAACACTCAATCTATGCACTCTACATACCCATATATATTAAAAGCATTACTGTGCTAAGTCAGACAGACAGGCAAGGTATACATATAGGCACCAAATCTATTCCAGCTCTGCTGGCATTTGTACCAGACTCAATAATGCCTAGTGTAACATACATCTTGTCTTTGTGTATACTAATGGTTGGCTGTTTAACAGCAAACAAAAAGCACAGTGCAGTAAACAGTATCCTGGATGATGGTAAGTTCAGATCAAAGAATAATTACTGATACTGGTCAAGTATGCACCATAAACAGTTACAGTAGAGCTTTATTAAGCCGAAGCCCATTTAAATCCGAAAAATCGTTTATCCAGAATTGGATTGTTTATCCCAAATCAAAATAATGAAAAATATCTGATAAGATCACCTTATTTTAAGCAAATGAAAAGAGATTATGAGTGGTACATAATTCCGATTAATTAATGCAACCAACCTTATAGGTTATAGGTGTAGAAAGCACAGGTTCTGTTGTGTTCCTGTGTTGTCTTTGAACCACCTTTAACCAGGCACCCAAGCCAGTGTGATTATAAATAGAACAAAGAAAATTTTCACTCTACAACTATTGAAATTATAAAAGGTTATCAATAGTTACATCAGGTTAAAGATGGTAATGTGATTCAAAGAGGGTAAGAGGTAATACCTGATTAAGTCTATCTGTTTAAAATAAAAAAAAAAAAAAAAAAGTTAATGTAATACTGGAAATTTTAAATCACTCTTTTTTAAAAAGATTTTTTTAGGATTTTCTGAAAATGACACTTATTAGTATTAATTGAAGCAGCTCCCTTTTTTTAGCTCAGCTGACTGTCACAAGTCATCTGAGCTTTAGCAATCACTCTTTGTCCGTCGTCCGTCCGGGCGTCCTGTCGTCCGGGTGTCCAGTTGTCTGGCCATCTGGCCGTTAACAGGGCACAAATCATAACCGCTGGAATAGGAATGAAGCACATTATGGATAAATAAAGACACAATTAAAAATTGTGAAATCTAAATCAATTATTTTTTTTAGATATTTATTGTTTTGCAGATTTAAAAGATATATTTTTGTGGTAAAAATTAAATAAACATTTGTATGCATGATGTGGTGTTATCTGACAAGATTGAGATTTATGATGATGCAGTTGAGAATTATATGAATCAACTTTTATATTCAGATATATATGTTATATTGAAAATGTATAGAACTATAAACTTAAATTAAAAAAAAATTGATGTGATAAAAAAATGAAGATTTTTTTACAAACATTTGTTCATTATTTTCCTGCATCAGCAGAATTTGAGATCAGGCTTTGTTTGCCATGTTTTATGTTGTTAATTAGTTATATTTCAACTGTATACATTTCATAAAAAAAAACATATATTTAAGGCAAAAAAAAATTAAAGGTTTGGTTCTCAGGCACCGCCCGCATCAATTTTAAACCCCCGCATCAAAAATTTTTATTTTGATTTTCAATAGAAACTTATCAATTTTGAGCTGCAGCCGCTCGGACATTTCTTTCAAGAAGATAAAATCATACAATTTCCTTTATTATGTAGTGCTTTTACTTATTTAGCCAAATAAATATGTTATTATCATGCTTTTCCCATATAATTTGACATTTTTATCAAACATACCAAAAAAATAAAATTAAAAAACCACCCGCCCGCATTGATTTTCTGAAAAAAGTGCCTGAGAACCATACCTTTTTTTTATTTTGGCCTAATAATATATATTATACAAAAAAAAGATTTGATTGAACAAATGTGTAAACTACTAAAATGTCAACAGTTAATCGAAAAGCCAACTAATGATCATGGTAATTGTACAGATCATTTGTTCACAAACTGCTCACATGCTTCAGTTTCAACATTAGGAAACACTCATGGTCAGGTCACAAAATATTATTTGCAACAATTTCTTGCTCATCAATACAAACCAATCATATAAACCAACCATGGCCTTTATTACGTCTTCCTCTTACACTTTACCTCCATTTAATATTAATTTAGATTTTTACCTTCAAGGTTAACGTCAGCTGAGCACAGTGACCCATAGGTCCCTTGTTTTCTGTTTTTGAGACCTTTAAAGATGTGGTCATCTGTTAACAGGGCACAAATCATTTACTGGACCTAGAAACTTGTATCTTGACATGCAGGGAGGCCCATGAAAAGTGTCCTTGGAAACCTAATATTAGGTCTCTGTTACCCATATTGTCGGAGCTTTATGGCTCAGAAGTACCCCTAGAATAATTAAAAAGCTTGTCACAAAAGCTCCAATATCTGAACAACTATAAAGCATTGATCATCATGATTCTTTGCATTCGTAAAGCTCAAAGGAGTGTTTCATGGATTCCTGCACTCTGGTGGTGCCACCAAAATTTTAAAAAAATTTACACACATTTTTCTCTCTTTTTGAGACCTTTTATGATGCTGTCATCCTTTAACAGTGCTTTTGGTCCTAGAATCTTCTTACTTGACATCCAGGGATGTCCATGAAAAGTCTTCTTGAAAACCTGACATTAGGTCTCTGTTACCCATATTCTCCTAGCTATGAGGCTAATAAGCACCCCCCCCCCCAGAATAATTGAAAATTATGCCAAAAGCAGGGCACAAATCATTACCATTGGACCTAGATTCTTACTTGACATCCTGAGAGTTCCTCCCTAAGTTCTTTTCAAAAACCTTAAATTAGGTCACTGTAACCTATATTATGAGATTTACAGGCTGTGCTTGAGCACCACAGAAATAGTGCAAAATACACACCAGATTGCCAGATTCCTCGGGAATGGCTGGATGAATTGTCATCAAATTTGGTGTGCTTTTACATTGGTCTTGATGAACTTCAGCTAATATGCATGAACTATGATGCCACCTATCTTAATTAGTTGCCTGTGCAAGGACATGTTGTCAACATGCCAGTCAGCTAAGCGTCAAGACCCATGGGTCACTTGTTATCCCCCTCGCAACAAATTGCAGGAGGGGATATAGTAAGACCTCCATTTGTATGTCTCTCTGTCTGGTCATGTTCAAAGATGGGTGATCTTGACCTACTTTTCAAGGTCACAGAGCTTTAGTATAGAAAAAAACTTAGGAGCTTATCTATCAGGAAGCATTTGGTGGATTTTTATGAAACATGGTACAATACCTCTCCAATTTAAATTTATAACTGATTATCAGCTTTTGCTAATATTCTAGTTTCACAATGCAATGCTTACAGATACTGGCCTAATGTTTGGTCTGTGGGCGCATAATGACCACTTACAGATCGAGTTTGCGTTTCGTCCCAGTTAACCTATTTTTGACCATATGACAGATCCTGAATATAGAAAATTTCATGAAAGACAGAAATTATTATGAAAAATGCACATGTATGGATTTTTTTTCACAATGCCTGCAGATACTGGTCTGATTTTTGGTGTGTTGCTTGATCATGACCCTTTACAGATCGAGTTTGCATTTTGCCCTTGTTGACCTACTTTTGACCACATGACACCTCCTGAACTTAAAAAAATTTACAAAATTTAACAAATGTTTTTAATTTGCCCCAGGCGGGGGCATTCGTGTCGTTCTGACACATCTAGTTTTATTGCCACTTATTGTAAAATATTTTCTTTGAAAAAAAACAGATGTCCATCTTTCCCTTAACTTAGTATCTCTGCAGTAACTTACAGGGGCTTTGATGGATTTTCACGAAACTCTCCATAACTACTTATCAACAGATTGATTATCTCACCTAAGTTCGGTTATGGACAATATCCACACATATTAATTAATGTCACAGCTAGGTCACTAGGCTATCTTGTGGTTTTGCTGCGATGTGACTTTGCGATGAAACTCTTCATAAATGTTAATAGATTAAATATCTTGCCAAAGTTTGATTTCCAGCAAAATCAGTGCATATTTAATGAGACAAGAGGTCACTACACTTAAGAGGTACCTTGATGACTTAATTACCAAAAACCCTATGAATATTCATGAAACTCATTACACATATATATTGACCAATAGAGTTTCTTGCCTGAATTAACTTCTCATCAAAATTCGCGCATATTAAATGAGGTCAGCAGTCACCAGATACACTATGGGCAGTTTATACACGTTTGCAGTGCTCTTGTTTACCTTTATACAGCTTAATTATTAATACAGTTAAGCCTCAAAATTGCACCCACCATCAGGCCTTGGGTGTAGTGGTCACATTTTGGAGGCTGTTTTGTAAGTGGGGTTGGTGTAAATTGTATGATATATTAAAAAACAGAAAATAAAAACGCTGAAAAGTGGTCATTAATTCATTGTGGACGCAGAGCCAAGGTGGTTATAAGGGGAGGTATTAAATTACTGTGTCAGCCTTTCGCAATTTCTGTGTCAGAAACAAGCAGAAAATTAATTCTTACATAAGCTAACATGCAAACTCAACAGTCTATCCTAATCTTTTCACTAATTAGTCTGTTTAAGTCCATGTGGACCCTCGGTTTACAACAGGGCACACTGGAAATGCTATGGAAATAAAGATACTAGGCTATCTGAAAAATTGTGAGTCATGTCAGCACGCAATTTTAGCATGGCATCAATTTATATAAGCCCTCAGCTGTTTGGAGGTGTTAGTCCATCAGTCCACCATAATACCAATAAAACCTGCTGGTCTGAGCTGAATTGTGAATCAGATTATCTATGAAGGGGTTATACAAAGTTTGATCTTTGGGGTCATGAGGTTACATTAATATGCATGAGGTATGTGTAGCCTGGGCTGGTCCTTATTAGCACTTAGTAAATTTTTTTTTAGGTTTTAATTTTTTTAATGCTTACTTAACTCAGTATGTACTCTGTAGAGTTTCATTCTGGTGTAGGATGACATGACAGGGGCTTATAATACACTCCATTATCCTCGGCTAAGATTAAAACTAACAATCTCCAGTCTTTGAGTCCTGCATTCTATGCCCTTTAGCCACAGAAGAGGGTACACTAACTATATATACATGTATTGTGCCAGCTTTGGTTGGTTGAGGGCCCCAACTCTAAAAATGGTAATATTGATATGCAGCAACAACTATTCAAGTATTATTATTATTTTTTTTTATTATTTATATCTTATATTTGCATTCCCATATTTCAGTTTATTAATTAATTTCAAACTAATTGATTTCATAATTAAATCTTTAAAATATGAGGAATAACCAAAGCTGAACCAAGGCGAGATCATTGACATGCATAAAAAATACCTAGTGGCAAAATGTTTTTTTCCTCTGTGATAATTGAGTAACTGATAAGGGTATTTGCTCAGTTTAAAGGCATAAGCTAAAAACTGGTGCACAAGTTCCAATAAACATCCAACTGGTTTTCCTGTTCAAACAGGACCTTTTAATGGTTGCAACAATTCCAGACAATGTAAATAGTAGCAGAAGATGAATATTTTATCACCCATAAGTGTAAATCAATTCATGGCCTCACAGTTTAATAAAAGCATGCTTTCCTTGGCGGGGGTCAATTTGTGTCAACAGCATTCACCAGGAAGTAGAGTTTCTTCATACTACCAAGTCTGTGGCAGCTAACTGCCTTCTGTGGCATCTTTGGGTGGTTTCTCAGTCATGAACCAGCAATAAACCACTAAAGTAACTCCTTTTTAGCCCTCAGCCCTTAGGTTGATGGGCTATTGTCGTCACCCAATCTGTCCGTCCGTCCGTCCGTCCGTCTGGCGTCCGTTAACTTTTACCTTGTGAGCGGGATATCTTGAAAAGGATTTACCGTCAGAATTTTATTTCCTCGGTAAAGATGTATATCGACAAAATCTCGGTCAAGTTCGAAGATGGGTGACCTTGACCTATTTTTCTACATTTTAGAGCTGATTATAGAAAAACACTTAGATGCTTATTACTCAGGAACCATTTGGTGGATTTTCACAAAACTTACTATGATTATTGGGACTGATAGTCTGTACCTGCTATATAAGTTTGGTGGCGCCACCTACAATTTCTGATTTTTAATGAATTTTTATCGGATTTTTCAACTTTGGGCTTGTGAGCGGGATATCTCAAAAAGGATTCACTGTGAGAATTTTATTTTTTCGGTGAAGATGTATATTGACAAAATCTCGGTTAAGTTCGAAGATGGGTGACCTTGACCTTTTTTTCTACGTTGTAGAGCTGATTATAGAAAAAACATTTAGAAGCTTATTTCTCAGGAACCATTGGATGGATTTTCACAATACTTACTATGATCATAGGGACTTATGGTCTGTAACGGCTGCACAAGTTTGGGGGCGCCACCTGCAATTTCTAATTTGTATTGAATTTTTCTTGGATTTTTCAACTTTGGCCTTGTGAGCAGGATATCTCTAAAAGGATTCACAATAGGAAATTTATTTCTTTGGTGAAGATGTATATCGACAAAAATCTCGTTCATGTTTGAAGATGGGTGACCTTGACCTACTTTTCAAGGTCACAGAGCTTATAATAGAATAAAACTTAGAAGCTTATTTTTCAGGAAGCATTTGGTGGATTGTTATGAATCATGGTACATACCTCTCCATTTTAAATTTATAACTGAGACATGTACAGATATACATCCATGTGAGAACAGATATTTAGTACTTGTTACTGTTACCACCTCTAAACACTGTTCTTTTGGCTGAGGGCTTTTGTCAGCTTCTGCTGATATTCTAGTTTTTCAATATTCTGCAAAATATCCACATATTAATAAAGGGCAAAGGTCAAAAGAGGGCATGCATATTATACTCTCTTATGATGCTCTTGTTTTACATTATTTCAGACTTTAAAAAAAACATGAAGGCCACCATACTTCACACAGGACACTGAAAACTTATGGGTCACAGTGGCCTTAGATTGCTATATGTATATGTCATGGGAAGAATGAGAATCTGGGAAGATCCAATATATGATTTTTCCCCGGGAAGAATGGGAATCATTTCATACTAGCTATCACTCAATTCTCATATTTCCCGGGACAATTGAGAATTCTGGTTTTTCCCGGGAAGAATGGGAATTCTTATTTTTCCCAGCTTCTGATTCTCTGTCAACTTCATCTCATGAACCTGTCATAGTTATTATTACAATGAAAATGCAAAACATGAAGGAACCTGTTTTATATATATAATATTCATCTCATCTTGCAATTGTAAGCTTTATATTTTATTCATATAATACTATTTCATGTGAGTGTATATTTATTTTTTTTACTGCTAGAACAGTTCAGAATGAATGTGAAAGAAAGATAATCAAAAGTTACTTTTTGAAAAAAAGTAAGGTAACATAAAAAAAGAAAAAGAAATTAAAAGAATTAAAAGTTGCCATAAATGATTCTTCCCTGAATAAATGAGAATTCTCAATTTTCCCAGGTTTGAATTTCAAAACTGATTTCCTGCCACTCCTGGAAAAAATGAGAATTCTCAATTTTCCTTGGAGAGACTGGAATTCTCATTTTTCCCAGGAAGAATGAGAATTCTCATTTTTCCCGAGAAAAAACAGGAATCATTTCATACCCTCTCTTGATTCTCATTTTCCAGGGAAAAATGAGAACTCCCATTTTTCCCTGGAAGATCCAGAATCTTCCCAGATTCTCCCTCTTCTCTTGACGTTATACATCTTATATAACAATATTGAAATGATGACATCTGTACCTTTAAACCATTTTGTGGACATATTGATTCCATGTCATACTGACTTAGAAACAGGTAATTTAATGACTCATCTGCAGGCCACCAAACTGAGATATCGAACATATTGGCTGTTCAGATAGGATTCGTAGTCACTGATAAGAAAAGAAGTCCTGCTCTGGAACATGTATGTGGCTCTTTCATCATTCCTCCATTCCGTCACCCAGCTGTCTGCTTTCTGTATCTCATGATTTTATTTACTGGGAACTGGGCCGATAATTTCATCCAGTTATCGAACAGTGCAAGCCCTAGTAGCTGTTGCCTATACATCTTAACCATGTTTTGACAATGAATATATTTATGTTGGTATTAATGATGCCGGTCAGAATGAAATATGAAATTTTCTTTACATGGTCATGTTGAATTTAATCTGTATCTTGATGGTATGTTTAATATCTCTACAATATATATATATATATATATATATATATATATATATATATATATACATACATTTTGCTTGAATTTTTTAAATGTAATGTGGTTTTCAGGCAGCTATTTAGTACAATTCCAGTGGCATTGATTTATAGCATATATATACTTTAGGATAATGATTAAAAATGTTAAAATCTATTACTTAAATACTTTTAAGAATCAGTACCTTTGCCTATAAATTTAATCAGGTCCTATATTATATATTTTTCAAGTATCACTCAGCCCAGCCTCAAACTGCTGGGCCCGTCCTGACCTATCGGTGTTCCAGTTCATGTTAGATTGTATACTTTGTCTCATTAAATCCACAACAGCGTCACTGATTACATGAAGTTTGATATAACCTGGTTATACAAGTTAACTATATTAAATATCAAATAAACACAGCTTCCTGATACTGAAGATCAGTTACTTAAGTGCACTGTAACCACCTTGTAATTAAGTAAAAGAGAAAGCTAAAATAAAAACATTAATAGAAGTACAGTGGAGTGCCATTCATTTGAACACTGTTTTATCTGAAAACAGTTTACCTGAAATTATCACTGTTATCCAAAATTTTTACAGAAGCAATCTGGTGGTTTGCAATTGTTATTTATTCAATTGAAATAACAGATTGTCATACATATATTTAGTCATGTTCTGGACTAATTAATGCATGCACCACATCGATACCACAATTTGATTTTGGATGGCGTAGGAGGTGTGACATATAATGTCAGGTGGTCTCATGACAATAGCAATTAACATGTTTGTCTCCCTGTCCCTGTATTCCCACTGTGGTATTATCACCATAAATATACTACTTAGCTGTATTTAGAGGGTCTGCATTGTGTTGACATGATGACAGAGTTTGCTTTGTGGTTTGAATGTAAAATCAGCTACTTCAGTTATATTAATTCTGTACAGATTTACTATAGTGTTAAATAAAAAACTATTTTTCTAACCTAAAAATACACAATTATTTGATTGCAAACAATACGTTTTGTTGCCATGGAAACTTGTTGCTATATAAGGTAAGTATTGGTTAAGGCATTGAAGAAAAGTGAAAACCCCCAGTGTTGACTGGCTCCTCAGTTTAAAGGGTATATTAAACACTGAGAGCCTGACAGAAACTCGAAATGATTAATTAAAACATATATATTAGTCTTGGGATTGAGTCACTGCCTTGATTATAATCATGCAATTATCAACAGCATATCAGTAACCTATGATGGATTATTATACACATTTGAGGAGTGCTCAGAATCAGTTGTAATGTCATCATCAATAATCAAAAAGGTTGGCTGACCTCTATAGGAGCAAGAAGTTTCTGATCAAATATAGACATGTACATCCTCTAAATTTTTATATACGCCTATACAATATTGGCTTATATATCTGGTAACCCTATACCTTACATGTCTGTATACAAAACTTTAGTGTAAATCTGTAAGCAAATACAGATTCTTCTAAAGTTTGTTTGCATAAATTTTATTAAAGTTCCTTTCATCATTTTAAAGCCTAACTGAACCTAAGTGGAAAAACCCTGTAATAGATTATAGCAATGCAAGATTGATCATTGAAGTGTCTGCATCAGCTGACTTATAATTGGTTATATGCGATCATTGATCCCACCACTTGTATGTTTGATATATCATAACTATATATCTTATAACCCTGGATGGTTAGATTCTGTCCATTTACTTGTCCTGTACTTTGAGAGAGATATGAGGCATGCTACATACGGGAAATTATCTGCAGCAAGACCCTCAGCCAGGATCGCATGTAATGAAAGGAAAAACAATAGTTCTGAACTGTTTAGTTAACTTACTGCGATGGATAACCAAATGGTATATGACATTTTGGTGGATAAATAACATCTTCATATAACGCAGTTGACTTATGAGATTACAATGGCTTGGCATATTACCTTGTCATGCACGTAAAGTGCTAACCCCTGTAACATAGGTCCCCTGTTCACATGTGCAATGATGGAGGATTCAAGGAAGGTTTGAAGTGCACACTCAAGTAGTGTGTTTTATGATATTTTATAAAGCCATATTTGACCTTTTGTGTTTATTGTGTGCAATAAAAACTTGTTTTTGGTCATTCTATACCTCTAAGTTTTCGCAAGTGCCTGCAGATAAATCACTGGTTCACTGACATCCACAATGTTGTATGAATGTATCTTGTGTAAGGAATGTGAACTTGTGACCACGAAAAGCCAATATTCACCTGCCCTTCTATTAGACTTTATGTGATTTCTGGCACATTCTCTCTATTTATAATTAAGGTAAGGCCAAAAAAAATAAAAGGTAAGGTTCTCAGGCAGCGCCCGCGTCAATTTTTACCCCCCGCATCAAAAATTTTTATTTTGATTTTCATCTTTCAAGAAGATAAATAATACAATTTATGTACTGCTTTTACCTGTTTAGCAAAAAAAATTGTTATTTTCATGCTTTTCCCTGATCATATGACATTTTTATCGAAACATTCAAAAAAAGGTCAAAAATAAAATACCGCCCACCCGCACTGATTTCTGAAAAAAAGTGCCTGAGAACCATACATTTATTTTTTTTGGCCTAATTCATTTTCTTTTAAGTTCTTATAATGCCTCTGTGAAAGACGTACGAGTTTGTTTATCTACAAGCTGTAAGCAAACACAGCAATGTTGATAAAAATGGGGAAAAAACATGTAACTAAAGGCGGTTGGTTGCACATACACGTGTGGAAGTTGATAGGTGACTTAAGTTGCAAAATGCACTTTGCAAATTTAGAAAGATTGCAGATGCATTTAGAGCCAAACTTTTCTTCCTAACCCTTCCATCTTGCACATATAGCTGACCTACATATATTGGGGTCACAAGGTCAAAGGTCAAGGACACAGGGGCCATCTGTCCACATATTTGTTTCCAGATGATAATTCCAGGTTGGATTGAAAAATTGTTTCAAACTTGACTTATATATAGCCTACTACTAGAGGATAAGAAACTCCATTGATTTTTGGGTAATGAAGCCAAAAGTCAAGGTCACAGGACTTACTTCTTTAAAAAAGATTTTGGATGCATTTTAAGCCATTTTTTTCATCTCAAATCTTCCATCTTCCACATGTGGTGTGCCTGACAATAAGGAAAGATTTTTTTTTTATTTTGGATTCACAAGGTCACGGTCACAGGGCCCATCCATTTGCATATTAGTTTATAGTTGATACCTCCAGTTTGGGTATAGACAGAACTTTGTCACAGGATCCACATTTAAAAAACCCCATAAACATTTCCTTATAGACAAAGTCAGCCGATCGTAGAGACTAATGCCAATGGGTCCCTATAATTTGTAGCTCAGAGGACTTTCAGTCATGCTGAACTATAGCAATCACCCTTTATCCATCGCCCTTCCATCTGGCCGACTGTCTCTCTGTCCATCTGTTAGCAGGGCATAAATAGAAACCATAAGGACCAGGCTCATGAGACCTCTGAATTTTTACTTTTGAGTTTCGGAATTTAACAGGCAGTGTCTGAAAACTACAAATTACCTTGAAGTTGTAGTCAAGTTTTCTTTAATATATGACTTCTTTAAATTCACTTACATTTTATCAAGAATTTGCATGTATAATGTTGTTACACTGAAGTTTCAGTCCTACTTTTGTCCCAATTTTTAGCCCTCAGCCCTTAGGCTGATGGGCTATTGTCATCACCCAAGCTGTCCGTCCGTCCGTCCGGCATCCGTTAACTTTTACCTTGTGAGCGGGATATCTTGAAAAGGATTCACCTTAAGAAATTTTATTTCCTCAATAAAGATACATATCGACAAAATCTCGGTCAAGTTCGAAGATGGGTGACCTTGACCTATTTTTCTACATTTTAGAGCTGATTATAGAAAAACGCTTAGATGCTTATTACTCAGGAACCCTTCGGTGGATTTTCACAAAACTTACTATGATTATTGGGACTGATAGTCTGTACCTGCTACACAAGTTTGGTGGTGCCACCTACAATTTCTCATTTTTAATGAATTTTTCTTAAATTTTTCAACTTTGGCCTTGTGAGCAGGATATCTCTAAAAGGATTCACAATAGGAATTTTATTTCTTTGGTGAAGCTGTATATTGACAAAATCTCGGTCAAGTTCGAAGATGGGTGACCTTGACCTACTTTTCAAGGTCACAGAGCTTGTAATAGAATAAAACTTAGAAGCTTATTTTTCAGGAAGCATTTGGTGGATTGTTATGAATCATGGTACATACCTCTCCATTAATTTTAAATTTATAACTGAGACATGTACGGATATAAATCCATGTGAGAACAGATATTTAGTACTCGTTACTGTTACCACCTCTAAACACTGTTCTTTTGGCTGAGGGCTTTTGTCAGCTTCTGCTGATATTCTAGTTCCAAGTTGCATTTTCCTACTTTTTTTCCTACTTTTCCTTATTTACAGCTGTTCTTTCTTTTCTTCTACCTTTATATGAGCCTGTGCTTGACAGCCTAATTTTTCAACCACAGGTTGAATAAGAGTTGGAACATTGTGAAATTCCATGCTTGGACCTCTAGAACAAAGGTGGCATATTTATTGCAATACGAGTGTATGGCCCTGGCATTCATCCTGGATAAAGAAATTTCTCAGTGGAAAAATCACTCATTGTAATTAAGTGACTGACTGAAGATGTACTAAGCCCTGCGAGCCCTCCAGTTAGAAGGGTCTTAGACCTGTTCTCTTGGGGCGTCCCTAGGCGTAAAATTTTGATTGGAGTAGGAATTAATAAAATAATCCCTTAAATAAAAAAAAGAGATTTCAGGTATCTAGATTATCTCTGAACATTTAATGGATTTTTAGCTCAGCTGACTATAATTAAGTCATCTGAGCTATAGTCGTGGTCCATTGTCCGTCGTCCGTCTGTCTGTCCGTCCGTCCGTAAGACTGGCATGTTTTGACACCATTGGACCTACGAATCTGAAATTCGGCATACATTTAGATGTCCCCAAAATCTCCTACCATGCCAAAAATTGGGTCAATAGGACTTCGTTCCTTCGATATATTAATTAAGGAAAAACCTCAATTTTTTATTAGAAATCTACTTTCACACTTCAGGACTGCCTAATATCAAAACCACTCATCTTGTTCTCTTCATATTTACTATAAATATTCCACTATATAGTTCTTATATACTTGCCAGAAATGAAGTCAGTATTATTTAATTTAAAAAAGTTATGGGCCCAAACATAATGGACTTAGTAAAAAAATCAGGAAAGATATTTGGTCACTTAAGACCAAAAGTGTTAAAGGTAGGGACTTTTTTTCAGTAATACAACCTTAATTAATCAAAATTTAATTGTATACCAAAAATTAGATCAAAGTCTGTTAAATTTTTTTAAATATTGGCAAAAATATAAAATTGGTACCTTAAATTTTGCCCAAATTTGGCCACGGCACGTTTTTTTTTGCTGTAAGTACTGTGGATTTAATTTTCACAGCATGTACACATAAGGATTTAATCTGTTAAAATCTTAAATTTGTAAATAAAAGCTGCAAAACTGGGCTAGTTATTGAATTTTTTTGGAGGCTCTTGTTGTATTCCCTTACATTGTCAAGCAGTCCACTTTGGTGACTGTAGGTCATTCAGTGCAGCTCTCTCCACTGAGTTGAGCTTGATCAGGCTGTCTGCAGTTAATACCATACCACAGGGAGCCTTTTTCTCTGGCAACCCCCGCTTCCCCTCCCCCCCCCCCCCCCACCCCCATTCTGTTGACAGACCTGTACTATGAACTAGATGAATCTTAAAATTAAATTTTTTTTCAGCAACGAGCAGTAACAACAGAGACCCCTCCCCCACCCACCCCTTCAATACACAGGACTAATAAACAAGATGAATCTTAAAATTTTAATGTTAAATAAATTCTTTTGATGAGACTTGGACAATTTTGATTGTTTTAAAGAAAAAAAATTCAGGAATTTAATCCTAATATTAAATTGTGATAAAATATTAGGATCTATTGTAAGTGCTAACTGACAAGATTTAAGAAGATATAAATACTTTGTAGCATTTCATTCATATCTCTTAAAGTTGGCAGGGCCTAGGTGTGAATAACACTGTTAACTTAGTATTAAAATTAGGAATATTGGTCAAACTTTGTTGGATTAATTTTAAACTCGTATGGCCATATATTTAAATTTTGAAAACTTAATTACCTTCACACATAATTTGTTTATGAAGTGTTACTTTTATATAACACTTACTGTAGGCCTATTTGTTCCCTTGGTGCATCACTAAATATAATGTCCATTATTCTATAATTTACAGAGTTTCATTTTAGCAGGGCCATTTTCTAATAGCTTTTCTAATGATAATATACATGAAAAACCAAAAGAAATAAAAATATTTTGCAGTTACTAATATTTTCCAAAATTCAGCTGAGCAAGGTGACCCATGGGTCCCTTGTTTTCTTGGAGATTATCCTGTCCTCACAATTTTTGAGTAAAGTTGCAAGTCAAGTAACCAATTAAGGCTTCTACTTGCCCTACATGAATTAATTGTTAGTTGCCCTATTAAAATCAGTATATAGTGTTGTGTAAACTTTTTTATATACGGCACCACCTGCCAAATCAATGAAAAATCTATCCAAGATGTATACACATGCAAATTTCAGGCAGACCACTGCTGAGATATGAATGATTTTTACCCTAGACAGACAAACAGATGGACACCATGCTAAAATAGTTGCAGGTGGTGCACACCAGATTTTTGAATGCTAATTTAAGAGCTATGTAAGATGTATAAACATGCAAAAATTCCGTCCCAAACATCTAACCAGTCCTGAGATATTAGCATGGATATCTGCAGTGTAAACATGATTGTAGGTGGCATCAACTGTCAAATAAATGAGAAATCTGTCCGAGATGTATACACATTCAAAATTTGAGACAGATAAGTCAAACCAAGATATGAATGATTTAACCCAAGGAAGATGAACATATTGATGCTGTGCAAAAATGGTTGCAGGTGAAAATAAATCTATTAAAGAATTACATTCATGCAAAATTTAGCCTGATTGGTCAAATGAGTCAAAATATACGTAACTGCAACTTGTTTGAGTGAAGCAATGAGAAAATAGAATATTGTCTCTTGTTGCCATAAATAAAGTAGGTAAAGCCATCAAAGTTAATGAAATCATTGAAAGATGAGTTTTTAAGCATTTATTTAATGATAACACGATCTCAGATGATTGAATTCATTATTAAAGTGATAATAGAAGTGATTACAGTCAGCTCTAGGCAGCTGGTGTTTCATTGATTACTAGCTGCAGAATGTTAAATCCCAGTGATCCAAAGATTATAGGATCTGGCTCCCATTCTTTCAAATACAAAAACACCACCAAAACAGATGAAGCCTGAAAGCTCTGAGAGATTATGGAGTTCATTTATCAGGGTTGAAGGTAGTCTTGCCATGGCTGTCTAAAAAAAAATACCAGAGTGTTTTTATCCTGATCTGTATAATGTTTCAGTCATTTTGCCTGGATGTGTACCCGTCTTCTTGCCTCCCTGTCTACTAATCCCTTTGCCTGTATGTCTACCTTTCTCTTAGCCTGGATGTGTACCCGTCTTCTTTCCTCCCTGTCTTCTAATCCCTTTGCCTGTATGTCTACCTTTCTCTTAGCCTGGATGTGTACCCGTCTTCTTGCCTCCCTGTCTACTAATCCCTTTGCCTGTATGTCTACCTTTCTCTTAGCCTGGATGTGTACCCGTCTTCTTGCCTCCCTGTGTACTGATCCCTTTGCCTGTATGTCTACCTTTCTCTTAGCCAGGATGTGTACCCGTCTGCTTGCCTCCCTGTCTACTAATCCTTTTGCCTGTATGTCTACCTTTCTCTTAGCAAGGATGTGTACCCGTCTTCTTGCCTCCCTGTCTACTAATCCCTTTGCCTGTATGTCTACCTTTCTCTTAGCCAGGATGTGTACCCGTCTTCTTGCCTCCCTGTCTTCTAATCCTTTTGCCTGTATGTCTACCTTTCTCTTAGCCAGGATGTGTACCCTTCTTCTTGCCTCCCTGTCTACTAATCCCTTAGCCTGTATGTCTACCTTTCTCATAGCCAGGATGTGTACCCGTCTTCTTGCCTCCCTGTCTACTAATCCCTTTGCCTGTATGTCTACCTTTCTCTTTGCCTGGATGTGTACCCGTCTTCTTGCCTCCCTGTCTACTAATCCCTTTGCCTGTATGTCTCCCTTTCTCTTAGCCAGGATGTGTACCGTCTTCTTGCCTCCCTGTCTACTAATCCCTTTGCCTGTATGTCTACCTTTCTCTTAGCCAGGATGTGTACCTGTCTTCTTGCCTCCCTGTCTACTAATCCTTTTGCCTGTATGTCTACCTTTCTCTTAGCCAGGATGTGTACCCGTCATCTTGCCTCCCTGTCTACTAATCCCTTTGCCTGTATGTCTACCTTTCTCTTAGCCAGGATGTGTACCCGTCTTCTTGCCTCCCTGTCTACTAATCCTTTTGCCTGTATGTCTACCTTTCTCTTAGCCAGGATGTGTACCTGTCTTCTTGCCTCCCTGTCTACTAATCCTTTTGCCTGTATGTCTACCTTTCTCTTAGCCAGGATGTGTACCCGTCTTCTTGCCTCCCTGTCTTCTAATCCTTTTGCCTGTATGTCTACCTTTCTCTTAGCCAGGATGTGTACCCTTCTTCTTGCCTCCCTGTCTACTAATCCCTTAGCCTGTATGTCTACCTTTCTCATAGCCAGGATGTGTACCCGTCTTCTTGCCTCCCTGTCTACTAATCCCTTTGCCTGTATGTCTACCTTTCTCTTTGCCTGGATGTGTACCCGTCTTCTTGCCTCCCTGTCTACTAATCCCTTTGCCTGTATGTCTCCCTTTCTCTTAGCCAGGATGTGTACCGTCTTCTTGCCTCCCTGTCTACTAATCCCTTTGCCTGTATGTCTACCTTTCTCTTAGCCAGGATGTGTACCTGTCTTCTTGCCTCCCTGTCTACTAATCCTTTTGCCTGTATGTCTACCTTTCTCTTAGCCAGGATGTGTACCCGTCATCTTGCCTCCCTGTCTACTAATCCCTTTGCCTGTATGTCTACCTTTCTCTTAGCCAGGATGTGTACCCGTCTTCTTGCCTCCCTGTCTACTAATTCTTTTGCCTGTATGTCTACCTTTCTCTTAATCAGGATGTGTACCCGTCATCTTGCCTCCCTGTCTACTAATCCTTTTGCCTGTATGTCTACCTTTCTCTTAATCAGGACGTGTACCCGTCTTCTTGCCTCCCTGTGCCTCCCTGTCTACAAATCTGTTTGCCTATATGTCTCTTTACTTCCTTGTCTACCAGTAGCTCTACTTATATGTCTACCAGTATCTTTGCCTTTATGTCTAACGGTCTCTTTGCCTTTATATATACCAGTCTCTTTGCCTATATGTGTACCAGTCTCTGTGCCCTTTATGTCTACCAGTCTCTTTGGCTGCATGTCTTCCAGTCCCTTTGGCCTTTATGTCTACCAGTCTCTTTGGCCTTTATGTCTACCAGTCTCTTTGCCTTTATGTCTACCAGTCTCTTAATTTGCCTTTATGTCTTCCAGTCTCTCTGGCCTTTATATCTACCAGTCACTTTGGCTGCATGTCTTCCAGTCTCTTTGGCCTTTATGTCTACCAGTCTCTTTGGCCTTTATGTCTACCAGTCTCATTGCCTTTATGTCTACCAGTCTCTTAATTTGCCTTTATGTCTTCCAGTCTCTCTGGCCTTTATATCTGCCAGTCTCTTTGGCTGCATGTCTTCCAGTCTCTGTGGCCTTTATGTCCACCAGTCTCTTTTGCCTTTATGTCTTCCGTCTCTGTGGCCTTTTGTCTACCAGTCTCTCTGGCCTTTATATCTACCAGTCACTTTGGCTGCATGTCTTCCAGTCTCTTTGGCCTTTATGTCTACCAGTCTCTTTGGCCTTTATGTCTACCAGTCTCATTGCCTTTATGTTTACCAGTCTCTTAATTTGCCTTTAAGTCTTCCAGTCTCTCTGGCCTTTATATCTGCCAGTCTCTTTGGCTGTATGTCTTCCAGTCTCTGTGGCCTTTTTTTATTCCAGTCTCTGTGGCCTTTTTGTTTACCAGTCTCTGTGGTCTCTATGTCTTCCAGTCTCTGTGGCCTTCATGACTACCAGTCTTTTTGGCTGCATGTCTGCCAGTCTCTGTGGCCTTTATGTCTACTGGTCTGTGTGGCCTTTATGTCTTCCAGTCTCTTTGGCCTTAGTGTAAACCAGTCTCTGTGACCTTTATATCTTCTAGTCTCTGTGACCTTTATATCTTCCAGTCTCTGTGGCCTTTATGTCTTCCAGTCTTTTAGACCTTTATGTCTGACAGTCTCTTTTGCTGCATGTCTACATGTCTCTCTGGCCTTTATGTCTTTCAGTCTCTTTGGCCTTAATATCTACCAGTCTGTGGCCTTTATGTCTACCAGTCTCTGTTGCCTGTATGTCCACCAGTCACTTTGCTTTTATGTCAACCAGTCATTTTGGCTGCATGTCTTCCAGTATCTGAGACCTTTATGTGTACCAGTCTCGGAGGCCCTTATGTATACCGGTCACTTTGGCCTTTTTGTACTCCAGTCTCTGTGGCATTTTTGTTTACTAGTCTGTGTGGTCTTTATGTCTACCAGTCTCTTTTGGCCTTCATATCTTCCAGTCACTGTGGCCTTTACATCTTCCAGTCTGTTTCCCTTTTTGTCTACCAGTCTCATGGGCCTCATGTCTTCAAGTCTCTATGCCTTTTAATTCTACTAATATCATTGGCTGCATGTCTTCCAGTCTCTTTGGCTGCATATGTCTTCCATTCTCTGTGGCCTTTATGTTTACTAGTCTCCTTGCCTTTATGTCTACCAGTCTCTGTGGCCTTTATGTCTTCCATTCTTTGTGGCTGCATGTCTACCAGTCTCTTTGGTTGCATGTGTACCAGTCTCTTTGGCCTTAATGTCTACCAGTCTCTTTGGCCTTTATGTCTATTAGTCTCTTTATTTGCCTCTATGCCTACTAGTCTCTTCGGCCTTTATGTCTACTGGTCTCTTTGCCTTTATGTTTTCCATTCTTTGTGGCCTTTATATCCACCAGTCCTGGGGCTTTTATGTCTTCCAGTCTCTGTGGCCTTTATGTCTACCAGTCTCTGTTGCCTGTATGTCCACCAGTCACTTTGCTTTTATGTCAACCAGTCATTTTGGCTGCATGTCTTCCAGTGTCTGAGACCTTTATGTGACATACCAGTCTCGGAGGCCTTTATGTATACCGGTCTCTGTGGCCTTTTTGTAGTCCAGTCTCTGTGGCATTTTTGTTTACTAGTCTGTGTGGTCTTTATGTCTACCAGTCTCTGTTGGCCTTCATATCTTCCAGTCTCTGTGGCCTTTACATCTTCCAGTCTGTTTCCCTTTTTTTCTACCAGTCTCATGGACCTCATGTCTTCAAGTCTCTATGCCTTTTAATTCTACTAATCTCATTGGCTGCATGTCTTCCAGTCTCTTTGGCTGCATATATGCCTTCCATTCTCTGTGGCCTTTATGTTTACTAGTCTCCTTGCCTTTATGTCTACCAGTCTCTGTGACCTTTATAACTTCCATTCTCTGTGGCTGCATGTCTTCCAGTCTCTGTGGCTTTTATATCTACCATTCTCTGTGGCCTTTATGTCTTCCAGCCTCTGTGGCCTTTATGTCTACCAGTCTCCGAGACCTTCATGTGTCAAGTCTCTCTGGCCATTGTGTCTACCAGTTTCTGTGGCCTTTATGTCTTCTAGTCTCTGTGGCCTTTATATTTACCAGTATCTGGCCTTTATGTCTACCAGCCTCTTTCCTTTTCTTGTGTACCAGTCTCTTTGGCTGCATGTCTTCCAATCTCTGTGACCTTTATGTCTACCAGTCTCTGTGGCCTATATGTCCACCAGTCACTTTGCCTTTTATGTCAACCAGTCTCCTTGGCTATATGTCCTTCAGTCTCTATGACCTTTATGTCTACCAGTCTCTGTGGCCTAAATGTCTACAAGTATCTGTGGCGTTTATACCTTTTTCTCTATGCCTTAATGTCTACCAGTCTCTGTGGCCTTTATGTCTTCCAGTCTCTGTGGCTGCATGTCTACCAGTCTCTTTGGCTGCATGTCTACCAGTTTCTTTGGCTGCATGTCTGCCAGTCTCGGAGGCCTTTATGTCTACCAGTCTCGGAGGCCTTTATGTCAAACAGTCTCTTAATTTGCCTCTATGCCTACTAGTCTCGGAGGCCTTTATATCCACTGGTCTCTTTGCCTTTATGTCTTCCAGTCTCTGTGGCCTTTATATTCACCAGTCTCTGTGGCCTTTATGTCCTCCAGTTTCTGTGGCTGCATGTCTGCCAGTCTCTTAGATTGCATGTCTTCCAGTCTCTGTAGCCTTTATGTCTACCAGTCTCCGAGACCTTTATGTGTCAAGTCTCTCTGGCCATTGTGTCTACCAGTCTCTGTGGTCCTTATGTCTTCTAGTCTGTGTGGCCTTTATGTTTACCAGTCTCTGGCCTTTATGTCTACCAGCCTCTTTCCTTTTCTTGTGTACCAGTCTCTTTGGCTGCACGTCTTCCAATCTCTGTGACCTTTATGTCTACCAGTCTCCGTGGCCTAAATGTCTTCAAGTCTCTGTGGCCTTTATATCTATTTCTCTATGCCTTAATGTGTACTAGCTAGTCTCTTTGCCTTTGTGCCTACCAGTATCTTTGCCTCCCTGTCTGCCAATCTTTTTGCCTGTCTGTCTACCATTCACTTTACTGCCTTGTCTAGACTCACAGAAGCTTTACTTATATGTTTGCCTGCATGTCTACCAATCTTGTTGCCTGTTTGTCTATCATTCTCTCTGACTGCCACTTTCCATAATAAAGACTGTATACGAGCTCTTAGAATCCCACTAATAGAGCAGTGTAGGATTTGTTCATCAATCATACATTCTATATATGTATAGTACATTGAAACTGTGTCGACAAGAATCTGGAGTGAAACAATGAACTCATTTTATCACAAGGGTTAAATTGATTTTCATCACTCAGCAGATAGAGCCACCAAGAGATTGTTGACCTAATCTTGTGAAAATTATTGAATAGACAGCTATAGACGCACTAATATGCAGTTTTAAGATTCCCTGCAGTCCATACTGTACAGACAGATATTGATTACAAGGTCATCCCTCACAGATATAGGGAGGATCGTGAACTGCTCATACCTAACACCTCCACCCGAGTTTATTGATCACATCCCACGTGTCATTACTCCAGTCAGGTGGAGCCGATCAGTTCACATGTCTCAGCTTATTGGTCGAATCCCTGGGCCTCTTGCTCAGAATTACTCCCATCGCCGGAGCACGTGGGCTCAGGATTCTGCCGGCTGCAGTCAGGGTCAGTACATCTGGCTAAAACACATGATCCCTTACCGAGATGCCATGCTGGTGTTAACTAGTATTCACTGGATCTAGTCATGTGATTTTGATGATACAGGTGTGGTCATATTGGTATATTTATCGTTAGTTATGCTGGATTGTATAAGAGAAACCTGATGTTTGTTTATCAGTGCTGGAACATCTGTCTGCGTGAGAGATGTCACAAGAGGCATCTGTTAATTGATAACTGTATACTGAGGTTTCAGCTGCAAGATATCAAACCTTCTGGATAAATCTATGGATACATGCTAATTGAAACACACCTGGACATGGCAAGTACTACAATGTTATCATTATATAAAGCATACCGTATGTGTAAGCAATGTTTTTGCCTGCCTTTGGCAGAAAAGGGTTGGTTACAGGGTTTTGAGTTTATTTCCATTATGTTATTTTTTCCAGGGTGGGAGGGATGATTTATATGGTACCATGAGGTGCATAACCATCAACAAAAAAAAATATTTTTAATCTTACTGCATTTGCAATAGATCAATTGTCTGTAGCTAATATTAATTTCCATTACTGATCTTTGGTCGGTGCATCATTCACAGTTGACATTTTGAATTCACATCTGATAGACCTGTTTCTATGTACCATTTACCTAATTTACAAAAAAATAATCTAGAGTAGCCAGCAAGAGTGGCTCGAGTCTGTATAGTCTGTAGTATGTATAATGAACTTGAGTGTGTTAAGCTGTTTTATATGTATCAGCTAGCTCTAATGTTTGTGCTAGGTGTAAACATTAAGATACAGAAAGTATTTAGTTTATGAGTTCAAAATCAGTTAAGCTGTTTCTTCATGTTGAAACACCTGGCCAGGTTTCTTTAAAATTGCTTCAACAGGGTGCTTGTGTATCTACAAGGTGGTAGTAAACATGCATGGCCTAGCTCCAATGTTGACAAACAGAAAAAATAGTTTAATCCAAAAATGTTTAGTTGCAAAGATGTGGAAGTTATAAGGTCACTAATTGCAAAACACCATTTGCAAAACTCCATTTCATCTGATTCGTCACCAGATGCCCTTTTTGAATGTGCTTTGATTATTTTGCTGGGTCCTCACAGGTTATAAACATATGGATTTAAACAAACAAACAATCAAACAAACCGCCAGAGTGAGTAGGGATAAGCATTTTCTGGATTACTTTGGTAAAAGTGTCAATTAAGGGATTATTTTTAGTTAATAGAAGAGAACGTGTGGAAAAGGTGCCTTTATAATTTCAAACCTAGGAGTTACTGATCCTGGACAGATTCAAATAGTCTGGTTTTAGGAAGATGGATGGTGAAGCTCAAGGAATCCATGTTTTAACATCTGTAATATATTTGAGAAGCAAACACTAATAATTAGTACAATAACTGATATCAGAGATTATCAGAATATCTTTCAGCTGTGATAATCATATCATCGATTTCACTGTTATTGTGATATCATATTACGGGTTTTTGCCTGCAGTTTGGTATAAAAAGCATGCCCATATATGATTATTGAAAATACAAAGATTATGACATCACCATGTTCATTCTGTGTTCAGAATATATAATTTATTTTTAAGAATAACATGTCTTTTAATGAATCCATTGAAATTCTATGATGATCGAGATAACTGTTATAATAGAAATAAATGTGAGTATTTGTATGGTCAAAACGATTGTGTTCAACAAACTGGTGGAAAGAATTGTGAAATCTAGGGATTTTCAGGTTATATTTAATTATTATTCAGAAAAACAGTGTGAAAATGGTGGCAATTTTGATATGATGACATTTGCAGGAAAGTAATAAGTGGCAATTTTGATATGATGACATATGCAGGAAAGTAATAAGTGGCAATTTTGATATGATGACATATGCAGGAAAGTAATAAGTGGCAATTTTGATATGATGACATATGCAGGAAAGTAATAAGTGGCAATTTTGATATGATGACATATGCAGGAAAGTAATAAGTGGCAATTTTGATATGATGACATATGCAGGAAAGTAATAAGTGGCAATTTTGATATGATGACATATGCAGGAAAGTAATAAGTGGCAATTTTGATATGATTACAAGTGCAAGAGCTCCAGTGATCAGATACAGTAAAACCTGAGAGTTAAGACCACCTGATGTGCCACACCAAAAGCGGTCTTAAGTCACAGGTGGTCTTAAGTCTCAGGTGGTCTAAGTCTCAGCATGAAGCGAACAAATTAAGAATATAAAGGCATATATGTCTACGTAAACATTTATTTATTTATTATAAAAATAAATACTGGATATATATATATATATATATATATATATATATATATATATATATATATATATAATCAAGATATTCACAACAATATTTACAAGTTAACAACAATATTTACTTAAAACAATTAATCAATTTTGCTCTGCTAAACAAGGGAATCTTATTAATAATTATAAAAGAAAGCTGGTCCTTTTATAACTTTATTAAACAAGCCTTTATCAAAAGCTTTGAATAGCCTGTTTGTTATATTGCACAAACACAAACCGCTAATTAATGATGTACCATGAGTACACACTGAGTTACTTTGTTGATCACTGAGTCCTATTGTCTTATTGATGAATATTCTATTGATGTTATCGAAGCAAGTCGTCAGTTTGTCGTCGTCACGAACTGACTTGTTGTCAAGTCAAAATGTGTGTGATAAGCAATGACAGTTGATCGCTAACTTTATGACAAACTTACTTTCATGACTCACTTTTTTTCAAAATTAAATCAGCGCTAATGTTATTTAAACATCGCTTAGACTAGTTATGAACTCCGGTCAATGACTGCAACGTAGTGAATGCGACCGCAGTGTCAGAAATACAACGGTAGTTCTATCCGATGAAAATTAATGAGGGATTTCCCCTAGAGCACGTGATCCTTTAGCGTAAAGATGTTTTAGACAATCGTTAAACAAATACAATGTGTTCAAAGATAGGCTGTGCTAAAAAAAATAATGGTACACAGGCATCAGAATTAAAGGATTGCGATGTTTTACATGTTCACTTGCAATATTTCGCGGAACTTTCATTTTTGGAGAAAGATTAAAACCACGCTAGCCCTGGGCCATTGACACCTGGAGGGGTATTGTGAATTAATGTCCAATTCACCGCGGGGAAAGTAGGTCACCATTGCCACCTGCACATTCAAGAGATGCTAAATGGCACGGTTGTTTTAGTCTTAACTTAAGACGCCAGGTGCCACTACCGCTACATCAGGCGGTCGCTTAACAGAGGTAAAGACCAGCGACTGGCCACATCTGAGCAGTCGGTGGTCACGTACCACAAACAGTCGCTCAACACAGGGGCATAAAAGAGTGATTAAGCTTGGTGCATTAATTTTTCGGTCATAAGTCACAGGCGGTTGCTGGCGGCAGTGGTCGCTTGGTTCAGGTTTCACTGTATACTGATATTATGATATCACAATAAAGTGCAATAAAATTTGTATCATTATCATGATATAAAAATCTGATATGGTCCTATCTGTTCAGCAAACATATTTTTCACAGTGATTTATTGGCCATTTGTGAATTGTCTAAGTACAATTTGTCAGGCACCAGTCATTACCCATTTACTGCTTGCACAGAAAAGTGCATTACTGTCTGTCATTAGTGAAACCAGGCCAGCAACAATGTGAGTGACAAGGAAAAGGCATCAACGGAAAACATTTTGAAACATAAATTTTACAGCATCAAACATTGACATGTCTCTGATACAGCCAGGTATTCACCATAAGTTTCTGTTGACTTGTCTGTACATCATTTCTCACTTAACCCACGTATACATATTAATGAACTATTGGTAATTCTTACTCAGAAAAGTTCTTATGCCTCTGTGGCAAATGTTTGAGCTTGTTTATCAAAAACAGATGTGTATAATTTGTTAATAATATTTTGTGTCAAGTCCAAACAATTATTAATTAATGTAGCTACATCATGAATGACCACTGCATGAAGTTGCAGTAAATGTTTGTGCATATACAGTTTACCATAAAAAGAATGCCTGATTGGTATCTGCATGACTGTAATGAAAGCTAGGTCTATGAATTGTGAAGGCTCTAAATAGAATTGATTCAACAATCCATTCTTTACCTTTGATTCAATTCTGAATTCAATTCTTACTGAAGTTGTAAATTTTGGGACTTAAATTAAAATAAAGAAAATAACAGCAATTGTACCAAAATAGATTTGATTAAATTTCGATCAGTAATTACAAAAGGAAAATATGGCTATCTCTCTGTTAAATTTATTGCCGCCATACATTTCAAAATCATTCGAGTGGTCCTCCAGTGAATGTTCAAAGTAGATTTAGTGTACACATGCAATGAAGAACTTCAAGAGTACAAACTGCTCTGTCAAATTTGCAAACATGATGACTTTGGGATGCTCCGTAACAAAAAAAATCAAAATGAATGGATTCATAGCTGAATGTTTAATTACAATTTAATTGAGGGCTTGTAATTCATTGCATAGTTAAATCCCAAGTAATGATACACCAGTGCACCAATAAATCATGATATAAAGTCAAATGTTGTAATATCATCCTCAGATTTCCCTGTATCAATACACTGATGATACTAATAGGTTTTTCAAGGGAAAGCTAATTTAGTCAAACATTTTAAATAGTCTGTCAGCACCATGAAAAGCATCCAAGGTGAAAGTTTATTTGTAAGAAATAAATTAAACAGGTTCTTAATAGCTTATCCTTTTGAACTGTATGTGTTTTATTAACAGATGCAAAGACAAAGCCATTGTAGCTTTTTCTTTGGTATAAAACTGAGATTTGGGCCAGAATACTCATATATGCATGGCTTCTTTGCAAAAATATCAGAGCTCTAAAATAAAGCCTTTTTATAAGGTGAGATGAATATAATTAAAACAGTCAGACTGATTAAGTGGCCAGCAAGTCTGATTAATACTTGAGTTTGAATATTGGATAGGTACAGGTTTCATTTGTCTCTGACTGTAGATGTTTTTATCTATTGGCAGCCATTTCACATTATAATTTAATTCACTTTTGCTCAGTAAAACCATCGCAACACAAGGGCTTAGTTCATCCCCTTCAGCTGCTTAACACCCTGTTATGGTTCTGCATGTGAGGTAAGAGCAAGAGACCAAAAAGGTAAGAAAATGAATGAAAATGCAATAATTGAAATTAATTGATTAATTCATGCTCGATTCAATTATCCATCAATGACTGGTTTCGTTTCAATGCATCAATTATTTGACGCATTGTTACAGCCCTACTTTGTATGTGATTAGGTTCCTTTAAATGAAAGCAACACATTTTATTTTGAGGTAAAGGCCACTAAAAAACAGTTTTTTACAATCTCTGATTCATCACTGGAAGCCTCCCTCCAACACCCACAATTTGGTGACAAGGAAGTATATTAGCTACAGAATATATGTATGACCTTGAAAATTGGGTCAAGGTCAAAATAAATATCAATATAAATGAAATCTCTCACCTATGACCAATCTTGTACCCAAAGATCTTTTTTTTTTTAAGTCAGCCTTATTTGAGATCTAGAACCAACACAGACAAGAAAAATGAAAGAAGAAAAAAAAATGTTATTGATGGTTTTGCATTCTGCGGACTTTAGTAAATCCACCCAAAAAAATGACCCCAATAGTCTCAATACAAAGAAAGGCTTAAATAACCAGGAAACAAATTATAGGTTGAAAAAGAGGGCCTGCAACATCAGCCCAGTATTAGCTTAATCCTGAAAGCCATTCCTTATGGAACTCCAATTAACACAGGTTAAAGTAGGTGTAGGAATGGAAGTCCATGGGAAATCTGCCTTCACAATCACTTATTCAGTCTCAGTGAGACTAATTAGATGCATTGAGTCAAAGGATTTTCCCTGCTGAAAAATATTAATAAGCTCAGGGCCATTTAAGTTGATATCTATTACCAAGCTTGTCTCAGTCTTAAGCTAAAGTTAAAGATTTGGATAATTAGGCCCCCCCCCAAAAAAAGGTATGGTTCTCAGGCACTTTTTAAAAATATCTGAGGTGGGACAATTTTTTTTACCTTTTTTTTTGTATGTTTCGATAAAAAAGTTATATGATCAGGAAAAAGCATGATAAAAACAGAATTTTTTGCTATACAGGTAAAAACACTGCATAACAAAGGAAATCTGATCAAAATTGTATTATTTTACCTTTTCAAAGGATGAAAATCAAATAAAAATTTTTGATGCGGGGGGTTTAAATGAACGCATGGAGTGCCTGAAAACCACACCTTTTTTTATGCCCCTGCCACAAAGTGGCCGGAGCATATAGTTTTACCCATGTCCGTCATTCCGTCCTTCCGTCATACCGAAATCAAACAGTTGTACGGACTTTTTTTCGCAATGCCTGCAAATATTGGCCTAATTTTTGGTGTGTGGGCAGATATAGACCAGTTACAGATCGAGTTCGCGTTTCGTCCCGGTTGACCTACTTTTGACCGTTTTACAGCTCCTAAACTTAGAAAATTTCATGAAAAATAGAAATATTCATGACAGATACACATGTACGGACTTTTTTTCGCAATGCCTGCAGATATTGGCCTGATTTTTGGTGTGTGGGCAGATATAGACCAGTTACAGATTGAGTTCGCGTTTCGTCCTGGTTGACCTACTTTTGACTGTTTTACGGCTCCTGAGCATAAAAAATTTCATGAAAAATATGAAATTTCATGACAAATACACATGTACGGATTTTTTTTCGCAGTGCCTGCAGATATTGGCCTGATTTTTGGTGTGTGGCCAGATATTGACCAGTTACAGATTGAGTTCGCATTTCGTCCTGGTTGACCTACTTTTGACTGTTTTACGGCTCCTGAACATAGAAAATTTCATGTAAAACATAAATTTTCATGACAAATACACATGTACGGACTTTTTTTCGCAATGCCTGCAGATATTGGCCTGATTTTTGGTGTGTGGGCAAATATAGACCAGTTACAAATCAAGTTCGCGTTTCGTCCCGGTTGACCTACTTTTGACCGTTGTACAAACATAGAAATTTTCATGAAAAATAGAAATATTCATGAAAGATACACATGTACAGACTTTTTTTCGCAATGCCTGCAGAGATTGGCCTGATTTTTGGTGTGTGGGCAGATATAGACCTGTTACAGATAGAGTTCGCGTTTCGTCCTGGTTGACCTACTTTTGACCGTTTTACGGCTCCTGAACATAGAAAATTTCATGAAAAATATGAAATATCATGACAAATACACATGTACGGACTTTTTTTCGCAATGCCTGCAGATATTGGCCTGATTTTTGGTGTGTGGCCAGATATTGACCAGTTACAGATTGAGTTCGCATTTCGTCCTGGTTGACCTACTTTTGACTGTTTTACGGCTCCTGAACATAGAAAATTTCATGTAAAACATAAATTTTCATGACAAATACACTTGTACACTTTTCTTCACAATACCTGCAGATATTGGCCTGATTTTGGTGTGTGGGCAGATAATGACCAGTTACAGATCAAGTTCACGTTTTGTCCCAGTTGACCTATTTTTGACCGTTTGACGGTGCTCTAACAAAGAAAATTTCATAAAAAGGTGCATATGTATGGACTTTTTTTCGCAGTGCCTGCAGATACGGGCCTGATTTTTAGTGTGTAGGCAGATAATGACCAGTTACAGATCGAGTTCTTGTTTTCTCTCAGTTGACCTACTTTTGACCATTTGACTGCTCCTGAACATAGAAAGTTTCATGAAAAATATAAATTTTCATAACAAATGCATATGTACTTACTTTTTTTCCTCAATGCCTGCAGATACCACCCTGATTTTTATGTGTGGGCAGATAATGACAGTTACAGATCGAGTTCGCGTTTCATCCCGGTTGACCTACTTTTGATTGTTTTACGGCTCCTAAACAGAAAATTTCATGAAAGACAGAAATTTTTATGGAAAATGCACATGTATGGACTTTTTTTCACAATGCCTGCATATACTGGCATGATTTTTGGTGTGTTGCTTGATAATGACCCGTTACAGATCGAGTTTGCATTTTGCCCTTGTTGACCTACTTTTGACCATACGACACCTCCTGAACTTAAAAAAATTTTCAAAATTTTACAAATGTTTCTAATTTGCCCAAGGCGGGGGCATTCGTGTCGTTCCGACACATCTAGTTTTTACCTTATATCCATAGTTGACTGGAGATTGCCTATATGCATGGGAAGAAAAGTGTTTAAAAAAGGCTTGGCTGGAAGGTCCTTAATCAATGGACCAACTCAACAATATACTGAGGTTGCCTTTTTGTTTGCAAGAGTTCCAAATTTGCAATATTCTGGGAAAGGGAACTATCATGAAAATAAAACCATAGGAATAAGAGGTCCATTGACAAAGGCAAAGTTTAAAAGTAAAAGGTTGGCATTATGAGAGAAAAATAAATCGAATACTATGTTCAGAGACTGATATTTTAAATGATATCAGATCTTTTTGAATCTTCTCCTATTAATGACCAATATATATTGTTGATAAGATTTTGTGCATATAGTATTTGATTTAATTGATACATGTAATAATTGTTATTCTAGGTATTCTAATTGTAGGTCTTAAGTATTTTTGGTTGCAAAAATTGAAACCTCATAAAACATTAAAAAAGTGAAAGTAGCAAAATTTTAACCTTGAGAATTAGTAGCCATGCAACTGCAGTATGTATAATCTGAGTAGGATTGCACTAATTACAGGAACCCTCCATATTTTTAGCTAAGTGCTTACCAAAAGGACTGGCAGTGATCAGATTTAGCTTAATATACAATATCATTTATTCAAATTTCTGACAGGTCTTTCCTCCAATTCTTGTTATTTTATATTAAGCTTTGGTGTTATCTTCCTTTTTCTGTGGGAAAAATCCTTCAAGAGAAAGATGCTTCATCAGCAAATCATAACCAGAGAATATTGATGGCAGAATGTAAACCAGAGTACAACAAAGAGAACCGTTGCTGTGTCCATATAGAGTCCTTTGAACACAATTGCAGACATTTCCAGTATCCAGGCTTAGACCACTGCCTCACTGATGCTTCACTAAACATGAGCGGCATCATTTGTAAACATGGGCATTGGCAACTGTAGCCATGGTGTCAGAGAGGTCATTCTCATCAAACTAATGGGGCTACAGATTTTCAAGCCAGAGATTTCTGTAGTGGCTGATGATTTGGTATAACATCATACAAATTGACTGTGTTATTTGTTTTTTGTTTAAATACATGTAAGATATAACCATATCAAATTGATTCTATTTTAATTACCTCTGCCAAGGAGGTTATGTCTTTGCCGATTTTGTTTGTTTGTATGTCTGTTTGTCTGTTAGCAACATAACTCTAAAATAATAACATATCTTTATTAAATTTTGAGGATAGCTCCAAAATACTAGGAACAATAATTAAGTCTTTCAGGTGATCCAGTTCACAATCTGGATCCCTGGTATTGTTATAAACAAAAAATGCTGCATTTCTGACAATGCTACATGGAGGTAATGAGCTGCCTTTGCAGAGGTCTGCACTTTCTGAGTGCTTTTCTAGTTGATATATGTCACCCTGAAAAATATTGGGCCGATCTGCACATCTTCAGCGTTCCAACTGCTTCACCAGAAAAGCAAGCTTCACTGGCGAGACAGTACGGTCCGCTTTTATGTCACCCCGTAACATTAGTTTCTGTGCAAGGTTTTAATCAAATATATCTTATCTTATAAATTTGTAACACAAGGGTCCCCCTAAGTGCCCATCAATGCAATTAACAAAGTCAGCCAAATAAAAAAATATTCTTATTATTTCTAATTTCTCTTCTGGCATCCTGAAGCAGGTGTAATGGGTGAAAATAGAAATAGTGCTTAATGTGGATTTGAACCTGCTTTGCCAAAAAAGCAAGTTTCACTAGCAAGGCCAGTAGGTATGCTTTTGTATGCAGGTTTACATTCACCCCCTCTCTTGGGAATGTTCTGTCCCCAGAATGCAAGAATCTATCCTGAAAGCCACACATTTAAACTGGGTTGGGCATTGTGCCAGTTGACACCAACTCCCTGGATCCCACTGCTGCTGCCATTTGTAATGGGTGAAAATGCAAATAGGGTCGAATTTCGATTCAAACCTGCAACTTGTGATAGTGTCACAATTCAGATGCATGTGCTTCCAGCTGAGCTAATAAAGCAAGCTTCACTAGCCAAGCCTGTAGGAACACTTGTATTCATGGTTACATTCACCCCCTTCCCGGGAATGTTCTGTCCCCAGTATGTGGGATTATATCCCTGAGGGCCACACAAATGAACTGGGTGGGACATTGTGCTATGTGCACAAGTCAGATGTTCTACCTGCTCAGTAATAAAGCAAGCTTCACAAGCAAGGTCAGTGGGAATGCTTTTGTATGTACAGTTAGATAGGCATGGTATCCCATTCTGTCCAGCTCATGCTCCTGGTAAATCATTTTAAGACCAAGTATTTTTTTTTCTTATTATATCCCCATACAAAGTCAGGATACTATGTTTTAATGGTTTAATCTCGGAGGAGTGATTGGCCCTACTAGCCTGAAATTGTGCATATCCATAGATCCTGGACTTCTCCATCTTGTACTCAAGACTGGTGGTGCCATCTGCAGTCATTTTGCTGTGGCATCCATCTTTACATGTGCTATGGGTGAAAATTGCTCATATCTCTGGAGTGGTTCAAGGTATTGGTCTTAAATTTGGCATGTCTTTCCATCTTTGAAAGTTTTCTTGTAAACCAGACAGGTGGCGCCACCTACATTCCTGTTTCCATAAAATAAATTAATGCTCTTTTCTCAAGAGTGATTCACCATATTGGCCCCGTTATTTGGTGAAAAATTCTGTTTCTCAAGTTGATGGATGGAAGAAACCATAGTTGCTTGCCAAGTGTCAGTATGTGCTGCTGAAAGATGCTGCTGCAAGGAGGCTGTAGTCACTATAAATCATACCCTTGGCCTTCAGAAGAATTAAAGCTAGCTATTCACCTAAATGGGCTTATCCTGCATATAATTGAAGGAAGTCTTCCTATGAATAAAGTTTTTTTATAAAACCCCTGTGGTTTAATGTAGGAGCTTGGTTTCCCACAAGTCATTAGTCAACATAGCAGTGTTGACAAATTAAAAAAAAACATTTTGCTAAGGCGGTTGGTTGCATATGTGGGGAAGTAACCTAGTTTCAAAACACCCTATGCAAAACTCTGGTTCATCTGATGTTATAAACATGTGGATATTAAAAAAAAAAAACAGCCTACCGGTATGTGAGGTGGGGTCTAAGTTTTCTGGGCTAATATTATTAAAAAGTTCGAGGGATGGAGTCTTATTATTATATTTATATATGTCAGATATTGAAATAGGCCTCTATTAGGCTCAACCAGGCTCAGTGACATTTGTTTCTCTGTGTGCATGACATAGAGTTTACACTCATGCCAAATTATTTGCTGGCAGAAATGTATGCTTCAGACAGCTATTCATTTGTAACAATAAAAACTTAGCATGAGTTATACTCTATATACTAGTTTATTCTATTTCATTAGAGAAAGTCCAGATATATATATTCCAGACTTTTTTAGATAATATTTTTTTCTACTCAAAAGGTCATTTTCAAGATTACACTTTCATCTAGTTTATTGGTTCCATTGCATGTATGCTGAAGGAATACATTATACAACCGTATAATAATGTTTTGAGGTTATATTTCTTTGTACTGCCACTTTTTTATTGGGAAAAAAATAATTTCATTCTGTTAATACAGTTAATGATATCCATTTGATCATTTCTCAGAAAGTTACATTTGGTCGTGATGGTGGTTTAATTTACGATTTTTAAACATATATTTAGCATTAAGGAGACACTTGAGATTTTTTCTTGTATGTTCAGTAGACTTTATTCTGATAAAGGGACTCAGTGTCATGGAACATATATAATGGCTCTAATGTTTAATACATATTCTCATATAGATCTTTGAGCTTGTTCAGAAGCTGTTTTTATGGTAACAGCACAAGTCTGATCGACACTTGGGAATCTGAAATTCAATTCATATATACATTTATCCAGGGTGAAAATTTCCATCAGACAATAGGGTCAGCAAGGCAAAATTTGGCTGACAGAAGATGCTGTAAGTTTAGCTGCTTATGGGAGGCTTATAGCTGGTAAAATCCATGTTGTAGTTCCAGAAGTTTTTATCAGCCCTGCAAGAATTTTATCCAACCAATTTTATTTGATTATTAAGATGCTGTTATTATTATTTATTTAAAATATGATTACTTATGTTTCACATGTCTTTGTACCAGATATGCTGTTTGTACAATAAGTAAACTTTTCACATCGGCAGTCAAATGCATATTTTACATTCAGTGTATCTAACTGGAAACCAGATTCTAATATACTTATCAAGTCAGGAGTGGAGTGCTGACATATTTAAAAAAAAAGAACAGCTACAGGCAATGCAGTTCTGGATTTGCACTGATACAAGCTTTGCTTATGTTATGAGCGAAGTACTATGAGGTCAAGCACTCATGATATATCCAAGCACTTTGGATTCAAAGCACACACATGTTCAGATGACTGTGCAGTCTGAAGCCAGAGAGTGTTATGTATACCATCGATCCTCAAATTGTAAAACAGCTGTGTCTGTATGCGGTTTGGTCTTCATCTTGGTTGAAGCTGACAGTCGGAAAAAAACTGTTCAGTGTGTGCCATTGTTGGAATCTTCAGGATGTTGAAGATATATAGCATCTACCTACCTCGCTTCTACATCTGTTAATAACTAGAACTCTTACCAATGTTGTATTGCAAGTGTACCAAGTCATACAAGAATAGGGATATATATATATATATATATATATATATATATATATATATATATATATATATATATATATATATATATATATACTGTTTATATGCCCTATATTTTTATTTATTACACAATATTACACTAACTTACAACAAATTCTCAAAGATACACATAACATCGAACAAACAATATATGCCACAAATAACAAATATTAATACAACTATCAGGCAAAAAAGAAAAATAAATAAATAAATGGTGTGTAACAATGGTAACTTATTAACTATATGAACCAGCTGTTCTGTATGCATATATATATATATATATATATATATATATATATATATACACATTCATATACACACACACACACACACACACACACACACACACACACACACATATATATATATATATATATATATATATATATGAAAAATATTGAAACTACAGTGGTACATTGAAAATGATTTTCCATTTATCTGTAAAACTTTTCATAGACAGTGGATTATTTTTAACTACATCCCTTTCAGTAAGATATACATTTTTTATTTCTTGTTTTATCTGTACCCAGTCAATTATTTTGTTTTCAGTGAAGTGTGTAGTATATATAGTATATTTCACTAATATGATCAACAAGTTAATTGTAGCATTTCCATCTATCTTTCCCAGGACATCCTCCTTACTAAGCTGAATGTCCTTTCCAGTTTTCTCCTTAAACCATTCAAGAAATGATTTATATACTGGAATTATGTGAGTGCAGGACCAGTACAGATGTTCAATAGTCTCAATATCATTATTACAAAATGTGCATTTATTATCCGTTTATATCTTCCATTTATGTAACGAATAGTTGTTTAGTAAAGAGTCATGCAGCATTCTATATTGAAAAAACCTATGCTTAACATTCAAACATATATACATTGAAAAGAATTTGAAATATAGTCTTCCAATTTAAAGTCACACTGTCAATATATTTACTAACCTTTGGGGGTTTTATAGACTTAAGTTGCTTCTTCACATAACGTGAATACAGAGAATACGTTTTCTTTTAACAAAAGGTATATTATCTTCAGTTTATATTTCAATTTGTGGAGCCTCTAATTTTATTGTTTCATTAGATTTAATCCTTGTATATAGATATTTCTGTAAAGCACTTATAATTCCTCTCCACTGCATATAAAATTTTGGTAAGACCCCACGTTTCTGCCATATACTAAATGGAATAATTTTACCTTTTTCATCTAACAAGTCCCACACATACCACATGCAAGCATGGAAAAGTTTTTTATTCAAATGAAATATTTTTATATTCACATTATGCCATATCATTTGATTGTATATATTGCTATCATTATATCTGATATTATACCATGCCTTTAACACTTCCATGTAAAACGGATCTAATAATTTTCCCGTCTTTTTAAAAGCCATTATTTCATAGGAACAATTAAATACCATATGTGGTAGTGAGCAAAATTTTTCCATATTATGATCCGGCCCACAGAAGTTTCCATGCACTCCCAGTTCCATAAATATATTTTTTAATCCACTGTAACCTGCATGTGTTGATAATATATTCTAAATGTGGGGCTTTTAATCCACCTAACTCTATATCCTGAATAAGTATTTTTAGGTGTGGCGTCGTGCGGCGTCTGTCGTGCGTCGTCTGTACGTTAACCATAGCTATCTCAAAAACGGCAGGAGCTAGCATCACCAAATTTTTTCAAATAATCAGTCATCCAAAAAAATTATATCAGATTTTGTTTATTTTTTTCTAACTACATTTTCTTAGATTTTATAGGGAAAAAGGTAAAAAAGCTTTAAAAATCGTCTTCTCTGAAACTGTCCAGCCAAATTGTCCAATATTTCACAGAAATGATCCCTGGAACAATCTTTCTCAAGTATGTTCGAATGGTTCCAGTTCGGAGATTTTGGGCCGAGATACAGGAGGTTGAACTTTGTTAACTGTGCAAAAAAGCATATTGAAATTTAAATCTCAGAAACGGCTGGAGCTATCATCACCAAATTTCATGCCAGTGTTGGTCACATAGGTCATATCTGCAATTGAGGTATTGGTGGCGCCACCTACATCGGCCTTTTTTTGTACAGGGTCATCAGTGCCTGTATCACACTGAGGGCTACAAAAATCTTCTTCTCTGAAACCATTTGGCCGAAATGTTTTCAGACAGAAATGATCCTAGGGTAGTGCTTTCTGAAGTTTGTTCAATTGGTCTCTTTTCAGTGACTTTTGGCTAAGTGATGGGAAGCTGAATTTACTCATATGGCATAACAGCCCATTTTAGCTCAGTGGCTACAAAGATCTTCATCTCAAAAACCACTGGGCCTAGTTTTTAAATCTCACACATTAATTATCCTCAGATGTTGATAATTCAAGTTTGTTCAAATGGTTTTGGTTCAGTGCTTTTTGGCTGAGTTACGGGAAGCTGAACTTAGCCAGTTTGCTGTATCGTCCTATATGAGTTATAAACCTGCGAAAAGTTTTTTGGCTGATGCCACTTAAGCCAGTTTGTTAAATATTTTACAAGAATAATTCCTACAATAATTCTTATAATAATTGTCATTAATGGTTCAACATGAATAATTTTTGGCTGAATTATGGAGATTGAATTGAGTCATTTTACCATATATGTTAGCTGTGTGATGCTGTTACATCTAGCCTGGCACCAGTTTATCAGCATCTATTACATCATGCCACTAGACCTTTAGATTTCAGGTTATCTTTGGTTAATATTGACAAGAAGGTTTTTTCAGAAGCTTTTAAAAAATTTAGATTTATGATTTAAGTTATTCATCATACCAGGCAATGTTACAATCATAGATATTTAGCTCTCTGTTGCTATATAAAGACAACTGTACGTGGATTATAAATTATTGGTATCCCTACTCAACTTAATTCAAGCATTTGCCATCAGTGAAATATATCTGTATTTTAATTTTGCATTCAGTATGCATCTGTAATAATTTTACATATATTCCTGATTTATTTTTTATAAAAAGTCAGCTGGAAAGCATTTTGTATTGGGAAAATAAATTTCAAAGTTATTTCAAGTAGGGACCACTTTTGTGTTCAGATGGCAGCACTTGGTTTACCATTGGCAGATTGCCAGTGCCTTGTTGTTGGCCATTAGCCAAGATGATGTCAGCTCTATAAATAGTTTTGGCACAGTGCCAGGATTGGAAGAAGTGCAGCCAGGTATAGGTCAAGAGTTCACTTAGTGCAGTAGCTGCATTCTATTTATCGCTTTGGCAGACTGCTCATTGCATCATATTTGGCACCAAAGTTCAGCCTGAATCTATTTATAGCTTTGGCAGACTGCCAACTGTGTCAGATTATGGAACAGGTCAAGAGTTCACTCAGTGCAGCCAGGTACAGGTCAAAAGTTCACTCAGTCTAGCCAGGTGCAGGTCAAGAGTTACCTCAGTGCAGTAGCTTGAGGCAGTAATTTGTCACAGGTCACTCGGAGGTAACTGCCTTCCACACCTAAGCCTTGTCAGCACAGTGCATCAAACTCTGGAGAACTCTGATATATCAGTCTGAAAATTGGCATATGTGTAATATCTCTGATAGCTTTGTTGTATACAAGACTGGTGGTGCCAGCTACAATCATTTTTGTGTTGTGTGCACCCATGCTAGAATTTCAGCAGTGATGTTTGTGTAATTGTTTCTTATTCAAAATGTTTAGTACTTGCATTGTTCATATACATGAAAAGTAATGGTCCAGCATTGAAGCATTATGCCCGGTGTATTTCCCAATGCACAGGTTTGCATTAGGCCTGTAGGCCTTGTTCTTTTAACTTTCTCACTCCTTCTATTCCAAATAAACCTAAATATTAAATTATTTAAAGGTTTAATGATCTCTTCTGGGATTGAAAGGCTTAAAAAATTATACTGGAAATGGGATATTATGAATGATTTGACAATTTGTATTCTACCTATCATTGTAAATGCCTTCTCTGCCAGCTATTAATAATTTGTTTTATCTTTTTAATTTATCATAGAAATTACATTTTTCTGCCTCCTCCTGGTCATATGATAAATAAATACCAAGCACTTTAATTTTATTTCCAGGCAAGTTTATACCAAAAGGTTTAGCAAAATTATATTTTTCTTGTCCTAACCACAAACCTTCAGTTTTGTTTTTGTTTATATATTTGAGAAATCACACATGATCTTAATTAAACATTTGCCAGAAGGTTTATCTGCCACTATAGCAGTTACATCATCGGCATAACTTAGAATTTTAATTTCTTTATCATTAATTTGTATATACCTTTTATTTTCTTTTCATGTCTAATTTTACAGGATAAAGCTTCCAGTGACAATATGAATAAATAAGGTGACAATGGGTCACCTTGTCAAACTCCTCTTTCAATATTAAAACGTGCAGACAAGTGTCCATTATTCAATACATTACTATAAATGTTTGAGTGGATAAATACAAAGTTAAATTTTCTCAAAACTTTAAACATATATGACCATTCTAAGGAATCAAAAGCTTTTCTAAAATCTGTTGCAAGCAGCATACCTTGTAAATCCATTTCTTCCAGGTATGGCAGTAAATATGTTAGAAATCTTGTTACATCAGTAATATATGGGCGGCCTTTAATAAACCCAGCCTGGTCTGTATTGATTAAATCTGGCAAGAATGTAATGATTTGTATCCCTATATATTCTAAAAAAAATAGACTACCATTAAAAAATCAATAATTTATATTAAAAAAAATAAAATACAAATTGATTTCAGATAACAAGATCCATTATTGTTCCAAGTTCCACATGCAGTTCCATTATATGGAACTTAGCAGCAATTTAAACTGCAGGTTAAACAAGGAAAATCAACTTAATATGGCACGTTCATGTCATAAAAAATGAGTCAGTTTGCCTTTATTGTAAATAAATTAATAAAATTGAGTTGATGTTTTCCTCTGTTATAATACAGCGTCTGTATTATAGTTGACAGCTAAAGTGGCACTATTAAAATTGATATCATGCAACTCCTCTGTGGCCATTTGCTATGAAACAAAATGGAGGAATTTTTCTCAATCAATCTTTTTTTGTGTTTTACAGGTAATGTACAGCCATGAAGGTTGAGTGGGTGATAAATCTTGTGGCAGTTGTGCTCAATTTGTGGTGCACTGTATCCGCCAAAAGCCATCATGGATGGAGGCGATGGCTCCATCGGAGAGAAAGAGAAACTGAAAACAGCCCAAACCTTGCCACATCATCACTGCATAACACTAGGAATATTACCAATCACTATATCAACAGCCCTCACCAAGAACTATATGCAGCATATATCATAGATGCTTTAGAAAGTTTAGGAATTTTATCATCATCAAAACAGAATTGCTATTCAGTGAAAAGGATAGTTCGTGAAATATTGCCACCTTTGGAAAACCCTTCAGATACACGGATAGCAGTGCAGATGATTTTTCACGAAAAAACTTTACCGGCAGGAGTGCGAGACATATTGTCATATCGCCCAGGTTTAATTGATTCCGAGGTTGAAAGGAAGTTGCATCGTTATGGAGAGTATGATCATCCTGGTGTTGATATGAAGAAATCAAGAATCCCGGATTGCATATTACGAGCACCCTTAAATAAAAATAGTGACCACTCTGGGAGTACAAAAATGTATTATAAAACATCACTAGGAACAACCACTAGTTATAATCTTACAACATCATCAGAAAATGGATCAGTGGGGATAAGTGGAAACCTGGTGGAACAAGAAAAAATTGGGAAAAAAAGAGGTAAGCAGAATGTATATTCCTGATTATTTACATTAAAAGTGACATAATCAGGAGGAATATAAGGTCTGTTCTTTCACACAATCAGTTTCTTTTTTGTACACAAAATTTCCCTGCAAAATCATTCCAACAGACAGTCTCAGTTCCTCCCATACGGCTGTTTAACACCTTGTCATGGTTTAGCGTCTGTAAACACAGTCCATATTGTGCATGTTTATCATAACAAGGAGATGGGACCGAAGGTCTGATTTCTCACATGCCTGAGAGATCCCTGACAAGGACTAGTCCATACATTAAGGTCCATGGGCCAAATGTAAATTCATTGTTAAACCTGTCTCAACAGATCAGTATGATAAGTCCAGGGGCCACGGCTGATACGACAAGCACAGTGTGAGCCCATGTATCAGGGCCCTTGAGCTCAAGCAACACATTAAGTTTCAGCCAGTGGGATTATGTATTACATTTTAGAGCAAAGTCAGTCAGGGCATCTCCTGATTGACAAGCGTTGTGGGGTGGGAGATGTGCTGATGCTGACGCCTTTGACTGTGCTGGGTAGGCATATACTTTTCCAACACTGGTGTACAGGAACAGTTTTATGGCTATATTTTGGCAGATACCAACTCATTCAAAAGAGAAGATGCTATTTTTGTGTTAATTCAACATGGTTTATAGGTGATTAGGCCCCTTTAAGTGTGGATTCTATTTTTTTAATTTATATACATATCCAAAAAATGAACTTTTAAAAGCAGATTATTTGACATAGAAAAATGAAGCAGTCATGTTCCTGTTTCCTTATAAATGACTTTTTAGCCCTTAGCCCTTATAGGCTGATGGGCTATTGTTGTCACCAAAGCTGTCCTTCAATCTGTTCCTTGGTCCGCTTGTCCGGCGTCTGTTAACTTTTACCTTGTGAGCGGGATATCTCTAAAAGGATTTTTACTGGAGGAATTTTTTTTCTTTGATGAAGATGTATATCGACAAAATCTGGGACAAGTTTGAAGATGGGTGACCTTGACCTATTTTTCCAAATTTTAGACACTTAGAAGCTTATTTCTCAGGAACCATATGATGGATTTTCACAAAATGTACTATGGTAAATGAGACTGAGAGTCTGTACCTGCTGCACAAGTTTGGGGGTGCCTCCTACAATTTCTAATTTTAAATAAAATTTATCAAATTTTTTCAAATTTTGGCCTTGTGAGCGGGATATATATCTCCAAAGGTATTCAACACAGGAAATTCCTTTCTTCAGTGCTGATCCATATTCACAAAATCTTGGACAAGTTCAAAAATGGGTGACCATGACCTTCTTTTCAAGATCACAGAACTTTGAAAAGAAAAAAAACTTAGGAACTCAATTCTCAGGAAGCATTTCGTGGATTTTTATGAAACATGGTACATACCTCTTCAGTTTAAATTTATAACCGAGACATGTACAGATATACATCCATGTGAAAACAAATATTTTGAACTTAATACTGTTACCACCTATAAACACTGTTCTTTTGGCTGAGGGCCTTTTTCAGCTTCAGCCGATATTCTAGTTAAAAGATATTGCAATGTTCTTGTATTAGCAGCATTTATGCGAGCAAAAACATGTAGTCTGCAAAAAGGACTCTTTCCCCTGCCAGGGTAACCTAATTAAGATTCCCCAGAGAGTAAGCTAAGTAACCTTTAAAACGACACACATGTTAAAAAGCAGGAAAATTGCTTTAAAATTGTACTTTACAAAATTGATTTTAAAAAACTTCCACACCTTAAAAGTTGGATACCCCCTAAGCTCATACAAGAGACACTGTACACCTTTTCAAAATGGCAAAAACCATGCTTCAAGAATTGTCTGGTCTTTTCAGTGTTTTAGACTAAAAAGTTATCCCTAGTAAGTGAAAGAAATAAGAATGTACCCCATCTGAGTTCAAGGCTGCTGGCAGTGCTCTTAAAAAGGGTCAAATAAACAATACAGTGGAACCTGTCTTGAAAGACCATCTGTCCATTAAGACCATTTTTCTATTAAGACCATCTGTCTGTTAAGGCCACCTGTCTATTAAGACCATATGTCTGTTTAGACCACCTGTCTTTTAGGACGATCTGTCTGTTATGACCACTTGTCATTAAGACAATCTGTCTGTTAAGACCACCTGTCTATTAAGACAATATCTGCCTGGCAAGACCACTTGTTTATTAAGACCATATGTCTGTTAAGACCACCTGTCTTTTAGGACGATCTGTCAGTTAAGATGTTCTGTCTATTAAGACAATCTGTCTGTTAAGACCACCTGTCTATTAAGCCAATCTGTCTGTTTAGACCACCTGTCTATTAAGATAATCTGTCTGTTTAGACCACCTGTCTATTAAGACCATCTGTCTGTTAAGACAACCTGTCTTTTAGGACGGTCTGTCAGTTAAGATGTTCTGTCTATTAAGACAATCTGTCTGTTAAGACCACCTGTCTATTAAGACAATCTGTCTGTCTAGACCACCTGTCTATTAAGACAATCTGTCTGTTTAGACCACCTGTCTATTAAGACCATATGTCTGTTTAGACCACCTATCTTTTAGGACGATCTGTCAGTTAAGATGTTCTGTCTATTAGACAATCTATCTGTTAAGACCACTTGTCATTAAGACAATCTGTCTGTTAAGACCACCTGTCTATTAAGACAAACTGCCTGGCAAGACCACTTGTTTTTTAAGACCATATGTCTGTTTAGACCACCTGTCTTTTAGGACGATCTGTCAGTTAAGATGTTCTGTCTATTAAGACAATCTGTCTGTTAAGACCACCTGTCTATTAAGACAATCTGTCTGTTTAGACCACCTGTCTATAAAGACAATCTGTCTGTTTAGACCACCTGTCTATTAAGACAATCTGTCTGTTTAGACCACCTGTCTATTAAGACCATCTGTCTGTTTAGACCACCTGTCTATTAAGACCATCTGTCTGTTAAGACAACCTGTCTTTTAGGATGATCTGTCAGTTAAGATGTTCTGTCTTTTAAGACAATCTGTCTGTTAAGACCACCTGTCTATTAAGACAAACTGTCTGTTTAGACCACCTGTCTATTAAGACAATCTGTCTGTTTAGACCACCTGTCTATTAAGACCATCTGTCTGTTAAGACAACCTGTCTTTTAGGACGATCTGTCAGTTAAGAAGTTCTGTCTATTAAGACAATCTGTCTGTTAAGACCACCTGTCTATTAAGTCAATCTGTCTGTTTAGACCACCTGTCTATTAAGACAATCTGTCTGTTTAGACCACCTGTCTATTAAGACCATATGTCTGTTTAGACCACCTGTCTTTTAGGACGATCTGTCAGTTAAGATGTTCTGTCTATTAGACAATCTATCTGTTAAGACCACTTGTCATTAAGACAATCTGTCTGTTAAGACCACCTGTCTATTAAGACAAACTGCCTGGTAAGACCACTTGTTTATTAAGACCATATGTCTGTTAAGACCACCTGTCTTTTAGGACGATCTGTCAGTTAAGATGTTCTGTCTATTAAGACAATCTGTTTGTTAAGACCACCTGTCTATTAAGACTATCTGTCTGTTTAGACCACCTGTCTATTAAGACAATCTGTCTGTTTAGACCACCTGTCTATTAAGACCATCTGCCTGTTTAGACCACCTGTCTATTAAGACCATCTGTCTGTTAAGACAACCTGTCTTTTAGGATGATCTGTCAGTTAAGATGTTCTGTCTATTAAGACAATCTGTCTGTTAAGACCACCTGTCTATTAAGACAATCTGTCTGTTTAGACCACCTGTGTATTAAGACCATATGTCTGCTTAGACCACCTGTCTTTAAGGACGATCTGTCAGTTAAGATGTTCTGTCTATTAGACAATCTATCTGTTAAGACCACTTGTCATTAAGACAATCTGTCTGTTAAGACCACCTGTCTATTAAGACAATCTGCCTGGTAAGACCACCTGTCTATTAAGACCATATGTCTGTTTAGACCACCTGTCTTTTAGGACGATCTGTCAGTTAAGACCACTTGTCTATTAAGACCATATGTCTGTTAAGACCACCTGTCTTTTAGGACGATCTGTCAGTTAAGATGTTCTGTCTATTAAGACAATCTGTCTGTTAAGACCACCTGTCTATTAAGACAATCTGTCTGTTTAGACCACCTGTCTATTAAGACAACCTGTCATTTAAGACCATCTGTCTGTTAAGACCATATGTCTATTAAGATCATCTGTCTATTAAGACAACCCTTGAGTGAACAGAGTGCATTCACATTTGTTACAACTGACCTGTCCAATTAGACCTCCTGGGAATTGTAACCTTTTTAGCTCAGCTGACTGTAAGTCATCTGAGCTATAGTGATCACTCTTTGTCCGTCGTCCGTCCGTCTGTCCGTTAACAAGGCACAAATCGTAACCGCTGGACCTGGAATCTTCTTACTTTACATCCAGAGAGGTCCATGAAAAATCTCCTTGGAAACCTGGAATTAGGTCTCTGTTACCCATATCCTTCGAGCTATGGGGCCCCAAAGTACCCCCCAGAATAGTAAAAAATTTCATACAAAAACTTCAATATCTCATTGACTACATCACTGATAGTCATGATTTTTGGCATACATATTTAACATAAGATGTTCCATCAGTTCCTGCAGACTGGTGGCGCCACCTGTATTTTTCCATTTTTTTTACGAATTTTTTTCTCTATTTTTGAGACGTTTAAAAATGTGAACATCTGTTAACAGGGCACAAATCGTAAAGACTTGACCTAGAATCTTCATTCTTGACATTCTAAGAGACTTATGAAAAGTCTCCATGGGAACCAGAAATTAGGTCTCTGTTAACCATATCCTTCGAGCTATAGGGCCCCAAAGTACCCCCCAGAATAGTGAAAAATTTCATACAAAAAACTTCAATATTTCATTAACTACATCACTGATGGTCATGATTTTTGGCATACATATTGATCATGAGATGTTTCATCAGTTTCTGCAGACTGGTGGCACCACATGTATTTTTCGATTTTTTTCAAATTGTTTTCTCAATTTTTGAGACCTATAAAAATGTTAACATGTGTTAACAGGGCACAAATCGTAAAGACTTGACCTAGAATCTTCATTCTTGACATTCTGAGAGACCTATGAAAAGTCTCCATGGAAACCAGAAATTAGGTCTCTGTTGCCCATATCCTTCAAGCTATGGGGCCCAAAAGAACCATCCAGAGTAGTCAAAAATTTCATTAAAAAACTTCATTATCTGATTAACTACATCACTGATAGTCATGATTTTTGGCATACATATTGATCATGAGATGTTACATCAGATTCTGCAGACTGGTGGCACCACCTATATTTTTCAAATTTTTACAATTTTTTTTCTCTATTTTTGAGACCTTTAAGGATGTAGTTATCTGTCAACAGGGTTCAAATAAGACCTAGAATCTTCATTCTTGACACACAGAGAGACCTATGAAAAGTCTCCATAGAAACCTGAAATTAGGTCTCTGTTACCCATATCCTTCGAGCTATGGGGCCCCAAATTACCCCCCAGAATAGTGAAAAATATCATACAAAAACTTCAATATCTCATTAACTACATCACTGATGGTCATGATTTTTGGCATACATATTGATCATGAGATGTTTCATCAGTTTCTGCAGACTGGTGGTGCCACCTGTATTTTTCGATTTTTTATGCATTGTTTTCTCTATTTTTGAGACCTTTGAAAATGTGAACATTTGTTAACAGGGCACAAATCGTAAAGACTTGACCTAGAATCTTCATTCTTGACATTCTGAGAGACCTATGAAAAGTCTCCATGGAAACCAGAAATTAGGTCTCTGCTACCCATATCCTTTCAGCTATGGGGCCCCAAAGTACCCCCCAAGAATAGTGAAAAATTTCACACAAAAACTTCAGTATCTCATTAACAACATCACTGATGGTCATGATTTTTGGCATACATATTGATCATGAGATGTTTCATCAGTTTCTGCAGAATGGTGGCGCCAGCTGTATTTTTCGATTTTTTTAAGAATTGTTTTCTCTATTTTTGAGACGTTTAAAAATGTGAACATCTGTTAACAGGGCACAAATCGTAAAGACTTGACCTAGAATCTTCATTCTTGAAATTCTGAGAAACCTATGAAAAGTCCCTATGGAAACCTGAAATTAGGTCTCTGTTACCCATATCCATTAAGCTGTATGGATCCAAAATACCCCCCCAGAATAATGAAAAATTTGATACAAAAACTCCAGTATCTCAATAACTACAACACTGATGGTCATGATTTTTGGCATACATATTGATCATGAGATGTTTCTTCAGTTTCTGCAGACTGGTGGCACCACATGTATTTTTCGATTTATTACAAATTGTTTTCTCAATTTTTGAGACCTTTAAAAATGTGAACATGTGTTAACAGGGCACAAATCGTAAAGACTTGACCTAGAATCTTCATTCTTGACATTCTGAGAGACCTATGAAAAGTCTCCATGGAAACCAGAAATTAGGTCTCTGTTGCCCATATCCTTCAAGCTATGGGGCCCAAAAGAACCATCCAGAATAATGAAAAATTTGATACAAAAACTCCAGTATCTCAATAACTACAACACTGATGGTCATGATTTTTGGCATACATATTGATCATGAGATGTTTCTTCAGTTTCTGCAGACTGGTGGCACCACATGTATTTTTCGATTTATTACAAATTGTTTTCTCAATTTTTGAGACCTTTAAAAATGTGAACATGTGTTAACAGGGCACAAATCGTAAAGACTTGACCTTGAATCTTCATTCTTGACATTCTAAGAGACCTATGAAAAGTCTCCATGGAAACCAGAAATTAGGTCTCTGTTGCCCATATCCTTCAAGCTATGGGGCCCAAAAGAACCATCCAGAGTAGTCAAAAATTTCATTAAAAAACTTCATTATCTGATTAACTACATCACTGATAGTCATGATTTTTGGCATACATATTGATCATGAGATGTTACATCAGATTCTGCAGACTGGTGGCACCACCTATATTTTTCAAATTTTTACAATTTTTTTTCTCTATTTTTGAGACCTTTAAGGATGTAGTTATCTGTCAACAGGGTTCAAATAAGACCTAGAATCTTCATTCTTGACACACAGAGAGACCTATGAAAAGTCTCCACAGAAACCTGAAATTAGGTCTCTGTTACCCATATCCTTCGAGCTATGGGGCCCCAAATTACCCCCCAGAATAGTGAAAAATTTCATACAAAAACTTCAATATCTCATTAACTACATCACTGATGGTCATGATTTTTGGCATACATATTGATCATGAGATGTTTCATCAGTTTCTGCAGACTGGTGGTGCCACCTGTATTTTTCGATTTTTTATGCATTGTTTTCTCTATTTTTGAGACCTTTGAAAATGTGAACATTTGTTAACAGGGCACAAATCGTAAAGACTTGACCTAGAATCTTCATTCTTGACATTCTGAGAGACCTATGAAAAGTCTCCATGGAAACCAGAAATTAGGTCTCTGCTACCCATATCCTTTCAGCTATGGGGCCCCAAAGTACCCCCCAAGAATAGTGAAAAATTTCACACAAAAACTTCAGTATCTCATTAACTACATCACTGATGGTCATGATTTTTGGCATACATATTGATCATGAGATGTTTCATCAGTTTCTGCAGAATGGTGGCGCCAGCTGTATTTTTCGATTTTTTTAAGAATTGTTTTCTCTATTTTTGAGACCTTTAAAAATGTGAACATCTGTTAACAGGGCACAAATCGTAAAGACTTGACCTAGAATCTTCATTCTTGAAATTCTGAGAAACCTATGAAAAGTCCCTATGGAAACCTGAAATTAGGTCTCTGTTACCCATATCCATTAAGCTGTATGGCTCCAAAATACCCCCCCCCCCCCCAGAATAATGAAAAATTTGATACAAAAACTCCAGTATCTCAATAACTACAACACTGATGGTCATGATTTTTGGCATACATATTGATCATGAGATGTTTCTTCAGTTTCTGCAGACTGGTGGCACCACATGTATTTTTCGATTTATTACAAATTGTTTTCTCAATTTTTGAGACCTTTAAAAATGTGAACATGTGTTAACAGGGCACAAATCGTAAAGACTTGACCTTGAATCTTCATTCTTGACATTCTAAGAGACCTATGAAAAGTCTCCATGGAAACCAGAAATTAGGTCTCTGTTGCCCATATCCTTCAAGCTATGGGGCCCAAAAGAACCATCCAGAGTAGTCAAAAATTTCATTAAAAAACTTCATTATCTGATTAACTACATCACTGATAGTCATGATTTTTGGCATACATATTGATCATGAGATGTTACATCAGATTCTGCAGACTGGTGGCACCACCTATATTTTTCAAATTTTTACAATTTTTTTTCTCTATTTTTGAGACCTTTAAGGATGTAGTTATCTGTCAACAGGGTTCAAATAAGACCTAGAATCTTCATTCTTGACACACAGAGAGACCTATGAAAAGTCTCCACAGAAACCTGAAATTAGGTCTCTGTTACCCATATCCTTCGAGCTATGGGGCCCCAAATTACCCCCCAGAATAGTGAAAAATTTCATACAAAAACTTCAATATCTCATTAACTACATCACTGATGGTCATGATTTTTGGCATACATATTGATCATGAGATGTTTCATCAGTTTCTGCAGACTGGTGGTGCCACCTGTATTTTTCGATTTTTTATGCATTGTTTTCTCTATTTTTGAGACCTTTGAAAATGTGAACATTTGTTAACAGGGCACAAATCGTAAAGACTTGACCTAGAATCTTCATTCTTGACATTCTGAGAGACCTATGAAAAGTCTCCATGGAAACCAGAAATTAGGTCTCTGCTACCCATATCCTTTCAGCTATGGGGCCCCAAAGTACCCCCCAAGAATAGTGAAAAATTTCACACAAAAACTTCAGTATCTCATTAACTACATCACTGATGGTCATGATTTTTGGCATACATATTGATCATGAGATGTTTCATCAGTTTCTGCAGAATGGTGGCGCCAGCTGTATTTTTCGATTTTTTTAAGAATTGTTTTCTCTATTTTTGAGACCTTTAAAAATGTGAACATCTGTTAACAGGGCACAAATCGTAAAGACTTGACCTAGAATCTTCATTCTTGAAATTCTGAGAAACCTATGAAAAGTCCCTATGGAAACCTGAAATTAGGTCTCTGTTACCCATATCCATTAAGCTGTATGGCTCCAAAATACCCCCCCCCCCCCCAGAATAATGAAAAATTTGATACAAAAACTCCAGTATCTCAATAACTACAACACTGATGGTCATGATTTTTGGCATACATATCGATCATGAGATGTTTCTTCAGTTTCTGCAGACTGGTGGCACCACATGTATTTTTCGATTTATTACAAATTGTTTTCTCAATTTTTGAGACCTTTAAAAATGTGAACATGTGTTAACAGGGCACAAATCGTAAAGACTTGACCTAGAATCTTCATTCTTGACATTCTGAGAGACCTATGAAAAGTCTCCATGGAAACCAGAAATTAGGTCTCTGTTGCCCATATCCTTCAAGCTATGGGGCCCAAAAGAACCATCCAGAGTAGTCAAAAATTTCATTAAAAAACTTCATTATCTGATTAACTACATCACTGATAGTCATGATTTTTGGCATACATATTGATCATGAGATGTTACATCAGATTCTGCAGACTGGTGGCACCACCTATATTTTTCAAATTTTTACAATTTTTTTTCTCTATTTTTGAGACCTTTAAGGATGTAGTTATCTGTCAACAGGGTTCAAATAAGACCTAGAATCTTCATTCTTGACACACAGAGAGACCTATGAAAAGTCTCCATAGAAACCTGAAATTAGGTCTCTGTTACCCATATCCTTCGAGCTATGGGGCCCCAAATTACCCCCCAGAATAGTGAAAAATATCATACAAAAACTTCAATATCTCATTAACTACATCACTGATGGTCATGATTTTTGGCATACATATTGATCATGAGATGTTTCATCAGTTTCTGCAGACTGGTGGTGCCACCTGTATTTTTCGATTTTTTACGAATTGTTTTCTCTATTTTTGAGACCTTTGAAAATGTGAACATTTGTTAACAGGGCACAAATCATAAAGACTTGACCTAGAATCTTCATTCTTGACATTCTGAGAGACCTATGAAAAGTCTCCATGGAAACCAGAAATTAGGTCTCTGCTACCCATATCCTTTCAGCTATGGGGCCCCAAAGTACCCCCCAAGAATAGTGAAAAATTTCACACAAAAACTTCAATATCTCATTAACTACATCACTGATGGTCATGATTTTTGGCATACATATTGATCATGAGATGTTTCATCAGTTTCTGCAGAATGGTGGCGCCGGCTGTATTTTTCGATTTTTTTAAGAATTGTTTTCTCTATTTTTGAGACCTTTAAAAATGTGAACATCTGTTAACAGGGCACAAATCGTAAAGACTTGACCTAGAATCTTCATTCTTGAAATTCTGAGAAACCTATGAAAAGTCCCTATGGAAACCTGAAATTAGGTCTCTGTTACCCATATCCATTAAGCTGTATGGCTCCAAAATACCCCCCAGAATAATGAAAAATTTGATACAAAAACTCCAGTATCTCAATAACTACAACACTGATGCTCATGATTTTTGGCATACATAATGATCATGACATGTTTCATCAGTTTAAGCAGACTGGGTGTGCCACCTCTATTTTTTCAAATTTTTACGAATTATTTTCTCTATTTTTGAGACCTTTAAAGATGTGGTTATCTGTCAACAGGGTACAAATTGTAACAACTGGACCTAGAATCTTCATTCTTGTCATGCAAGGAGGCCCATGGAAGGTGTCTGTGGAAACCTGAAATTAGGTCTCTGTTACCCATATCCTTCAAGCTATAGGACTTAAAAGTTTCCCTCAGAATAATGAAAAATTTGATACAAAAGCTGAAGTATCTGAACAACTAATCCAGAGACCACCATGCTTCTTTGCATGGATATTGACCATTAAGTATTTTTATTAGTTTCTGCAGACTGATGGAGCCACCTGTATTTTTTTTAAAGTTTACACATTTTTCTCTATTTTTGAGATATATTAATACAGACACAATCTCAGCCTGTTGGTTAATCTGTTTGATGCTTCAGTTGAATGGTTATATACTACCATTCAGATGATAAAATTTCCTTTTGCAAATCTCTTCCCAGTCAGCTGAGTGTCATGACCCATGGGTCACTTGTTTCTGCATACTTCTTAGGTGGTCTTTGTAGACAGGTTTCACTGTATGTACATTCTCTGTGGGAAAATGCCTGTGTGGTTCCATAAAGGTTTAAATGACTTGATAAACATATAATGTAAATAGTAAACAGAGGAACCATTAAATAATTGATAGATCAGAAACAGAAGGAATAGGAGGTCTGAATTTGTGGTATTAGATCTTTTTTGTTTCACATAATCAGACTTCCAAAACATCCAGTGACACGGATGGTAGAAATCTGACACAGTCTGTCTGTCTATGATATGGTTTAAGTGTAAGGAATCAATCACTCAGATCAAAGTCCCTGTCAGCCAATTTGAACCTAGCTACTTAGTAGTCACCTAAATTAATTTAGAGTTCCTATATTCAAATGTTTTGTTATAGATTTTTTGTTACATTGACGAAATAAGTATTATATATATTACTTATGTTTAATCATAATTTTTTTTATGATTTGTATCTCAAACAAATTTTGACAAAGTTTTGTTATTTGATTTAAAAATAAGCAAAATATTTAAAAATAAAAATCATAATAATAAAAAAAATCTAATTTCTTTAATTTTGTATTTGATTCATTTGCATTGTTAGCTTCTCATTCCACTCTTATTATATATAACTCTAAAGGACCATTTGTGCTGATATGGACCATTTATATGGAATATAACATTGTAATATTAAAACCTTATAAACTCTCGGTGTGCTGGATTTTATCATTGGGGGGGGGGGGGGGGGATTATGGTTCAATGGAGCTGATTTATTCCACAGTTACAAAGTCTGACCCATAGTTGTAGAAGATCAACACACAGATACTTGTAAGATAAAATAATGATTTAAAAAAATAATATTGGAAAAAAAATACATATAGCATAGAAAGCATTAATCAATGCATGCATGATCCCCATTATTTTACATCCATGGGGAATATAAAAACTTCTCAGGCATTGAATTCATGGCCCTTATGTCTTTGTATCCTGTATTGATTTAAGTCTATAGTTTTCACTAGTCAACAGTCATTTAACTAGTGGTACATAAGGAGATCATAACATTGAAGAAACCTCTAATGCTCTGATATGTTTTTCTCAGGGTCTGTATTTGATTGATTGGTGCCTTTTGGAGGCAAATGAACGCAGAAGAACCATTCAGAAATTCATGAAGCAGAAACAAAAGAAATAGAAGGTCTGAGTTTATGGCAATAGGTCTTTTATTACGTGCTCAGAGCCCCCAAAACACCCATATAACGGAAACCTAATGACCCGCCTTGCAGCAAATCTGATGAAGTGGTCTTTCTGTGAAGTAGTGTATATGCAAGTAAATGGTTGAATGCTGTCAAGCAGAATAAACCATCAGGGAGATGGGTATCCTGCAGAGCTGAGTAGTATAGATCGGCCATTTGTATAGAGTTGCTAGGTCCTGCCATGCATGTCATCAAAGCTGTCCACGAACTTGCATGCCCCTGTAATTAATCTAATAATTAGCACTTTCTGTGGCTGTCAGTATATCTATAGGATTTTGGCATCTGCATCAGATGCGCCACTCAGCGAAAGATAATACAATGCAAGCTCAGCCGTCCTGCTGTCGTTCTGAATCAATAATAACAAATGATGTGCTTCAGTGGGTAGCGTGCAAGTTTACAGTCACTGCTTCCAAGGTTTGGGGATAGAAATTTATTCATAGAAAGACATTGCATGGGTCAGAGATGTAATTTTATTGATGCGAACACACCCGGGAAATAGCTAGCTGACTCTGTTGTTATCATGACCATGCCATTCTAGGGTTTAGCGTGTCAGATTCACCAAGGCTGTAAGTGTAATTTAAAGCCATGGGTGACATTATGACCAAGGAGAATAGCAATGCTGTAGGTTTCATTATAGCTGCAGGAGGGCTAAACTGAGTCATAATTGAAGCAATCTGTATACTCATGGCCCATACAACCTTCTGAGGGTCCAGGTTAAAGTATCCATACTTCAGCAATGATGGGCTATAACACTGTAGATATGAGTTATTGATTGTAGAAGCTCCAGGCATTCTAAGGTTAAATATTACCAAATGGAAATAAAAAAGGCAATTTATCTGTATAACTGCTCTATTGCAAAATTCTCTCCCAAACCAGACTTTAATTTATCTAACTGTTCTCTTGTAAAATACCATAGTATTTGTAACAACTTGCTAAATTCACCATAAAATCAGATAGTAAAATGATATAATTTATTGATCTTTGACAACGCTTTTGTCAAAACCAAGTTACACTTAAGAATTCATTCTCTCAGTTCTTCTTCATTCTTCATTAGGTTTACAAAACCAGAGGACACTGCTATTACTACCAGTAAATGTACATCAACAAAAGTGAAATACAAAATCAAGCAACATATTTATCTCATTGTTCTTCACAAAAGTCCCTTGCAAAACCAAGTAATAATTGTGTAAATACATAAATCATTTCCCTTGTACAAAGTACAAACCAGGCAGTGATAAATCTAATGGCTTTTTGGAAAACAAATCTTCTGAAGAAACATTAATGCCTTTGTCAAAAAATGACAATTTATCAAGCTGATTCTAAGCTAAATCACTTGCAAACCCAGACTTTTAATTGCCATATCCTGCGGCTGCATGAATACTCAACTTTTGTGTATTTTAATACATCTAATAAAACAATAAAACCAGACTTTCACTCATGTTTGGAGGGTCAACAAGGTAATTTTAAAATAATTAATCATGACATTATATACTTATTCATCTCATCAACTTAAGAGTGTCCTGGCCAGACCATCTGTGAGAGATGGGGACCCAGTTACATAGATCAGCTTGGTTACTGACAATGATTATAACAGTGTAAAGATGGTGTTGTAACTGTACAGTTGGTTCTGACTGTGTCAGAGAGCTCATTTTCAAATTAATATCAGTATCAGGACTGCATCTTAATGTAAAAATAATGCTGTATAACATTTAATTAATTTCTGTTTGTAATCTTAAACAAAGCTGTCTTTGCTGAAGTCTGGCCCTATTTAAAATAATATAAATTCTTAGAACTTAATATTTTCTTTTATTGATAGCAGTTTATATATATATATATATATATATATATATATATATATATATATATATATATATATATATATATATATATATCAATTGAATAACATATCAATTGTTATTCAATATATATTAGTGATGGACCGATCATCGAGTTTTATCGAAAGTCAGTCGGTTTGCTGCAACTTTCAAGCGCTCGATTACCAAAGGCAACTATCGATTACACCATAATCATGACTTGGTTTTTTTCCATAATGTTTTAATGTTAGAGGCAAGAATGATTCATTTTTAGCTCAGCTGACTGAAAGTCATCTGAGCTATAGCGATCACTCTTTGTCCGTCGTCCGTCTGTCCGTCTGTCCGTCTGTTAACCAGGCACAAATCGTAACCACTGAACCTAGAACCTTGTAACTTTGGATTCTGAGAGGTCCATGAAAAATCTCCTTGGAAACCAGAAATTAGGTCTCTGTTACCCATATCCTTCGAGCTATGGGGCCCCAAATTACCCCCCAGAAAAGTCAAAAATTTCATACAAAAACTTCAATATCTCATTAACTACTTGACTGATGGTCATGATTTTTGGCATACATATTGATCATGAGATGTTCCATCATTTCCTGCAGACTGGTGGCGCCACCTGTATTTTTCGATTTTTTTAAAAATTTTTTTCTCTATTTTTGAGACCTTTAAAAATGTGAACATCTGTTAACAAGGCACAAATCGTAAAGCCTAGATCTAGAATCTTAATTCTTGATACACTGAGAGGTCCATGAAAAATCTCCTTGGAAACCAGAAATTAGGTCTCTGTTACCCATATCCTTCGAGCTATGGGGCCCCCAATACCCCCCAGAATAGTAAAAAATTTCATACAAAAACTTCAATATCTCAATAACTACAACACTGATGGTCATGATTTTTGGCATACATATTGATCATGAGATGTTCCATAAGTTCCTGCAGACTGGTGGCGCCACCTGTATTTTTCGATTTTTTTACAATTTTTTCCTCTATTTTTGAGACGTTTAAAGATGCTGTCATCTGTTAACGTGGCACAAATCGTAACCGCTGTTCTAGAATCTTCATTCTCGACACACTGAGAAACCTATTAAAAGTCTCTGTGGAAACCGTAAATTAGATCTCTGTTACCCATATCCTTCGAGCTATGGGGCCCCAAAGTACCCCCCAGAAAAGTCAAAAATTTCATACAAAAACTGCAATATCTCATTAACTACTTGACTGATGGTCATGATTTTTGGCATACGTATTGATCATGAGATGTTCCATCACTTCCTGCATACTGGTGGCGCCACCTGAATTTTTCGATTTTTTACGAATTTAAAAATGTGAACAGCTGTTAACAGGGCACAAATCATAAAGACTGGACCTAGAATCTTCATTCTTGACACACTGAGAGGTCCATTAAAAGTCTGCATGGAAACCTGAAATAAGGTCTCTGTTACCCATATCCTTTGAGCTATGGGGGGCTCCCAATAACCCCCCAGAATAATGGAAAATTTGATAAAAACAAACTGCAACATCTCAATAACTACAACACTGATGGTCATGATATTTGGCATACATATTGATCAAGAGGTGTTTCATCAGTACCTGCAGACTGGTGGTGCCACCTGTATTTTTTCAAATTTTCACAATTTTTTTTTCTCTATTTTCGAGACCTTTCAGGATGTAGTTATCTGTCAACAGGGTACAAATCGTAAGGACTGGACCTAGAATCTTCATTGTTGACACACAGGGAGACCCATGATAAGTCTCCATGGACACCTGAAATTAGGTCTCTGTTACCCATATCCTTTGAGCTATGCCACTCCAAAGTACAGCTCAGAATAATGGAAAATTTGATACAAAAGCTGAAGTGTCTGAACAACTAATGCAGAGATCACCATAATTGTTTTCATGGATATTGATCATGGAGTGTTTCATCAGTTTCTGCAAGCTGGTGGCACCCCTGTATTTGTTCGGGTTTTTTACAAATTTTTTCTCTATTTTTGAGACCTTTAAAGTTATGAACATCTGTTAACAGGGCACAAATCATTAAAAAAGGACCTAGAATCTTCATTCTTGAAACAAAGGGAAACCCATGAAAAGTCTCCATGGAAACCTGAAATTAGGTCTCTGTTACCCATATTCTTTAAGCTGTATGGCTCCAAATTACCCCCCAGAATAATGGAAAATTTGATACAAAAACTGCAGTATCTCAATAACTACAACACTGATGGTCATGATTTTCGGCATACATATTGATCATGACCTGTTCGATCAGTTTCTGCAGACTGGGTGTGCCACCTCTATTTTTTTCAAATTTTTACGATTTTTTTTCTCTTTTCTTGATACCTTTAAAGATGTGGTTATCTGTCAACAGGGTACAAATCGCAACAACTGGACCTAGAATCTTCATTCTTGTCATGCAAGAAGGCCCATGAAAAGTGCCTGTGGAAACTTTAAATTAGGTCTCTGTTACCCATATCCTTCAAGCTATAGGACTCCGAAGTATCCCTCAGAATAATGGACAATTTGAGACAAAAGCTGAAGTATCTGAACAACTAATGGGGAGATCACCATGATTCTTTGCATGGATATTGATGTTTGTAAGTGTTTTTATTAGTTTCTGCAGACTGGTGGAGCCACCTGTATTTTTGTGCCTGCCAAAACGAAGTTTTGTGGATACTATGTTTTTGACCGGGTTCCTCCGCCGTTGCCGCGTTCATTTCCAGAGAGCTCCTCTGGGACTTGATTTTATCAGCTTTCCAAGCTCATATCTCGGGAACCGTTTGACTGATCAGGAAATAAAATTTATACTGATGTAGCCCTTGGATAGCTCTATAACATACACAAAAAATGGTGGCGCCACCTGTAACCATGTTTGCACAGTGTCCATCTGTTCATCTGCCTTTGGTTAAAATCACTCATATCTCTGCAGTGAATTGACTAATTCACCTGAAATTCGGCATGCGTATACATCCTGGATAGCTTTCTTGATTTTATGACAGGTGGCGCCACCTACATTCTCATTCACGCTGATGACATCCAAGCTCATATTTCGGGAACCTTTTGACCGATCGGGCCAAAATTTTGCATGTATATAGATCTAACATACCTCTTTATCATATGCTAAACTGGTGGCGCCACCTGCAAACATTTTTGCACAGCGTCTGTCTGTTTGTCTGCCGTGCAATAATGTCACTCATATCTCGGCAGTGGTTTGACATATCTGCCTAAAATTTTGCAGTTTTATACATCCTGGATAGCTTTCTTGATTTTATGACAGGTGGCACCACCTACATTCAAGTTCAAGTTGATGACATCCAAGCTCATATCTCGGGAACCGTTTGACCGAACGGGCCAAAATTTTGCATGTGTATAGATCTAACATAGCTTTTTATCATACACAAAACTGGTCCCAGTTAACATTATGACATTGTGCCAACGGTGGCCCAACGTAAGCCTTACCGTTGGCCCAACGTTGGGTAATGACGTTGGGCCAACGTAATTTTGTCCATCGGCCCAACGTTGGCTCAACGTTGGCAAAATTCTGTCGGCCCAACGTTGTATTGATGTTGGTACAACGTCTGTGTATATAAGTTGGGCCAACGTTGGCCCAGCGTTAACAAAAATTGGGTTGGCCCGACGTCGTACTGACTTTTGTTCAACGTCTGTATTTATAATTAATCAAAAACACATACCCATTAATAATGATATCTGCATGGAATTGTGGAAAGGAGATATCTCAAAAACACTCATTAATTACCATGATGTGGTTAACACTGCTTGAATTCACTGATTTATATAGTATGTAAATCCGACAGGTGAATCTCGATCTGTCCTTACGGTCAGTTAATTTCAAGGATTTTGTTTAATCAACTAGAAATTTGACACTTCACAAGTAAACGAAATTTAAAGAAAAACTTAATAATACCTGTTTAATTTGTGGCAACATTGAATGGAGACATTGTATAAAAATTTAGAATTTTATTTATTAAACCTTGACAGCTTTCAGATTAAACATTTGATAGCTTAGACATGCCAAGAAAAAAAAACAAGGGTGAGGTATCCACGCATCCGTTTATATGGACAAATACAAACACAATAATGTTGACAGAAGTATATACGGCAGTTCAAATTATTCATTTTCAGATTCTGAGCTTGTATTGTCTGTTGTTCGTTCTCTGCTGTTGCTGGCATCTTTGGCCCCAGGACCTGAAAATAATGGATTAAGAAACTTTATTTCTATAAATAAACTCACCATTGTAGCTACATATAAAACAACTCTAGATGGTTTTATATATCATTCATATATATATATATGTCACAGGCGAAATTAGAATCCAGGCGGATTTAAAATCCGCCTAGGCGAGATTGAATTTTGATTTGATACTTAACAAGCATTTTATATCAAAACTTTGTTAATAACTTTACATTGTGGTATATCACTTTATATATGTTATCAACAAAGAATATTTAACAAAGTGAATAGATGTAACAAAATTATATATATAATACTTACAGAAATCTAGACAAAGAGGATCTGCTGCTTGCTCTTGTGAGACTGGCTTGAATGTGTGTCTGCATGTGAGACTGGCTTGAATGTGCCTGCAATGCTGCTGGGGTGACAAGTGTACGAAGGCCAGAGATTCCACACATGACTGTATTGCTGTGAGGTCAGCTATCTGATTACAGTGCGCGGGTTCCTTCTCAATGCCATATATAAATTCACAAGTGCGCCACCTGCTGACAGGGTGCAACCTTATATACTGTTGTCTACTTGCATATGTTGGTCTAACGTTGGTACAACGTTGGCAAAAATACGTCATTCTGCCACCATGTTTCCAACGTTGGGCCAACGTCAGAAAGCCAACCGCGACCATACCGACCTATGATTACGTTGGGCCAACGTCATAATGTTAGCTGGGGTGGCACCACCTGCAACCTTTTTTGCACAGCGTCTGTCTGTTTGTCTGCCGTGCAATAAAGTCACTCACATCTTGGCAGTGGTTTGACATATCTGCCTAAAATTTTGCAGTTTTATACATCCTGGATAGCTTTCTTGATTTTATGACAGGTGGCGCCACCTTTATTCTAGTTTATGCTGCAGACATCCAAGCTCATATCTCAGGAACCGTTTGAACGATTGGGCCAAAATTTTGCATGTGTATAGATCTCACATAGGTCTTTATCATACACAAAACTGGAGGGGCCCACTGCAACCATTTTTGCACATTTTGCACAGCGTCTGTCTGTTGGTCTGCCGTGGCCTAAAATCACTCATTTCTCTGTAGTGGTTTGACATAACTGCCTAAAATTTTGCAGTTTTATACATCCTTGATAGCTTTCTTGATTTTATGTCAGGTGGCGCCACCTACATTCTAGTTAACGCTGCACACATCCAAGCTAATATCTCAGGAACCATTTGACTGATTGGGCCAAAATTGTGCTTGTGTTTAGATCTCACATAGGTCTTTATCATACACAAAACTGCAACCATTTTTGCACAGCGTCTGTCTGTTTGTCTGCCGTGGGCTAAAATCACTCATATCCATGTAGTGGTTTGACTTTTCTGCCTAAAATTTTGCATATGTATACAACTTGGACAGCTTTCTGGATTTGTGGTAGGTTGCACAACCTACATACACATTTAGGCTGCAGACATCCATGCTAATATGCAACATACCTCACTCTGTTTCCCCTTGCCACTCAATCCATGCCTCACTTTACTCTGATTTTGGCAGATACACGTAGTCACTTGTCGGCTACCTGTATTCTAGTTTTTAAAGTTTACACATTTTTTCAGATATATAAATACAGACTAAATCTTGGCCTGTTGGTTAATCTGTTTGATGCTTCAGTTGAATGGGTATCTACCATTCTGATGATAAAATTCCTTTTGTGAATCTCTTCCCAGTCAGCTGAGCATCATGATCCATGGGTCACTTGTTTTACATTGTTTCGCATTTCATATAATGAGTCTGTATTACCAAGTAACTTTCGTATGTAACTAAGCATGACACAGTTATTGCGAGAATGGAGAACTTAATAAATTGTGATTTAATTCTTGATTATTATAATTAATTTAAATGATACTTGGAATAGCATAACTTAGTATTAAAAGGAAAATTAAAAATGCAAGAACTCTTATTCTTTAGGTAGAATTACTCAGACATGCAGGCTGGGTTAAATGAAGTACAGTTTCACAGATAATTGCATATTTCTTTATATTTGTCTGAACCGATTAATAATCGATCATCGATCGGTTTGCTCAAACCAATGATCGATTATGAAAAAGGAACCGACTCCCACCACTAATATATATAAGGATTTGTAAAAAAATACTGTTAATTTATATTATTTCAGACACAGACCAATGCTTTCCGAAACATAAATTAAGTGCTATTGAAAATAATATAGTAAATTACAAACATATTTCCTCATTGTGATCAATATAAATGGTAAAACTGTAATTTGGCAATACACATTGATGGCATTATTTTATATTAGAAGGCACAGGTGCCCTGACCTGTCACTCATCATTGACACTAATTTAAGTCAGAATCACCTATTCCTTAACTCAGATCTGTCATAATGACAGCAGTCTCCTACATGTCTGTGTTATAAAGCCACAAGGGAAATCTGCTCCCATGCAATGTTCACATCTCTCAGGGAATTCCTGCAGGACCTTAGAGACATCCCACAGCAATAACTAGTCTTGTCTCTGACTGATTTATTTAAATCTCCTTGCGGAGGGACCTTCCAGCTCAAAAACATTCGGTGTCTGACATACACATTTAGCACTTTCCTCCATGCTCAGCAACAGTCTCACATGGTTTTAATCACAGAATTTAGGTACAATAGAGTGTTGTTTAAACGAACACCATTTATGTGAAACCTGTTCACGGAGATTGAAAAATTAAACCAAAATTTTGTTAATTTGTCCAGAATCCAAACAATGCAAATATATTCAGCAATGAATTGAATGATGATTTTCCAGGGGCAGTTAGCAATATAATTTCAATGTAGTTTGCATACTCAATTGATTAAAGATCATTCTCGACTTGTAGGAAGAATTAAACATATCTATCAAAGGTGTCTTATTTTATTTAACTCTGCTAGAAAACCATGTATCTGACATATTTTTCATGACTTTGAGACTTTTATGCTAAAAACGGAACTGGGTGTAAGACAGGATTATAGGCATTTACCACAAACTTTGCCATTTTGAACAGCTATTGTCATTTTCAGCCTGGGTTAGTATGAGCTTGGGGAAAACAACAACAAGCGGTGTAGGACAAAGCAGGCATTTCAGACCCAGCATTATGGGTCCCGTTTACAACTTTCACACAATTAGGTCAGGTACATCTGATGTCCCCATGGACCTCTTTCGTGTTGTGAGTGCAAAACACCAGGTTATATACATGTTGCAAGTGCAACACATTCATGGAGGGCTCTTTAAATTGAAGGAAATTTAAACCTAACAGTAATGCCAATTTTTTTGGACTAGCTTGACATGAAATCATGCCTGTAAATCTATGGTAAAGTATGGTGCTGGGCAACAGGCTGGTAATCATGATAATTTGTGGAATTGTTTTATCAAAATTATAATTTATCCAAATAAAAACCCTGTCCCACTAACTTTTTAGTTTAATGATGATCTACTGTAGATTGATAAGAAGTTTGTTTGCAAGCCAATAAGGAAAGATTTTTGTTTGTTTTTGAGGTCATAGGGTCAAGGTCACAGGGCCCTTCCATTCACAAATTAGTTTTTGGATGATAACTCCTGTTTTGGATAGACATATTGGCTTCAAACTGGATTTATTAATGTCCCACAACTAAGTAAGAATCATTTTGATGTTTTTGGGTTCTGAGGCCAAAGGTGAAGGTCACAGGACCCACGCCTTTAAAACAGATAGTGCATGCATTGGAAATCAAACTTTATTTATCCCAAACCTTCCATCTCTACACATGGCTTACCTGCCCAAAGTGGAAGGAATTGGTAGATTTTGAGGTTACCTGGTTAGAAGTCAAGGTCTTTTTTTAAAAGATTGTTATGATAATCTAAATGCTGTAAATTCAGGTATAGTAAGTTCTTAGTTTTTTGGTCACATGTTCAAGGCTTAATTAGTTTTGGTTCTGTACTAATGTAGATCATCAGAAAAACTTTCTGCTGACAGGACCACCTTTTTAACACAATCATTTTGGCTTGTCCCACAGGTGGTGGTGTAGTGAGAATTTACTGTATTTAAATTGATCCCAAGACCTCATAGCAATTAACTGGAAAACAAATTTGTAAAGAAAAGTATTGAATAAATCTTTTGTGCTTTTCAGCAAACTTTTATATAAAGAGTGTTGAAAGTGTGCTTTTTAGAACTTGGAAATTTTCATACAATTAGGTCAGGTACATCTGATGTCCCCATGGACCTCTTTCGTGTTGTGAGTGCAAAACACCAGGTTATATACATGTTGCAAGTGCAACACATTCATGGAGGGCTCTTTAAATTGAAGGAAATTTAAACCTAACAGTAATGCCAATTTTTTTGGACTAGCTTGACATGAAATCATGCCTGTAAATCTATGGTAAAGTATGGTGCTGGGCAACAGGCTGGTAATCATGATAATTTGTGGAATTGTTTTATCAAAATTATAATTTATCCAAATAAAAACCCTGTCCCACTAACTTTTTAGTTTAATGATGATCTACTGTAGATTGATAAGAAGTTTGTTTGCAAGCCAATAAGGAAAGATTTTTGTTTGTTTTTGAGGTCATAGGGTCAAGGTCACAGGGCCCTTCCATTCACAAATTAGTTTTTGGATGATAACTCCTGTTTTGGATAGACATATTGGCTTCAAACTGGATTTATTAATGTCCCACAACTAAGTAAGAATCATTTTGATGTTTTTGGGTTCTGAGGCCAAAGGTGAAGGTCACAGGACCCACGCCTTTAAAACAGATAGTGCATGCATTGGAAATCAAACTTTATTTATCCCAAACCTTCCATCTCTACACATGGCTTACCTGCCCAAAGTGGAAGGAATTGGTAGATTCTGAGGTTACCTGGTTAGAAGTCAAGGTCTTTTTTTAAAAGATTGTTATGATAATCTAAATGCTGTAAATTCAGGTATAGTAAGTTCTTAGTTTTTTGGTCACATGTTCAAGGCTTAATTAGTTTTGGTTCTGTACTAATGTAGATCATCAGAAAAACTTTCTGCTGACAGGACCACCTTTTTAACACAATCATTTTGGCTTGTCCCACAGGTGGTGGTGTAGTGAGAATTTACTGTATTTAAATTGATCCCAAGACCTCATAGCAATTAACTGGAAAACAAATTTGTAAAGAAAAGTATTGAATAAATCTTTTGTGCTTTTCAGCAAACTTTTATATAAAGAGTGTTGAAAGTGTGCTTTTTAGAACTTGGAACTTTTACTGAAGTTTTACTCGGAAATTTATACTTCCCAAATTAACACCACAAGCTGTTAAGTATAAACCCTGATTAATATGTTCTTCCTGTACCTCTTCTACATAGGAAAACCCCACAATTAAGACTTCCAAAAATGGTGTAATTTTATGGGTGCATGGTCTTATTTGTGAAATTATAAGTTAAAAGGATCATATATTAAGGACCAAGAAAAGTGGTTATAATGGAGGGGTGGTCACAATTGTCATGTGGTTGCAAGGCAGGGTTCACTGACCTCATTTCTGCTCCAATATCTTTACCAAAAACTAAAAAGTACACACCATTGACTCTCTTTATATGCTTCCAAAATTTTTCTTCACATATGAACAAGTGAAAAGCTGTGAAGTGATGTTTATAAATTAAAGTTAAATTGTGTTCTTTGAAAAGTATGGAATATCATATTAAATATGCATCCTGCAAGTGACACTATATATATATATATATATATATATATATATATATATATATATATATATATATATATATATATATATATAAACTATAACAAATTAGGTCACTTTTGTCACATATTTTGCCTGCAGTTTCTTATCTTATTTTTCCCTTTCAAAGAGCTTTAGCTTTTTAGATTTTCAGATGTAAGGAAGTACTTGCCTCTATTTTGCAACAATTTTTTTTTTTTTTTGGTTTCAGCAAAGGGCTTAAGTAACACTCAGATAATGGTGATAGTCACATGCTCTGTGGTAATTGGTGGATTCTTTGTGGTGGCCATGGTACTTCGAATCAGGTAAGGCTCTGTTTCATTGATAAATATCTAATTATTTATTTACTATTTCAGGATATATATATATATATATATATATATATATATATATATATATATATATATATATATATATATATTGTCATATGCAGTTATAATATAATATGATATTATTCTTCCATTATAATATAACTTTATATTATATTATTATATTTCTTTATATTTATATAATAATACAACATTTTCTTCATACAAAAAGTGTCTATATGAGTAAAGTTTTAGTTGTCAGGTACTTTAAAATGAGATTACAACATTATTAACATAATATTTGTAGATGTTAAAAACAAAAGATCAGAAAGGCAAAGCTTAATACATATGCAATTAAAATGTTTTCCTTTTGTTATCTTTAAAAATCTCTCATCAGTTACATATTTGTCTTCTTCCTTTTTTTAGGAATTATATAAAAAGAACACAAGAAAATTATAGAGGGCGCTTTGGTCGGAGTTCTCTCTGCACAGGAAGTAAGGATTCATTATCAAAAGTTAGCGATCATGGAAAAACCAAGGTATGAATGGTTTAGCAACTATTTTAATATGTGAATTATGTCTCCCCTCCCATTGCAGAGGCAGTAGTGTTCGTTTTCTTGTCACTGCTAGTAGTAGTCAATGGCACCATGATCTGTGTCATTTCTTGTGAACATGATAACTTTTGAACCAAGCAATCTTTTTCATGAAATTTGATATTTGAATTGTTTGTACCAGTATCTCAGATGAATATAAAAAATCCAGACCTTGACCTTCATTTTCAAGGTAAAGTAAGCTAAAACAAAAAAAAAATAACTCAATGACTTTTAAAGTAATGCATATTTTTTCCTCAGATTTGGAAAACAGGTTGTTTCCAAAGGGTTCTCAGATGAATAAGTATAAAATCCTTGACCTTGGGTTGCCCTCCTTAAATTTGAAACACAAGTTCTAATGAACTGGTGACCTTGACTTTTATCTTCAAGGTCAAATCTGCTGAAAAAGAAATTTACTGTGAATACTACACCTTTTGAACCCCTTAATATTTTATTGAAAAATTTAATACCTAAAATATATTGAGCAAAATCTCAGAGGAGTTTAAAAAATGGTAACTTTGACCTCAATCTTCAAGGTCAAATAGGCCTAAATGAATAAATTTTGAACCCCATAACTTGTGAAGTATTGCCAAACTGGGAACCTTGTCATTCATCTTAAAAGCCAAATCAGCTGTTTTAAAAATTTATTGGGAATGCTATAACCTTTGAACCACTCAATATTTTTCATGAAATTTCATACATAAATTGGTTAAACCCATACACCTGAATCATTAAAAAAAATGGGTGACCTTGGCTTCATGGAAATGGTAATGTCAGTTCAGGTACCAGTCTTATATATAGGTCAAACAAATTGTAAATTTGATGATAATCTAGCTTTTTACATTGTCACCCCTTTTCAGAGGTGTTCACATCTAGCCCCTACCTAGCCAAGCTGTTAAGCTTGGGGAGCTCCAGCAAAGTTATAAGATTTACCTGTCCCCCTCCAACTGACAGGTTCCACCCATAAATATGTTATGATATCCATTCTAAATTCATATATCTGGCTCTTTTTTTCCATTTAGTGTGTATATAAATGTAGACTTTGTTTACATGAGCATAAGGACAAGCAACTATATATGCAGGACAAAGATTGAAAGTTATTTATAATATTGTCAAATGGTTGTAACATTTGTATTACATAGAATTTCAGATAAAACTATATAAACATTAACCTCTTTTCTGTATGCTTGTGTTTTTCTCAGGTTCTTTTAAATGGTCATGAAGCAAATTCAGCAGCATGTCATGACCCATAGGTCCATTGTTCTATTCTGGGGATAATAACTTTTTTCAGAGGGTTGCACTCTTTGAGTGATTTCTATTAATTTATGCATTTAAACGCCTGTCTTAGACAGGACATATTACAGTAAACCCACAGTCTATCCATCCCCCTGTCTGTTAAAAATTTGTCTGACCATTATCTTTGTGTCCATGGTAACTTATCAGGGCTTTGATTGATTTTCACAAAATTCATCATAATTATCAAATGATTTTCTCACCTGAGTTTAAATATATGCAAAATCCATATATATTTAAAATGAGGTCACAGTTTACCAGGCTTATTTGAGGTGTTGCCACGACAGTTCACAAGGTATATGAAGGATTTGGATGAAACTCAACAGAAATATTAACAAATATAATATCAAGTTGCCTTAGTTTGATTCCAGGCTGAATCCATGCATATTTAATGAGGTCGGAGGTCACCAGACTTTGGCGGTGCCTTGTAGACTTGATGGATCTGATGGATATTCTTAAACTCCTTATGAATACTTACTAACAGAGTGTCTCTCTTGAAATAAATTCTCGGCAGAATTCACGTCAGAGGTCACGTCTTGTGACTGGCATATTATACACATTGTTGTGCTCTCGGTTTATATATAGAACAATAGGTACTAACAAATTGAATGTTATACATAATTTGCTCATTTTCTTTTAACCAAGAGATGTTGACGTGATCTGTTACACAGAAAGAGAAGATAAAATTTAAGGATGCCTTTATACACATGGACCCACACGAGCACTTCGAATGTCCAGATAACATGGCTAACACACCTAAGGTTGCTGTGGAAACCCACCCGCTGCTGGTTGTGACAACACCGCCATCTCCAATTGCTGGGTCATCCCTTGACCAGCCACATCAGAATCAACAGGTGGCATCAGCTGTAAAGAAAGAAACTAAACATAAAGAACCCAAACGTGTAAGTATGTCCCATGGTCCATGTGCCTTATTCATTCATCCATGCTTAAGTACTGCCACCAATTTATGTCCCATTGTGCTTCTAAATGCAAATTATGAAGCTGTGCTTTAAGTCACATATACGCTCTTTCACTATACCCTGTCCACTTGTTATTCGGATTTTATTATTCAGACTTTATTTATCCAAGGAATATTTCTTGTTGAATTTCTGTAAGTTAAACTTGTGGTTGGCTTTTTGTTTATGGGGTAAAATTTTCATGATTTTCACGTTTTTAATGTTTTGTTATAGATCAACTTTTCATTATCTCAGGATATATGAAAGTTAATATGCTGAATACATCTGTGACATATATTACCTTTAACAAAGGATACCAGGAAACAACGAATGAGAAGAAATTCTTATTCAATATATAGGCAGATAAAATATAGATGATCTTTAATTTATAACATGGGTCATGAAATTTGCCACTTGACAGGTATAGATATTGTAAATGAGATGCCAAGGTAATTATAAGCAAATGTTGACCTATGTACATAGAGTGGGTGTTTTATTCAGGGAGTCTTATATTTTCTCAATAATTTCCTTTTACAAATGTAACACATTTGAAACAAATACTTAACAGAATTCACAAAAGGGAAATTTGATTGGTAAAATATGTCAGCCACATCATTATATATATTTCTCAGTATCACATCTGGTGGCATCCAACGTCATTGCACTGGTCATATGAAAGCGATTCTATTAGTAGCTGCTGATTAGATAATTTTCTGTTAATACTAAAGTTTGGCTGCTTGAGATGAAATTGGTGCAGAACAATTTGTGAAGTATAATGATCTTTAATGCAATGACAAATTCAGGATCACTGCAGTTATATCCTTTATAACTTCCTTTCATCATTAATTTAGATTCAATATATTGTACATGATTTTGTGATGATCATATTTTTTAAAAATTTAAACTATTTTTGATGGTCAATTTATAATAATTTTATTTTTCATGGATACTTTTATTTTGAGGTATTTTTTGTAAATGTAGACATTTCTTCATGATTTGTTTTTAGATTTAAAGTTACAAAAGACCACACTTCAGACTGCAGAACAGAATCTAATGTTTCAGATCTGATTAAACCAGTTATGTTGCATTGAGCTGTGCATAAAGTTATGATGTGATGGTAGTGTTGACATAGTTTTTTTTTTAAATTGACTGATGTCCAGCGACAGACCACAGCCGTTTGAGTTTAACCTGCTGAAGAAACCAGCTTTCACAGATGAACAACTGATATTGACTTACATGGCTTTTAGCCATAAAGATAAAGAGTCTTATCTGTCATGTTTCATCTGTCCCTCCAGTGATAAAGCTTTTTATCTTGCATGTTATTTTTTACCTTCCAGTGATAAAGGGTCTAATCTGTCATGTTATTTCTGACCCTCTAGTAAAAAAGAGTCTAATCCATGATGTTTTATCTTTTCCTCCAGTGATAAAGAGTCTTATCTGCCATGTTTCATCTGTCCCTCCAGTGATAAAGTGTTTTATCTTGCATGTTATTTCTGACCCTCCAGTGATAAAGTGTCTTATCTGTCATGTTATATCTGACCCTTTACTAATAAAGAATCTAATCTATGATGTTTTATCTTTTCCTCCAGTGATAAAGAGTCTTATCTGCCATGTTTCATCTGTCCCTCTAGTGATAAAGTGTTTTATCTTGCATGTTATTTCTGACCCTCCAGTGAAAAAGTGTCTTATCTGTCATGTTATATCTGACCCTTTACTAATAAAGAATCTAATCCATGATGTTTTATCTTTTCCTCCAGTGATAAGGGTCTTATCTGCCATGTTTCATCTGTCCCTTTAGTGATAAAGAGTCTTATCTGCCATGTTTCATCTGTCCCTCCAGTGATAAAGTGTTTTATCTTGCATGTTATTTCTGACCCTTCAGTGATAAAGTGTCTTATCTGTCATGTTTTATCTGTCCCTCGAGTGATAAAGTGTTTTATCTTGCATGTTATTTCTGACTCTTCAGTGATAAATAGTCTTATCTGTCATGTTTTATCTGTCCCTCCAGTGATAAAGTGTTTTATCTTGCATGTTATTTCTGACCCTCCATTGATAAAGAGTCTTATCTGCAATGTTTCATCTGTCCCTCTAGTGATGAAGAGTCTTTATCTGTCATGTTTCATCTGTCCCTCCAGTGATAAAGTGTTTTATCTTGCATGTTATTTCTGACCCTCCAGTGATAAAGTGTCTTATCTGTCATGTTTTATCTGTCTCTCGAGTGATAAAGTGTTTTATATTGCATGTTAATTCTGACTCTTCAGTGATAAAGAGTCTTATCTGTCATGTTTCATCTGGCCCTCCAGTGATAAAGTGTTTTATCTTGCATGTTATTTCTGACCCTTCAGTGTTAAGAGTCTTATCTGTCTAGTTTCATCTGGCCCTCGAGTGATAAAGTGTTTTATCTTGATGTTATTTCTGACCCTTCAGTGATAAAGTGTCTTATCTGTCAAGTTATATCTGACCCTCCAGTAACAAAGAATCTAATCCATAATGTTTTATCTTTTCCTCCAGTGATAAAGAGTCTTATCTGCCATGTTTCATCTGTCCCTCTAGTGATAAAGTGTTTTATCTTGCATGTTATTTCTGACCCTCCAGTGATAAAGTGTCTTATCTGTCATGTTATATCTGACCCTTTACTAATAAAGAATCTAATCCATGATGTTTTATCTTTTCCTCCAGTGATAAAGAGTCTTATCTGCCATGTTTCATCTGTCCCTCTAGTGATAAAGTGTTTTATCTTGCATGTTATTTCTGACCCTCCAGTGATAAAGTGTCTTATCTGTCATGTTATATCTGACCCTTTACTAATAAAGAATCAAATCCATGATGTTTTATCTTTTCTTCCAGTGATAAAGAGTCTTATCTGCCATGTTTCATCTGTCCCTCCAGTGATAAAGTGTTTTATCTTGCATGTTATTTCTGACCCTCCATTGAAAAAGTGTCTTATCTGTCATGTTATATCTGACCCTTTACTAATAAAGAATCTAATCCATGATGTTTTATCTTTTCCTCCAGTGATAAGGGTCTTATCTGCCATGTTTCATCTGTCCCTTAAGTGATAAAGAGTCTTATCTGCCATGTTTCATCTGTCCCTCCAGTGATAAAGTGTTTTATCTTGCATGTTATTTCTGACCCTTCAGTGATAAAGTGTCTTATCTGTCATGTTTTATCTGTCCCTCGAGTGATAAAGTGTTTTATCTTGCATGTTATTTCTGACTCTTCAGTGATAAAGAGTCTTATCTGTCATGTTTTATCTGTCCCTCCAGTGATAAAGTGTTTTATCTTGCATGTTATTTCTGACCCTCCATTGATAAAGAGTCTTATCTGCCATGTTTCATCTGTCCCTCTAGTGATGAAGAGTCTTTATCTGTCATGTTTCATCTGTCCCTCCAGTGATAAAGTGTTTTATCTTGCATGTTATTTCTGACCCTCCAGTGATATAGTGTCTTATCTGTCATGTTTTATCTGTCTCTCGAGTGATAAAGTGTTTTATATTGCATGTTAATTCTGACTCTTCAGTGATAAAGAGTCTTATCTGTCATGTTTCATCTGGCCCTCCAGTGATAAAGTGTTTTATCTTGCATGTTATTTCTGACCCTTCAGTGTTAAGAGTCTTATCTGTCTAGTTTCATCTGGCCCTCGAGTGATAAAGTGTTTTATCTTGATGTTATTTCTGACCCTTCAGTGATAAAGTGTCTTATCTGTCATGTTATATCTGACCCTCCAGTAACAAAGAATCTAATCCATAATGTTTGATCTTTTCCTCCAGTGATAAAGAGTCTTATCTACCATGTTTCATCTGTCCCTCTAGTGATAAAGTGTTTTATCTTGCATGTTATTTCTGACCCTCCAGTGATAAAGTGTCTTATCTGTCATGTTATATCTGACCCTTTACTAATAAAGAATCTAATCCATGATGTTTTATCTTTTCCTCCAGTGATAAAGAGTCTTATCTGCCATGTTTCATCTGCCCTCTAGTGATAAAGAGTCTTTATCTGTCATGTTTCATCTGTCCCTCGAGTGATAAAGTGTTTTATCTTGCATGTTATTTCTGACCCTCCAGTGATAAAGAGTCTTATCTGTCATGTTATATCTGTCCCTCTAGTGATAAAGAGTCTTATCTGTCATGTTTCATCTGTCCCTCCAGTGATAAAGTGTTTTATCTTGCATGTTATTTCTCACCCTCTAGTGATAAAGAGTCTTATCTGTCATGTTTCATCTGTCCCTCCAGTGATAAAGTGTTTTATCTTGCATGTTATTTCTGACCCTCCAGTGATAAAGTGTCTTATCTGTCATGTTATATCTGACCCTCCTGTAATAAAGAATCTAATCCATGATGTTTTATCTTTTCCTACAGTGATAAAGAGTCTTATCTGCCATGTTTCATCTGTCCCTCCAGTGATAAAGTGTTTTATCTTGCATGTTATTTCTGACCCTCCAGTAAATAAAGTGTCTTATCTGTCATGTTATATCTGACCCTTTACTAATAAAGAATCTAATCTATGATGTTTTATCTGTCCCTCTAGTGATAAAGAGTCTTATCTGTCATGTTTCATCTGTCCCTCCAGTGATAAAGTGTTTTATCTTGCATGTTATTTCTCACCCTCTAGTGATAAAGAGTCTTATCTGTCATGTTTTATCTGTCCCTCGAGTGATAAAGTGTTTTATCTTGCATGTTATTTCTGACCCTCCAGTGATAAAGTGTCTTGTCTGTCATGTTATATCTGACCCTCCTGTAATAAAGAATCTAATCCATGATGTTTTATCTTTTCCTACAGTGATAAAGAGTCTTATCTGCCATGTTTCATCTGTCCCTCTAGTGATAAAGTGTTTTATCTTGCATGTTATTTCTGACCCTCCAGTGATAAAGTGTCTTATCTGTCATGTTATATCTGACCCTTCACTAATAAAGAATCAAATCCATGATGTTTTATCTTTTCCTCCAGTGATAAAGAGTCTTATCTGCCATGTTTCATCTGTCCCTCTAGTGATAAAGTGTTTTATCTTGCATGTTATTTCTGACCCTCTACTGATAAAGTGTCTTATCTGTCATGTTATATCTGACCCTCCAGTGATAAAGAGTCTAATCCATGATGTTTTATCTTTTCCTTCAGTGATAAAGAGTTTTATCTGCAATGTTTCATCTGTCCCTCTAGTGATATAGTGTCTTATCTGTCATGTTTTATCTGTCTCTCGAGTGATAAAGTGTTTTATATTGCATGTTAATTCTGACTCTTCAGTGATAAAGAGTCTTATCTGTCATGTTTCATCTGGCCCTCCAGTGATAAAGTGTTTTATCTTGCATGTTATTTCTGACCCTTCAGTGTTAAGAGTCTTATCTGTCTAGTTTCATCTGGCCCTCGAGTGATAAAGTGTTTTATCTTGATGTTATTTCTGACCCTTCAGTGATAAAGTGTCTTATCTGTCATGTTATATCTGACCCTCCAGTAACAAAGAATCTAATCCATAATGTTTGATCTTTTCCTCCAGTGATAAAGAGTCTTATCTGCCATGTTTCATCTGTCCCTCTAGTGATAAAGTGTTTTATCTTGCATGTTATTTCTGACCCTCCAGTGATAAAGTGTCTTATCTGTCATGTTATATCTGACCCTTTACTAATAAAGAATCTAATCCATGATGTTTTATCTTTTCCTCCAGTGATAAAGAGTCTTATCTGCCATGTTTCATCTGCCCTCTAGTGATAAAGAGTCTTTATCTGTCATGTTTCATCTGTCCCTCGAGTGATAAAGTGTTTTATCTTGCATGTTATTTCTGACCCTCCAGTGATAAAGAGTCTTATCTGTCATGTTATATCTGTCCCTCTAGTGATAAAGAGTCTTATCTGTCATGTTTCATCTGTCCCTCCAGTGATAAAGTGTTTTATCTTGCATGTTATTTCTCACCCTCTAGTGATAAAGAGTCTTATCTGTCATGTTTCATCTGTCCCTCCAGTGATAAAGTGTTTTATCTTGCATGTTATTTCTGACCCTCCAGTGATAAAGTGTCTTATCTGTCATGTTATATCTGACCCTCCTGTAATAAAGAATCTAATCCATGATGTTTTATCTTTTCCTACAGTGATAAAGAGTCTTATCTGCCATGTTTCATCTGTCCCTCCAGTGATAAAGTGTTTTATCTTGCATGTTATTTCTGACCCTCCAGTAAATAAAGTGTCTTATCTGTCATGTTATATCTGACCCTTTACTAATAAAGAATCTAATCTATGATGTTTTATCTGTCCCTCTAGTGATAAAGAGTCTTATCTGTCATGTTTCATCTGTCCCTCCAGTGATAAAGTGTTTTATCTTGCATGTTATTTCTCACCCTCTAGTGATAAAGAGTCTTATCTGTCATGTTTTATCTGTCCCTCGAGTGATAAAGTGTTTTATCTTGCATGTTATTTCTGACCCTCCAGTGATAAAGTGTCTTGTCTGTCATGTTATATCTGACCCTCCTGTAATAAAGAATCTAATCCATGATGTTTTATCTTTTCCTACAGTGATAAAGAGTCTTATCTGCCATGTTTCATCTGTCCCTCTAGTGATAAAGTGTTTTATCTTGCATGTTATTTCTGACCCTCCAGTGATAAAGTGTCTTATCTGTCATGTTATATCTGACCCTTCACTAATAAAGAATCAAATCCATGATGTTTTATCTTTTCCTCCAGTGATAAAGAGTCTTATCTGCCATGTTTCATCTGTCCCTCTAGTGATAAAGTGTTTTATCTTGCATGTTATTTCTGACCCTCTACTGATAAAGTGTCTTATCTGTCATGTTATATCTGACCCTCCAGTGATAAAGAGTCTAATCCATGATGTTTTATCTTTTCCTTCAGTGATAAAGAGTTTTATCTGCAATGTTTCATCTGTCCCTCTAGTGATAAAGTGTTTTATCTTGCATGTTATATCTGACCCTCCAGTGATAAAGTGTCTTATCTGTCATGTTATATCTGACCCTCCAGTAATAAAGAGTCTAATCCATGATGTTTTATCTTTTCCTCCAGTGATAAAGAGTCTTGTCTGCCATGTTTCATCTGTCCCTCTAGTGATAAAGTGTTTTATCTTGCATGTTATATCTGATCCTCTAGTGATAAAGTGTCATATCTGTCATGTTATATCTGACCCTCCAGTGATAAAGTGTCATATCTGTCAGGTTATTTCTAACCCTCCAGTGATAAGGAGTCTTATCTGACATGTTATTTCTGACCCTCCAGTGATAAGGAGTCTTATCTATCATGTTATTTCTGACCCTCCAGTAATAAAGTGTCATATCTGTCATGTTATACCTGACCCTCCAGTGATAAAGAGTTTTACCTGTCATATTATTTCGGTTCCTCCAATGATTAAGTCTTATCTGTCATGTTATATCTGTCCATATAGTGTTAAAGCATCTTATTGCTCAAGCTTGTTATTTCTGTTCTGCCAATGTCTTATCCGTCGTTTTTTCTGAACCTCCAGTAATAAAGAGGCTTATTTAATTTTCTCAATAATGCTAAGTATGCCTCTGCTAAATGAAGGTGACACTGAAGTCATCTAAGGCTGTATGACTGTGAAAGCTGGTTGGTTTACCATTGTTTTATTTCATTGATCTTAAGGACTGCCAGGTCGTGGGTTATTTTACCAACAAATCTCTGATTCCTGTATATTTTGTTGTTCCGCAGGTTGCGTTTACCACGTGACATCTTACTTTGTATTGTGATCAGTAGTCTTGTCATGTGTAAGTTCATTTAGTTTTTGACATTTTCTGTTTGACCTGTCTGTGTGTGCATGTGTTGTATGTAATACCTGTACCATCACTTTCTGTTGACAGGGATATATTTTGTTGTGGTTTTTCATTAACGGTGGCTAAACATTTTAGTCTTGCTACATCTCCTCTGTTTAAACTTGTGCTTGTTTAAGCATGTTCTGATACTAACAGGTTTCACCAACAGGAGCTAGCACAAGGCCACAAATTGTAGATAGATCAATGAGTGTTGGCTGTCATTGGTTTTAAAACTTTGAGATGGACACACAATATGATACTCTTTCCTCATTGTAGTGACTGCAATTCTTGGCCTTACATCAGCGTGTACTGTTGAAAACGTGGCATTCTTTGCTAAAACAAGCAGTGGTTAAAGTAAAAAGGATATACTTATAGCACAAATGTAGCATGTAACCCCCGTGTATGGATTGTATATCAATTGGAGCTCTAAAACAAGTTTAAAGAAGCAATTGCAAATACACAAAGAGTAACTGTGAAAATGAAAGATATGCCTGTCCATGTTTTTATATGCATCAGGTTCAGATTGTCAAAAGAGGTTTTGGCCATTAAATTGTGGCCAATACATTTTCAGACAACTTGTAAATCTGTTGTGTATTTTCCATGTAATTTTTACTGTTATAGGGAAGCAAGAACTTTCTCATTCTGAGAAGCATCACACATTATATGTAAAAAAAATAAGAATAGTGATATATTTTCATTTACATACTGCACATTATTTTTTTATATTTAAATGTGAAAATACGATGACAAAATTGACTCATATAACAACAAGAATACTTACTATTATTTGAAGATTTGTGCATGGTCTAAAAAAGTGTAATTCCGTGTTAAACGTTGCTGAAACATGTCTTCTTTCTACCAAGACTCTCGGCAAACAGATTCTCACCTGGACACTTTCCTCAGAGTCCTTCACGTCACTTCTCATTATCAATCCCTGACAGTTTTATTTCTTGAATTTTCTTGAAACCACTCATGGTGGATGCCATTTTGCATGCATTCTAAAACCTGCATGTCAAAGGTCAAAATTATGTGTTTACTGCTAGTTTGTGTAAAAATGAAATAAAGAGAGACTGATGCCAGGAATGGAGGATATACCTAATAATTTTTACTTACAGATAAATAAAAATTGTGCAGATGCAAATGATATAAACAAATGTTAGAAACCAAACGGTCCATAATGATGAATTAAATTAAGTACTGTTTGTAGACATTACATTGTTGATGAGAAGTCAGATAATTAACATTTTCGTTTCATTTATTATTAATATTGACCAACTAGTCTTGCCTCCTACGGGCTTTTAATAGGAGATCGAGAGGTTGCTGGTAAATTTGGAAGAACAAATTCCATCTATAGGCATCTCTGTAACACTAAATTCAGCTAAGAATTGTATATCTTACCCTTGGTACATCGAAAAATTGGTTATACCAAGGAGTTTACAGGGATGGAGTTACAACTGTCAGAAGCCCTGCCAGGTCGCGAGAGTCAGTCGTGCGCTAATTGCAATTAAGACATGATAAGCCCATTAACTTTATTGTTCGCCTTTTGTGCCGCGGTGTCAGGCACATCGGCGGCACGGCCTTTGATAAAACGAGCCTGCTAGATGTTACTTCTGCGGTCCGCTGTAGCTCGCTGAAGCGGAGAGCGATATATCCAGTAAATGAGCAGTAAATCACTGGAATAACATTAACCGAAATTATGAATGCGCAAATGGTTAGTTTTGTCAAGAAATATGCGCAACAAATATATCTAGAGAGGTCTCGTGTTGAGGAATCACTTGATCGATTTTGGGATAGATGCGGTCACTCTAGATCGACTTCTGCCGTTATTCATGACGGACGACTGTTAAGTGTAAACCTTACTTTCCCTGAATAACTTCGGAATAATAAAAAATTCCATCAGTTCCTACACTTCTGACTTATATTAATAATTAGCCATGTATTATAGTATTCCGTCGATAAAAAAAATTTTGACGCTTATGATCGGATGACTTACATTTTGATGGTTAACAGTGAGCCAACTGTTACTGATGGCGTTGTTCTCGTATTATCGCCCATATTTACCGCAGCCAAGCTATAGCTAAGGCGTCATTAGCAACTACAGCTTCACACACGTTTCCCACACATATGAACATATGGTGTTCAAACTTATGATTGTTTAAAAATTTATATTAAATACTATCGGAGATAAAATTGGGGAGAAACTTACTCATCCTTGTCACAGTAATTCCGAAGTCACGCCGAGTCTCTCGCGCTGGCTTATCAGCGGCATCTCTTTGTGCCTTAGAGCAGCGAGTTTTATGACCCCCGTCAGCAACATCCGACACGGCCAGACTCTCACTTGATACTCCATCCCTGTAAACTCCTTGGTTATACACATCTTAGATATTTACAAAATTTTATCACATATGTTTGAAACTTCGATATCCTAATACTTCGTCTTTACATAATAAGATGTGTGCACATTGACATAAGATATTCTTAATATCTTTGTGAAATTTAATAGGCTTTCAAAGCATGCACTTTGTGTAAATAAGCATGTTATTTACAATAGGAAATAACATTTAAACAAAAACATGGTGTGTAATGCTGTATAAAACCTGTCCATACCTGTGCAGTAACTCCTGTTGTGTCCAAACATTTCGTTTTTCTCATTGGTTATATTTTTTTTCAAACAAAAGTCCTTTTAGGTAAAAATGTATTTTATGTAACTGCGTTTGCTACTTTAATGATCTAAGAACTTTTAACTGAAATGTTGTACAGTTGAGCGTCATTTTCCGAAAAGCTCGGGGACAGGGGTTTTGTTCACGTAAATGATCTGTCAGATAAACGATTTTGCAGGATTTTACCATGGTTACTAAGTACTCGGGTTAATCAGATACTGAACGACACGAATGTGGCACATTGGGGTAAAAAAAAGCACCTGGCGGATGGCGGATAGCGAGGCTGGCAAATGAACGAGGTAAATAAGTAGTGAGGAAATTGGGACTTTGTCATTTGTAGGCGGTAGGCGAGGTTGGCGGATAAAAAAGGGGCGAAGGAAAGAGGTTAGAGTGTAGTTCTAATAGAGCCAATTAGTCCAACACTGAAATATTTTATTAACATGTAGATATTCTTTAAAAAAATTCCAGGTTTGCCCCGCAAATGCTTTCACATAAAAGCGAGAAAGAGACCTCTCAAGGCAGACAAGGACATTACTCAACTACCTGGCCTCTGAACAAAACCGGCCACAATTTAAGGCAGCATTTTATTTTTAAATAATGATATTTTGACACGGCCACCTAATAAGGCAAGCCCCTATTTTAAGGCCCTGCGGAAACCCTTTATATACGTTGTTAAATATTGTTTTTTTTTTGTCTGGGAAAGAGGCGTCGGAACCCCTGTATTTATGTTTTGTCATTTTATGATTGTTTCTCTTTCATGAAAACAGCGTCCCACATTTAGCTTACCATTTTAAAATATAAATTCAAGAACCAAGGAAATTTACAATGTCAATGTGCCACCGAAAAGTCCATAAACACCCCAATAGTATGTGTATCATCTCTCCTCTTAGTTAATCTCTGATGAGTACAGATTTTCCTAGCAAGCAAAGCCATCCTCATTATGTCCACCTGTTTTATAATATATAATGGTTCTCTTAATGAGTGAATACAGTCACAGTTTACCATAAAAGCCAGCGTATATATGGTTTGACAATACTCACGACAATTCCCGCGAAGAAGCAGTGTAAAAGAAACGACGACAAACATTGGTTAGAAGCTTGGAAAATCAAGGTGACGTGCGGGCTGATTCGGTCCGGTGAATATCTTTTCCACTTTCGTACAGGAGCAAGCGAACGGGTTTAGAACAATATATTGGCAGAAAACATTTAATTGGGAAAAATATTCTGCATGTAGATTTTATACACCTGGTTTGTGAATAGGCCAAGTAAAACAAACATCGAACCTTTTTTCAACATTATCGTATGTTTTCACATAATGTCAATTTCATACATACCATGCAGATATATTTGGAACTTAATGGGATTCAGAGAATCGGCAACCTTTTGGAAGTAGTGATATAAACTTTGTATGGTAAGGTTCTGTCATCATTCGTGAGGAAATCTTTTACTAAAGGAAATAAAAACGCCAAAGTTCTTTATATTAAAAAAACAGCTTGCCAGAAGATTATTCAAAAGCAGCATGTGTTGACTCGCATGTTGTCACACGAATTTAAGTACACCTCAGACTTTAAATGGCCCTTATGACGAATAAATATAAAACAATTTCTCATACGCTATTGTTAATTCCGGAAAATAATTGGTACATTTCACGTTTACTGTCATGTACAAATTGCAACCGTTTCCAAACATAAAACTGCTCCCTAAAGACGTATTGTTACAAAGTTACAATGTTGGTTTTACTGTTTTACTCTCTTTTGTGAAAACCATGTGTCTCCCCCATTAAAGATACACGTGCAGCACACGCATAATATATATCCTAAACAATACAAAGGCGCACACTCTAAATCTAAATTGTATATGTTTAATTGCTGCGTGATTCTCGAGGAGATTTCAGTCAAAGGTTAATTTTTTTCAACTTTTTAGCGAACCTTTTAGCTTATGCGATGGTGCGGCGTCGTCCGTCGTGTGTCGTGCGTCGTCTGTACGTTAACCATAGCTATCTCAAAAACGGCAGGAGCTAGCATCACCAAAGTTTTTGCAAATAATCAGTCATCTAAAAAACTATATCGGATTTTGATTATTTTTTTTTCTTAGTGCATTTTCTTGGATTTTATAGGGGAAAAGCTAAAAAGGCTTTAAAAATCTTCTTCTCTGAAACTGTCCAGCCAAATTGTCTAATATTTCACAGAAATGATCCCTTGAACAATCTCTCTCAAGTTTGTTCGAATGGTTCCAGTTCGGAGATTTTTGGCCGAGTTACAGGAGGTTGAACTTAGTCATCTGTCCAAAAAAGCACACTAAAATTAAAATCTCAGAAACGGCTAGAGCTATAATCACCAAATTTTATACCAATGTTTGTCACATATGTCATATCTGATTTTGAGGTATTGGTGGCGCCATCTACATTGAGGTGTTTTTTACAAGCAAAATGTAATTTTAAACTCTTCCAGCTTGTACATTGTTTTATGATGAAACTGTTAAGCTGATTGGTATAAACTTTACAAGAAATTTTCTAACATAGGGTTCTGTCAGTTTTATAAGATTGGGTAAATACAGTTTTAAAAAAGCATTGTAGCCAATTGAAAAAGGCTTTCTGTATTTGAAAACAGATTTGACAACATTCTGAGTTTCAGCAGCCAAGTCAAGAGGTCACTCAGTACAAACAGGTGGGGTCCAGACATCACCATGGCAACTGACCTGGCTCGGGGGGGGGTTGGGTGTCTAGACAATGTGTCTAGACGTCTAGATACAATGTTTAGATGCAGAGTTCCCAGATTATTGGAACTATATCTTTCAACTGTTTGCATTTTAAGCGAATCGGGTTTATCATCAGGTCACATGTGAACTGCTGCGCCCTCATTTTTGGTTGACCTCTGACCTTTCCTCGCTGCCCAGCTTCCATTTGTGTGTCTGTTTCCACACATAAACCTGCATATCTCGGGAACCGTTTAACCGATCAGGCTAAACATTTTGCACAAATGTAGCCCTTTGATAGCTTCATAACATACACTAAAATGGTGGCGCCACCTGCAACCATTTTTGCACAGCGTCCATCTGTTCATCAGCCTTGGGATAAAATCACTCATTTCTCAGCAGTAGTTTGACTTATCCACCTGAAATTTGGCAGGTTTATACATCCTGGACAGCTTTCTCGATTTTATGACAGGTGGCGCCACCTACATTCACGTTTACTCTGCAGACATCCAAGCTCATATCTCAGGAACCGTTTGACCGATTGGGTCAAAATTTTGCATGTGTATAGATCTCGCATAGCTCTTCATCATAGGCAACAACTGCAACCACTTATGCACAGAGTCCATCTGTTCATCTGCCTTGGGATAAAATCCCTCATATCTTAGCAGTGGTTTGACTTATCCACCTGAAATTTTGCAGGTTTATACATTCTGGACAGCTTTCTCGATTTTATGACAGGTGGCGCCACCTACATTCAGGTTTATTCTGCAGACATCCAAGCTCATATCTCGGGAACCGTTTGACCGATTGGGCCAAAATTTTGCATGTGTATAGATCTCACATAGCTCTTTATCATAGGCAAAACTGGTGGTGCCACCTGTTACCATTAATTCACAGTGTCCATCTGTTCATCTGCCTTGGGATAAAATCACTCATATCTCAGCAGTGGTTTGAATTATCCACCTGAAATTTTGCAGGTTTATTCATCCTGGACAGCTTTCTCGATTTTATGACAGGTGGCGCCACACACATTCACGTTTACACTGCAGACATCCAAGCTCATATCTCTGGAACCGTTTGACCGATTGGGCCAAAATGTTGCATGTGTATAGATCTCACATAGCTCTTCATCATAAGCAAAACTGGAGGCGCCATCTGCAACCACTTATGCACAGCGTCCATCTGTTCATCTGCCTTGGGATAAAATCCCTCATATCTCAGCAGTGGTTTGACTTATCCACCTGAAATTTTGCAGGTTTATACATCCTGGTCAATTTTCTTGATTTTATGACAGGTGGCACCACCTACATTCATGTTTAAGCTGCAGACACTCATGCTAATATGCAACACACCTGACTCTATTCCCCTTGCCACTTAATCCATGCCTCATTTCACCAGTCCAACTCTGATTTCTGCGGATACACATAGTCGCTTGTCGACAACCCATATTCCAGTTTTAAAATATCCTAGTCTGATAATTGCAGGTCCGAAATGTGGATTTTGCAGAAATCATAATTATTTAGGTAGATATGCTGGACTCAAAAGGATCTATATTAAATTTAAAAAAATAAACCTCAATTCATACTCCCAAACTTTGCACAGGTTCGCATTAGGCCTGTAGGCCTTGTTTTATTTTAACATAAAATTTAGTGAAATTGCTTATCAACAGGTTGCAAAATCGTGAGGGCTGAAGTGTTCCGGTGCATGTTTTTTTTTTTTTATTGTTTACATGACAAATCATGACACACAAAAGACAAATCATGACTGTCAAAATACTGGGTTATGATGCGTTTTTGCGGCTTTTCCCCAAGGCTTTTTCACATATTGAAATATACACATATTGCAAACATATTTAATATATTGAGGAGCTGTTTACATGTAGAAAAAGAAGTTGTAGAGTGGATGTGCTAAAAGGGTCTTAATCGCCAAAATATTGGATTGTCATCGATCAGGGTATCTTGGACATCGTTGGTCAGCGGGTCAGCAATCCCCCGTGATCACAATGCACAAACCTATATATTCCCTGTTGTAGCTCCGTCGTATTTACAGAGCAACAGGCCTCTGCCTTTATTTTTCTGGCAGACGGTGCCAGACAACGATCTGCGCAGCACTTTTTCTGACCATGTATCTTAGGTGCACTGGATTACAGTCGGACCAGGAGGATAGTAGTGATGATGTAACACAAGCACACCGCTGGCTGAAATAATCAACAATCACGACGTTTCACTAGGACAGTCACCCAACATACAGGGTCAGAAGAAGTATGCAGACCGTGGTTTGCGCTCCGTCCGCTATATAAATGAAGGCAGATGCGTGTGGCTCTGTAGTATATAAAGAGTATATAAAAATACTTATATTTTCAATTGTGAAACTATTCAATGTGAAACCCTTCCTTTTACATACACAAACATATACTAATTATGTCCGCTTGTACATAATGTCGTGTAAAATTAATAAAATTCTTCCTTTGGAGAAAAAGCCTTTTGGAAAACACCAGCTAAACCACAGCATTGCAAACTATTGCATGGGGTTTAGCCTGTAATGGGCGCCTGGTATATAACATGTTTTATACTTTTTATTGGCTTACAAGGACCAAGGGTTAGTTTTTACTATGATTTTTTTATTTATTTGCATCTTTTTGTAACATTTCATTTTCACCCCCTTTGTCAGGCGAGTTAGCAAAGTGAACAGTGTGTTCAGTCCATAAAGTTAGTACGAGTCAATTCAAGCATTTACCAAGAACCTATATTGGTAAAATTAATAATTTACTTCTTGTATATATGTATTCTTTGTAAATATAAATAACTATTCCACAGTGTATTTTCAACAGAATTTGTTAGGCGAAGCTGCCTTTTTAGAATGGTTCATATAAAGTTTAATATTTATTAGTACTGAAAATTTGTAGTATACAATAATTCCCTCAAAATTGTCAATTTATTGTAAAGATATGCAATGACTAATTGCCTGTGTGTGCAATTAATTAAATTTATCATTTTATTTCAAGCCTTTATGCTTTATATATATATATGTTTACATATGTTTACATATGTTTCTTTTTCTATGTAACCTTTCAATGCATCCAAGCCATTATTCTTGAGCTTGTCTTTAAATGATTGAACTTATGACATTCGTTAGAGTACAGCTAAGGCCGATTCAGAATAAAAATGCCCCGATGATGTTTCTCTACATTACATGTTTACAATTTGGAATCAGCACCAGATCTAGGATTTCAGAGCATCCTAGCTTTGAGAATATTTACCATATGAACAAATTTGAACGAAGCTGAAGTTAAAAATATACATTGAAAGGCGTACGAATTCCGTTAAACTTTCTGTGTCAGTTACTTTGCCAAGACATCTTTGTATAATAGTAAAAAAATATTCTAATATAATAGTGAATTTTCAGTTTCACTGTTCAACTCTCCATTTTAAAATTCAGCATGTACACTTAATGTCATTTTGCATATGCACTGAAGCACAGGGTAGTCGGGTACTTGTCGTTCACACACTAATTCCCTAGTCACTATGAGCACCATGTCACAAATTAGTAAGTGTTCACATCCAGTTTCACGATTCGTGTGTGAATTTGTACTGGTTTTCCATATCCATTGCATATAAAGGTGAGAGTTACTTATACGCCTAGACAGTGTCTGATTTAACTATAGTCACTTATCCTGTGTCTGCTACATATTGAAAGCAAAAATTCTGCTGATTCTAGAATAAATTATTTGTCATGTAAATTAAAGTAAGAATATTGATTTTATTGTATGAATAACCCTTTCATCAAACTATAGTTATAGGATGATAACTGATAGAATTAAATGAAATAATGTCCCCCAAATAACTAATCTTTAACCAGCGCAGTAGAGATCTTTTTATGATGATTAGCGCTATTTAAAAAATAAACTATTTATCAGTTCTGTAATTACCAAAATTATGAGACCGTATAAAGAAACAATGTGGATGTCAAAACTGAAACAATAATATGAAATAATGTAACGAAAAAGTATATTGTGTAATTGCCAAAACTATAAAAAAAGTATAAAGAAACTTCAAAAAGCCATAAATATAGTTGCAAAGTGGTAACAGGATTATTTTTAACAAAATTTTAAAAGGAATTAATAGAGAACATAAGTAAATGATGTTTTCTGATTTTTTTTCTACATTCAGGATAACCTTGTGGATGACAAAGATGTAGACAGAGAGAGATCTACCTTAGAGTACACAGAGGAGTCGGAAACTCCAAGAGATATCGATAAACCAGAAACAGCAGCAGCCTCCGCTATCAGTGCTGTTCCATCAAAGGTTACTGCACCAGTCCCTCCTGCAATATCCATGGAACAGATTATCCTCAAAAGCCTCGGTCATGTTAACGTTGGTTTGACCCAGTCCGAGACAAGTTTGAACTCTATAAACCCGTCATATAGATATGGAAACCAGTTTGAGTACGGGTCGTATCATGGTGGCGGAATCCATCTGCCGCACGGACATAGCCAGAGTTCTCTACAGGGCTCTGATGATGACAGTGTTATTCATAAAGAAGACTCTCCACCCGTGACTGAAGAGTCCAACGCGCAAATGTCTGGGCATGAAACCACGTGTCTTGATTTAAAAGAATCCGGACCAGAGAAAGTATCAACTCCTGAAAGTATTAAAAATATGACTTCTCCTGCTGAAGTTAACAATTCTATATGCGTCATACCCTTGACTAATATAAATGAAAATAATCAGATAAGAAATGAGGAATTAAGAAATGTTGGAGGTATTGCCAACAGTCAAGTGAATGAACACAAAGACGGAATTTATGATGCAAAAGATGAATATACAGTTTGTGAGACGGGAAGCAAGCTAATGGCTGGTCAAAGGACAGTAAAAAATGGTAATGGTTTGGAATTTAAAAATGCTGATAATCTTGATGCACATTCTGTTATGCCTCAGGGAACACAAGTTATTTCCGACCAGCAAAATATAATTCCACCTAAGAACTTAAGCTTTGAAAACATGCCATCTATAGATCGTATAAATGAAACTGCTGGAATTTCAAATATCAATGGTTTAGCAACAACCGATACTAAAGGAAGCGATACAAAGGTAATCGCTTGTCCAATAAGCAGTGTTGGTGAAATATCCACAATTGGTAACGGAAGAGCTGATATGAATGCAGGTAATGAACTTGCCGAACAAGACAGGAAGTCTGGTCAGTGTGCCAGTGGTTATAATGAAAGAAACATTGGCGACTTGACTGTATCTAGCGGTAATATTGACATTGCAGTTTTGAAGACTGACTTTAAGCTGCCACCAGGTGACACCAGCAAGAAAGCCACGGAAAAGAAAGCTGTAGAAGACTCGCCTGCCTTGATTCCTGTAGAAGAAACCGGGTCAATATTAATTGACCCCTGTGTTAAAGGTCATAATCCAAGTACGAAAGGTCATGGGGAATGTAGACTGATTGACCTTGATGAGATGCTCGGGGGTCCGGTAATTGGGATGGAAGACATGGAGGACGATTCAGAATGTCATGACCCGTTGTTAGAAAAAATAATTGACCACCAGGGAAAATCAAACAGTGAATCAACAGAAAGTTTAACTAAGGAAGATGACAAGGCTTGCTTCCTGAAACAGTTAGATCAAATGCAATCCACCTTCTTATGAAATATGCATTATTTCTTGATAGAATATGCACGGTTTCTTATCCGTAATTCTTGTTGTGCACGTCTGTGGTCCATCGTGTTGTGTGAATAGATATTTATCGTATGTAAACTTTACCCACAAGGAACGAATCTCAGTAGATGAAGTGGCTTTTTCCCGTTGATGATCTATGCCCACGCGCCCTATAATTGACCTATTCCATCACACATGCGGCACCTGTCGGCAAACATTGACTCTGAATATTCTGGTACTTTATTTCGACTTAAAAAGATTATAATTTGATATGACACAGATGCTCCGTGGTAACAAACAGACTCCAGAAGTTTCTGTTTGATATTTCATTTTATATGACAAAATTTGCTTAGCTGGCATACTGGACCCGGACCCTGCAGAGCTATATCGAAAGAATCCTTGGTAAGAAATGCCACTGAGTTGTTTTTTATACGAATTCATGCAAAAAATTCTGAGGATATGTTATTAAATTTTATTTGAAAAGAAAAATAAACACGCGCATATGGTATTGCTGACCAATTGAACGTGAACTTACTTGCGCCACTTTTATTAATCCCACAATCTTCGTAATGGTCTGCTGATAAGAACAAAGATCGCCAGTACAAAGGGAGATCGTTATTTACTATTATAAGAGGATGTGATTATGACATATTTCTAAATATTGTAAAAATATTCAACTTGTTTAGGGAAATATAAGACAGGATGAGAGTATTGTGTACATTCAATATTGAGATGCGAAAGACTTGTTAGGCAAATTTTATATCGTGTCATTCAATGATGTGATCATAATTTGATATGATGTTAAAGTGTAACAAAACTTCCAGTGAATCGGAAATATACATTTATCATAACAGAAAAGCTGTGTTCTTGTTCGTACATACGCATGTTAAATATTAATAATAATAATAATAATAATATAAAAGTAATATTAATAATGTGTTGGAGGAAAGGTTCAACACAAGTTTGCCCTTATATGGTACGATTTATTAGTTCCAATATAACCTATAGTCCCTATATGTTAAAGTTTTATCCATTAAGGCTTATCCATGTGAGCGGGACACAGAAACGAAGAAGCGGCTTCAACAGAAGCCCCACTGTTACAAGCAAAATTAACCAATTGCAGTTAACCTGTATATACTAATCTTTAGAACAAAATATACATTTGTCCCGCAATAGCAAATATGAAGTATTTAGGCTTTTCCATGTGAGCGGTACACAGAAACGAAGAAGCGGCTTCAATAGAAGCCCCCACTGTAACAAGCAAAATTAACCAATTGCAGTTAATCTGTATATACTAATCTTAAGAACAAAATATACATTTGTCCCGCCCCAGCCAATATGAAGTAATAAGCACCAGGACAATAAAGTCCTAAAACAATATGGTTACTCATCAATTCCTGTTTACAATGTTCAGCTACTTTACTCAGTACGATCAGTAATATATCACATTACTTGGAGATTCACATAAATGTTATCCTTTAAAGTATTATCCCTACTCTATAAACTTTCTTTATAAACTTTCACTTAAACATGACAACAAATAAATTGCATAATACAGCGATACTGTTCTCAATGTACCCGAAAATAAGTACGGTCAGATATAAAAACATAGATCTATGGATTTTAACGGGTACTTCCGAATGGATCCACATGCAGTGTATTTCTGATCTCTCAAAAAAATCCGCGATACCCGGTTCAAGCAATTTCAAAATATTCTTCACAATAGGTGGATCTAAAATATTTTAATAATTGGAATTTAACCAAATCATTGGTCAAAATGTACGCCTAGCTGCACTATAACCTGTGCTACATGGATAGTGTGACACATATACCATGGATCAGAAAAGATATGATACCGCTCTGAAAAAATAAAGTTTCTGTCCACCCCTCCAGCTAACTTTTAAACGGTCACGACGGCAAGACACAAAAATCCGTTTAAACACTCCAAATAACACAAATAAACATGTAACCTTTGCCCCGTCCAAACTTGTGAAAAGTTTTTCCGGAAGGACAAAATTTTCCAGCTACACCTTAGTTAACAAAGGTACGGGCTGACTACCGGCGATTGATTCTATTTTTCTAAGGGCCTTCCCAGACAATAGTAAAAGGGATTCCTCACACAAGCATATCAACGACGCCTGTCACAAATGCTGTTGTAGGTAAACTTACATTTCATAGCCCGATTATACATATTCTAAATTGGATATAACCTGTAAAAAGCATTGGATGAATGGATTTCCTATGTTTTTGTTTCACCATTTTTTTTTTTTTATTTATTTATTTATTTTTTTTTTTTTTTGCTTTATCCGGTGCTAAGTGGTTCTAGCAGTTAGGTTACTTTCATCAGCCTTTATGAAAACCTTGTTGCCTGTGAAATGTATTTGATTGCAACCGCATTGTCCGAAAAAGGCCGTTTAGGACTTGGTCCGTCTTGGGTGGTAAATTTTGCTTGGTCCAAGTGAACCATTTGTGGAATGGGGCTCAAACATGTCACACTTACTTTGCCTTGTCATGACTGACTGGTCAATGACTTGGCCAGTCTTGGCCCAGTTAGCGCGGCTCCGCTGACTGAACTTTGCTTAGCACCATTAACCGTCTTTCTTGACTGGTGGTATCACGATCAACTATGTTCTTCTTGACATTTATAATTATATGTGCCATTCCAGGGAGAGACGTCATCAGCTTATATCCCACCACTAAACATTACCATCCTCTCATCGCCGGGTCAGGAATAGTTTGCGAGGAAAGGTTTTAGTTTTAGTTGTTTTCAAAGAAAATCTTTAATAACTGTCTACTGCAAAAGTCTGCTTCAGCCTGTTACGGTCGCAAAACTATGCTTTTCCCGTAATATGATATTTAATCTTTTGATTTCATCGCCCATGAATAACAAGCTGGGTCACGTTTGATGCTATGTATTACACTAAGATTGGTCCCATACGTAAATGTGTTTCCTTTCCGCGTCTATTTGTTTCACCCATAACTGCACGAAATAATTCCATAAGAATCCTCGATAGGGATCTCTGGGATATCAGCTTATTAAAATGTGCACTCGTCTTTCCCTCAGCTTAAACGTTTTAACTTTGTTAGCGTTCTAATGTATTGGATAGTACAATAATAGTGTCGCCAGTTTATCATCACAAAGTTTATTAAAATATTAAAAGTAACATGTATGACCAACTAACTCTGTAGTTGACAAATAATTACGAACCCAAATGACAATATAAAGAAAACCTTTTCCCATTTCTCAACCATACTTCTAACTTTCAAACTTGCTCAAAATTGAAATTACAATACAAAAATGCAAAATGTCATTATATTAATAAACTAAGCTTTCCAATAATTTGTATAGTGCAGATATATCAAGAATTGAATGATCCGACAGAATGAGGTGTATCCTCATTTTGGAAAGGGTTATGACATGTTTCGCGAAACCTGGCTGGCACTGGCAATTCTGGTTCTTTCCTTTTCCATCTTTTTGCGCTTAATACCTGACCATCACTGAACCACGAAAATTCATATAAATTAAATTCTTCGTAGACTGAATTCTCCTTCCAATGCAAATGTTCACAAGTTCTCATTAGTTTCAAACATGGACCCTATTTGCTTTTATACACTTGTCGTTTAGCCTCATACGAGAAGGTTAACAAAAAAAACAATACCTTTTCTGACCCTGGGTGCTGAGAATCTTGTTTTTGCCAAAGAACTTAGGGAATATAGGTCACCGTGAGCTATTTTTGAGTTTCCAAATAGACTTGCCCAGGACCTCTCAGGATATTAAGTCACTAGGCTCAACAATTACGAAATTTAAACGCTAAAAAGTAGTCAATATGAATCAGAAATAGGGCCTTGCGGCCATGTTGGATTTATGCAAATTAGGGATTGTTCCACTCATAATATTTTTCTTGACTTAGTGTGTTTTTATCTAGGAATATTTTCGATATGGACGCTGAAAAAAAAATGTGGATGGTCGGGCCATTTTTTCCCAATAAATGACTGGACTATAACTATTATTTCATAAAGTGGCAATTACAAAACCGTTCAGTGGAGAAAATGAGCGATGTTTCTATTTTAACGAAAAACTTTCTTTTTTACAAATAATTAAATACATTTCGTTATCAACAATATTTGTAATTAACAACCCAAAGATATATAAACTTTCTTTCAACAAATATACATTTTAAGATTTAAATACAACAAATATTTTCATTCAGAAAATCTTCCGCTTACTCCATTCCACAACCCCTGTATGTTTTTTTTTTTTTTCGTGGGAAAAAAAACTATGAAACGTTCTCAAGCTTACTTTCATTTACCTTCGAGACAAATCATACAAAAGTACCGATAAACTAACAGCAAAATAACACTCTCATTTATGGACTCCATATGATTAATTGAGAACGAAATAGAACTATTGTGACTTACAAGTGACGACCTTAAAATCTTAATCTACATTTATTTGACGTTTCATAGTGACGAGGTTACCTCAGGTATTTGGTATTTCGTTCCTGCTGCATTAAATGGATAAAGAGATGCGACCACTTAAAATGCTGCCGTTGTTTTGCAGCTCTTCCTAGATAGGTCAACACCGTCCGGCTTCGTAAAGGAAATATATCTTATCATAATAATTTAAATCATAGTAAATCGCTACATTACATCTTTGATAAGATAATTTGTTGTGTGAGATGTAATAAAACTGGTAGAAATATCGGACCAGACTAGATGCACAGAGTCTTGGAACAGGGTATAGCCAACCAAAGTTACTGACGCACCACAAGTGAAAGAATACTCTGGTATGTATCTGACAGAGTGCCGTTTAGGGAAATAATTCGAATTGGAATAATATTAACGCCATGGCTCTAAAGTACAAGATAAAATGTGTTCTTAGCTAAATTCAATTACAGAACACACATTCGATTTACGCATTGTACGGCAATCAATAGCTCGTGCAACATGTGTGCAAGTCAAATGCTTAGAATTCTTCACGTTTCTTTTCATTGCATCTACAAAATTTGTACCGTTTTATGCTACACACACTGAACATAGTCACGTCTACACTCATCCAGAGAAATTGCAAATACATGTAAAATAAGTGTAAAAAATTACGTTTAGACGCCAGAGCTTATGTACCAATTTTCAGTGGAGAACAGGAAATTGGGCCAGGATTTGTCATTGTTCAGCATAAACGGATGGCTCTGCATATTGCTTATAAGCTATTCACGTTTCTGTCACTAGAATAGATAGACAAAGTGGAATGAACTTAGGTTGTAAATCAACGACATATCAATGGCATGGTGTACACTGGGAATGAAGCCAGTCCCTAACGAAGAAAAAATCACTGTATTGCATTACCCAACCAAACGAAACCCACACTGTTATAAATTGACTGTAATTTTACACAACAATGTTATGGCAGCACGGGTGCCAGTACAATGTTCTGTATATTACAGTGGCCTGTAATTTGCAGTGTTGTGTAATTGTGTATGCATTGTTCTGTAAATTAATGTGCAATGTTGTGTTATATAATTCGCAATGTTGTGTAATATAAATCGCAATGTTGTGTAACTTGTTGATGTATAACACATGTACAATTTTAAATGCATTGTTTTGTAAGTTTACATACAGTGTTTTATTCATTCATGACAAATAATTTTATACATCAGTAATGTGAAATTACTGATAGTATACTGTATTTCAACAAGAATGTTTAAATGTTGACAGGGAGGGTCACTCAGAGATTATTACTGTAATCTTCCATTAAATGGCATATATTTTCTTGTTGATGTTGGTGCTGGAAAACTGTGAAGCTGCGGGGAAAGTTGATTATGCGTGAAAACAAGAGAAAAGAAACATGTAAAATAAAAACAATTTATTTCAGCTAGGAAATTTTCATTCAATCAATTTTCAATTGTATACAATTAATTTATTTCATTATTTCGTACGATGGTTGTGTGGTTACACTATGTTAAATATAGTCAAGCTTTAAACCTTTTAGAAAATATCGGAACATGTGAAAGCAATTTAACCCATGACTTAGTAAGATCATAATTTAATACTAATTCAATATTTCAGTTTACAGAATTTATCAGATTAATTTAACACAGTTCAGCACATTGTGGGCTCAGCATATTGTATTTCGAAAAAAACGCTATATTTAGTAATTATGATAATGTAACTTGAATCTGGTCATGTTTTTAAGGACTCTAAAATACTTGTATTAAAGAGCTAACAACATCGATGAAAGGACTTTAGTTTACACATAATCGTTCATCCAACGTTCGGTTATCAGAACAAAGCCCGTGCCCCCCCCCCAGATGTTCGGATAATTGGCACTCTACTGTATTCGTTACATTATTAAAAAGAAGCCATAACTTGTGTGGTCAATCTTTGGTCCTTTTCTTATAGCAGAAAACTAGCAGATATATATTTTATATAATAACTAGAGCAGAAACAGCTGAGCAAAGAGTTCATACTGTAAACAATACTGACTTGTCATATATCCAGCCGGACATGAGACAATTCTTGCTCAAACGTCTCACATTTTGAGTTATTCAGTCACATATTAAATAAGAGTTCAATATCAAAATGTCACTTATCAAAATAAAAAGGCCTGACAGATATATGCTGAGTCCAGGGAGATCCTTCTCGTCCATTTAAACTTGCCATTTTTTCTTGTACTCTTTCAAATGGTTCCATACTTGCTGCACCTTTTTGTTCATGGCAGGAAAACTTTTTTTCGTCCCTTTTTCAATCTTGCTTCCTCTGCCAGGATTTATCCCCGCAAACAGCCTGAAAATATATGTTAAAATAATTATACATATCAAGAGTATCAACGTTGTCAGAGAACTGGCGTCAGTGACACCACTTTGTCCCCATCTTGTCCAGAGTATAAATCAGATATGACCGACTACAATGAAAGAAGAACTACAATGTTTATATACTGGTACCCTCCAGTGAGGGCAAATATATGAATCAAAGCCATATATATATAACAGATCTACCGCCTGTGGATACAATTATTTCAACACCTTTACCTAAGGGGCAATAGTATTAATGATTTAACAAGATGAGACATTCATGTAAAATTTTAATACTGAAGGTTTATAAATAAATATATATATATATATTAAATACTGAAGGTTTAATATATGTATATATATATATATATATATATATATATATATATAACATTAGACCTGAGTTTACACATCTTTTCAGATAAAACATTTACACCAACACCTACTAGGAATCCAACCCACATCAGCTAAGCATGCAGACCTAATTACTTAACAACAGATGCATATATACTGCAGATCACATTCTAGACTAAATCAGCATTTGTCGTCTTATGAATTTGTGTTTGAGTATATTTCATTTGAATTATCAAAAGTATTAGTTTTAATACATAAATAATAAAGTAGTTTGCCTTTGCATGAACTCCAACGAGGCTCCAAACTGTTCTGGGTATGCCAGGTTAAAACAGTAGCAAGCTGCAAACATCACCGCCATGGCCTTCCTGAAGTCCTCTTTATCAGCCAGGAGGCGTCCCTCTATCACAACAAAGTAGTTTTCACTGAAGGGATGGTCTCCTGCAAAAAACGAGGATTAATTATTCAATCAAATTAAAAGTGAAAGTTACATTGAAACTAACTAACTTGACTCTGAAACTGAAATGTAAAATGTATGCTGTTTATATTATATCTCAATGAACCAAGTTGATTTTTAAACAAAATCTGACATTAAATTATTACTAAACACCTGTTCTAAGTACCTTTATACAATAAAAATATCTACTTGTAGATAAACCTTAATATAAGGCCCAATATTTTCGACAAAATGTGTATAATACTAATATACTCAGGAAAACTGTTGGGAAGTCTACCGTTTTAAGCTAGTTTGGGCGTAACGATGCATATATCGTGTAGTAAATGATCATTAAACATAAATGATACTGACCTACATGTAACTATTTTAATTTTTACAACAATTAGACATACCTGCGTACATGTCAGAAACTGTTATGATAAAATGGGGAAATTGTTTTACCATAAATGCTGCCGAATTTAGCCTGAGTCCAACACTCAGCTGGAGCTGCTGTTTCCTCTGTCTGACGCCTGTGTCTCTTTGAACCCTTGGCTGTAGATATAGTTATATACAACAGCACACGCAAATAAAATCGCGCTAGATGCCGCGTCCATACAGGTCATGACCCACTTGCTGGCCCAGCGATACCCTCAAAGACTTCAATGATGCAAATACCCTGACCAGCACATCTGCATGGCCTTCGCTGGGTCATTAGCAGCTGATACCCAAGCATTCCAGAGTAGCCAAGGCCGGACATCTTCTAACCACCTGTGGCGACATGTCGCGGGTTCACATTACACATAATGATATGTGAAGTGCACAGGGCATGTAAATTAGACGGACGGGTGTTAATGCAATGTAGTGTACAAGGGTAATCTCACAACACTGTTGTGTATATAGAAACATGCAAGGTTGTGCAAAAATACATAAGTTTATAACAGTGCAACTATATATGCAACCAATAAATATCGATATTTAAATATTTATGACAAACTTTGAAACTATGAAATTAAAATGTTATGATATAGTATTTACAACAGCTGTTAATCCACATATTTGGCATGTAAAAGAATGGTGTTCACTTCCCGGGAAAAAAAATTTACTCCCGCCCGAAAGGAAAAGAGTTTGAGGCCCTCGCCGAGCCTCGTCTCATATATATCGCACTCAGATCAACGGACAGCCAGACACAGCACCCAGGTCATCACATTTCAAGATTTTACATCTTGTCCAGAATGCGACTAGAGAATGTATTGCAGAAACACAGGTGCACCGACACAAGACAACGATGACCAATTCTGATTTCAAATCAAGAATCTCACCACACATTTCACAGACTTTCAATTATAATTCTGTCACCATTCAGCAACTGTCTATTTGTTGAAGATCATATATTATCCGTCAGTCCAGAATGTAAGTTATATAATGCCTGATTTACCTACAGCTAAGCTGGAAATATGTTTGACACTACGTATTTACTGTCTGTTCAACACACGTTTCATCTTACGTAACAATATTATGATATAAATATAGTTAATTTTAATATGCGCAAGAATGCTAAAAACTTAATAAACACCTACAATTTACACAATCGATAAGTAGACAAGCACAAATGCTCTTACACCAACTGATACATTAAATGTTTTATATATACATAATTTCTAAAGTTAACCATACTATTTTTTAATATTTTCATAGTTTCATGACGTAAAGATATGTATTCTTACATGTGCACTCCTGCAATGAAGCGTTCCACATTCCGTCACTCATGCACTTTATTGCCTGTGACGTCATGAGCTGGTCACGTGCTTTCATGTAAGTGTTCTTCGTACACTCGTACTGTACCTCACCATCGAAGTAGTAGTCAACTCCATTTCTTATGGCATGTTCTAATGATCCCGGGTCCCCACAATAGACAACTGTAGAAAGATGGAATATAAAAGTCAAATGACACTTAGACCAGATAAACTCCTGATACGGTATTTGATCTTTTTCCCTCTAACGTTTCACTGTCTTAAATGATGTTCTGATGTTCCTACATCCCCGCTAGAGATAACTGCGGACAACTGACGACATAGTGATAGAATCAAATTGGTAAAAGCCTAGCTGTCGGAGCATTTTGACTTTTTTTTAATTGCTTGCTATGTTTCAAACAATGTAATTATCAGAGTTATGTATATAGTAAAACATACTTGAACATCATGTATTTGAATAAACTGCCCGAGCATTTTAATAGTTCATTATGTTTCGTAAACATTTCGAAAACGAACTGTCAGAAATATTTGATGTATGTGTATGTCTGTTTGGATTGAACGTCATCTTCCTACCCAAAATCATAAAAAACGAGTTGCATACATAGTTGTAACATGACAGAAAATATGTCTGTTAAATAAAAAAATTATAGATTTAAAAGTCAATTTTGTAGGTAATATTTATTGAGGTAATATTTGGTAGTCTCGATAGTTTCTACTTAAATTTTTCAAAAGAAGACTTACCACGGCAAATGACTTGTACTTTACAACCAAAGGAACAGTATTTTGTATTCCTACAGATCATTCCCTCAACAAGATAGGTTTGTCTTTCCGAAGGCCAGTTCATGTAACTGAAAATGTCCCAGTTATTATGTAAATTATGGTTTGACTATGGAAAATCTAGTCGTTAATTTGTATAAACCTTCCATTCTATACCATTCATGCGAGAAGACAGTGATGTTAGCAAGCGACCATCAACTTAGAAATATTATTACCATTTGGGGTAATTTTTAAAGATTCTTTATTTGTCATAGATGTGTATTTGTCATGGATTTGCTATTACAAGGACCAATGTGAAGTGTTAGCAGACCCATCATAGAGATTTTTCCAGAAGCATAATAACGAATAAGGTTTCTGTATTAACAAGTACATTGTGAAATTAAAGAAATGGAACCTAGTACTAACCCGTTGACGATCATACAACTCACTAACGCGGTTCCATGTGGACAAAAGACACTTGGCTGGGAGACCGCGTTCGACGTTTTGATTATATACCGTTCCTTTCCTTCTGTTTTCTTTTCACATGTGATTTTTGCCTGAAATTTGAATCAACACGTGAAGTGCGATATTTAAATCAATCTCACCTTAGGTCGTAGGACAAGGGCTAGAGAGATGTATGCAAATTTGATTTAATCACTGAAGAAGCGAGAATGTTTTGTTTAATTGAACAATAATAATTACTAGTACTACATACAGTGCTAAATATGGTCTGGACTGCCTCTCGACAAGCATTTCCTGATTACGGAGAAATAAGTAGGCATAATGGAAATTCAGCTAATCATGGTATGAAGACGGCCATGAATCGTCATTCCGTATATTACTTTTTTCCTCTAAGGGCAACACTTACTTAACGGTATCATTGCAAATGGCCGTACTACCTTCGTTATAGAAAACAGAGTATTTTGTGTTTATGCGTAGCCATTATTTGCTTTCCAGTGCTAAATTATTGGATAAAATGAAAAACCTATTTAAACGTACCCTCACCCCACCTATGTCCTGAGCGTTCTGTGCGTAACATATTTCTATGTCGTGCACCTCTTCCAGGTAGGTTCCGTCGCATATGGCGGCTCCGTCACACTCGCAGTTTTCAACAGTGTATCCTGCTGGACACTGAATTTCAGATAATGCGTCGTCCTCAGGATCACTCATATCTCCGTAGTAAACCATTATGTCCTGACCTCGTGCTGAATATATATGCATATATATTTAATATATATATAATTATTTAATGGTAGAGCCATATAAGTATTAAATCGAAGTTTAGTTAAAGAGTTAGAGAGTGACACTTCGCTTGTTCAATAAGATTACAGATTTGTCGCTTTTGTGATATAATATCCTGTATTTCTTCCCGAAGGTTACATGGACAAGAGCGTTGGATTATTTCCCCATGTAGTTGAATATTGTATTTGCTTGCTCTTTAGGGTTCAAATGTGTTTCGAAAGTTCTGTTTCTTTTCGTAACGTTTCGTAATATATATATATATATATATATATATATATATATATATATATATATATATATCGTAATAGTAGATTTATAAACACTTTTATAGCGCATATAATCATCAAGCGTTTATTATCGAAAGATTATCGTTGGACCTGGCCCAATAACCGATCACTACACGTCTACTTTTACTTCATGTTAATTGACAGCCATTTTGCATTATGCTTTAAGCTGTACTAAAAGGACTGTTACATTACCTAATGGAGTTTTATCGCACGAATGCGATTTCTATAAGAGCATTTAACATATTAAGGCTAAACGTAGACGCAAGTGGATGGATATACAAAAACATCCCGCTAACAACCCCGTAGATAATTAAAGGTAGATGTCACATGAACCGACCATACTAAAGCATTTTCCATTTTGCGCCTGAATGGAACGGTTTAAGGTGTCATTCCTTTTTTTTATTGCAACCTGCTGTCATAAATTCATAAAAACTTAAATAATTATAAAATTTATTTGATTAATGACACATTATGTAACACCTTATTGGTGACAAAAGTATAGAAGTGTGATTTTTCTCTTTCATATTTTTATTGTCCTTTCTTTTGTGAGACAAGTTGGATATAGTGACAATAAATCGTATAAAATTAGGCCAGTAGAATCCCCCCCCCCCCAAAAAAAAAAAAATCTACAAATCCTACACTGGTTTTCATAGTAGGGCCTCATCAAACTTAACATGAACTACGTATAATGTACATATGCAAATGCTTACGTAATGCAACGCAACGGAATGTTACGTAACTGCACTTATCTTTTACATGAAAAATACGGACATTGAAACATTAGGGATAAATCCGTAATTAATTGATTAATTTCTGGTAGCTTATTTAGAATAGTTGCTTCTTCAACCAAGCATGTCTTTTCGACATGCTTGTCAAATGCGATTTATCAAGTACCCCATGGTCTTGGACTGTTTTACCTTCATAAGCTCTTCGTGTTTAACAGCATTGTGAATAAGATATTTAATTGTTCAACTTTAATAAGAAAAAGCCCTGCAAGGATTTGTACCTGTTTTGACCAAATCATTGTCACAGCACCTAATCATATGCTACTTTTTATTACCATAAAGCATATTATATGTATTAAAAACCATATCGCCACACATACATGCATTTCGAACGAATTATTGGATAGCTATTGTATAATTCCTTTTCTGTAAAATATTAGTTTCTTGAGCAAACCTTTTGGTTATATTTACAGAACCAGGAACTCGACAATGAAGAAATATTCTTCTCGAAAACTGCAATAGGCAGATTCAACTGGCCTCGACCAGAGCTGGACACAGAAGCCGCTATTTCTATCCGGATTTCGATATATATATATATATATATATATATATATATATATATATATATATATATATATATATATACATAAAAAACACTAAGCTGTATTGAAACATAAAAAATAACTGTGCATGATTCATTATTAATTAAATCTAACTTTTGTTGAAACAGAAGCAGGGCATTTGATGACAGTTATCTCAAGGAATAATGATAATAATTAAATTATGTATATAATGCTTCCTCGGAGTGCTTACCTATTTGTCTTGCCGAACATAGAATTGCAAATACTAACAGGAGCATGTTGCTTCCTGCCAGTGTTCATCGCGTGCGCATCCTAGTGCTCTGACAGTACGTAAGGTTAGAAAAGCGTCCGATGGCCTGATGGTTACCGATAAATTGCAACCAATTGTTGCATTTTCAGACTGTGAACACTCTCCGTTTATGCTGTTAAAAGAATCACTCAGCCGTGAGTAATGTTGCGCTTTATGGAAATGTAACTTTCATTAAAAAAACATCTAGAGTCTCTCACTCTTATATTTATATTATTTGTGTCGGAGTTACCTTAATGAATGTGAGTGAGAGAGCAAGAAAGGTGTCAGATTTTTTTTCTATTCCGTTTCTGTTTGTTAGTCACTGGGTCGCTTGTTCAGTTCAGATCTCAGGTTCAACCTGGTTCGTTTTTAAGAGTTTTAAATATTTCTAGTCTGTGTTGTTATGTTTGTCTTGTATTTTCCGACTGAACCTGGATAAACATTTACATCAGTGTACAATCTGACACTCGGCTTTTGAAACATAAGTAGCCCATGTATCATATGCCATAGCTTATAAATGCGGGGTCCCCTAATTATTTTCAGTAATTGTTGCAGTACACACACACACACACATTCTCTCTCTCTCTGTCTCTCTTTCTCTCTCTCTCTCTCTCTCTCTCGATATATATATATATATATATATATATATATATATATATAATGAGATAGATTGATAGATAGACAAATAGATAAATAGGTAAATGTTCGGTTAGGATTGTATTTAAATACACAAGCAGCATTAAGGTATGTTTTGCCCGAAGAGAGTCCATACCTGTGTCACACCTGTGTACAACCTGCAGCAAAGGAGAGATGAAAGGTTGTTAAATAAACTTAAAGGATAATTATAAACGTTTCATGCTTCACGGTATTTTTGTCAAAGGGATCTCTCCTGACTGGTCTGGTTAAATGTACATATAACTTCCCTCTTTTTAACTCTTTTTTCAAACGTTCAAATGAAAAATGTGGTCCATTGAACAAGGCAGAATACTCTAAATGCCACCTCTCTGAAAATGGCAGCCAATGCTTTTCACTGCCTTTACCAAGTGCTGTCAGAATATATGTTGTCTTCAATTCTTCAATAAGCAGGACGGTGCATAGCGACCAAATGTTCCATATACTGTAGATTCAGATAATATCGTGGGCTTAAAATTTCGTGGTTTTTGTACAAAACGCATATCGTGGGGTATTTGAATTCGTGGAAAGACAAAGAAAACTTGAGAAAATTATGGTTTTTAATACCTCCATGTGCGCAAGGAAGACGAGCCCGATGTACACAGGTGGCTTGGCTCAGATGCTTATCGCACGGTGCGCCTGTACCGCGGTCAATCAGGTCAGTGTTGAACAAACATGCTCCGCCCGACCCGAGCCTAACAAAGAATTAATCAGCCGTGACCGACACGTGCCGGGCGATACATCGGCTGTTGGTTGTAACACCCGATACATCGGCTATCAGTTATAACATCCGATCACACCACGTTAACAGAAAACGTAAATCATCACTTGACCGGAGTAAAAAAATAAACGGGACCGTCCACATGAAGGTTTTTAACTTTTTTTTTATCTAGGCGCTAGTCACATGTGGCGCCTGTAAATCCCTGACGGGGCGGTGAGACGAGACACGGTTCGTTCGTCATTCATCATGTCAGCTATATTTGGAGATTATAAAGAAATAATTTGCCTAATAGTATTCGGTGGCACTTACTTACGCTAACATATATATGTACCACCATCGGCAATATTCGGAAAAAGTACCGCCTTATTCGGAATAAGTGCTCTTTCGCGTCCCGCGGTAATCGCGGTAATGCAAATGAGTTTACACGGCCCTTGTCTTTTTAGACCAATAGGTAGCGTAAGTCTCGTTTAATATCTATTGAAAGAATGTTGAAAAGGCCGGTTCCGAAAAAGCCGTGCCTCGGTAGCTATGGTTACGAACATCGGAACATGTGTACCGTTCTTGGCGTGTCAGAACTACCGCTTTGCTCGATAGAAATGTGGTATTGTTCTTGAATTTTTCATCCGAAATGCTAATAAGAGGAAAATACGTTTTCAGTTTAAATTATACTTTGATATTGTTTTATTGTAAAGATTTCAGGGGGCCGTGATCGTACAATATTAGGGGAAATAATTTAATTGACAAAAGAATATTTATAAATCCCGTATTTTTATAGTAATTTACGAAAAGCAATTCAGTGCATTTAATGATTGTATCAAAAAGAATCATAAAAAAGTAATAAACAATTTTTGTATCTTTATTGAAAATTCAGCCAGCGGTAACAATTATAAATATAAAGTCGACCACCAGCTTCCGTTGAGATACCGTATATATATCCTCTGACCGTGTGATTTTTTGATCGTTGGAATCATGAATTCGTGGATTATCTTGATCCACGAAAACCACGAAAATAAAATCCCAACTAATATTTCTGAATCTACAGTATTCTATACTGGTAGAAGTATTTTTCCGGAACCATTGCGTGAACAATGTTCTTTAGACCCATATATTTGTATCTTTCAGCTCTTTGTTATATTTTTTTGGAATGTATTGAATGCGAGTGTGTTAATTTTTATAATTTGTGTTTGCCCCAACATATAAATACAACATTATCATTTAGTCTTACAGGCTGGATACTTTTAATAGAAAAGGGGAAAAATAGGTTTCAACAGAGGAGTAAGCATGCTAAGATGGAACAAACTCTGCCCTGGCCAGGCACGCTGACAGTGTAAGGGGTCATTGAACAATTGCATTAATTTAAACTATGTAATTTGTATGAGAAAATATCAGTGGATGGCTAAAATGGCTTGAAATCCAGGAATAAAGAAATTTGAAACTAGTGCGTCCTGTCGGTAGGGAATTTGCACATAGATCTCAGTTTTCAACCATGTTATATCACATTTCATGTCCAGGTTTTGATGATACATGTTGGATGGTCCAAATCGTATATAGACATTACATTACATTTACTCAAAACTAAAAAGATAAAAAAGGGCATATATTTTCCTATGCATATGAATTTCTAGCACGTTTTAGTTTGAGTAACCGCCTACATTTTCTATCGCGGTTACGGACTGCCTGACAGGGCAGTTTCACACGCTACCTCTCTTTTTATATCGCTGGTGTTAACCAGGCCCGGTGACTGCTGCACCTATGGGCCCTGGGTGTGTAGTAATTCCTATTGTTAGGCATTACCTTCGAGGAATCCCCGGAAGGCGCACTGGTTGGTGTGTGAAAAACTGCTGTTGGACACGGCTTTCCCATTAAGCTTGCAGAGCGCTCACTCTGGATTGGGGCCGACCTTAAATCATCTCACCGCCTCGGCTGAGATTAGGACTCAAGATCTCCTGACTTTGAGCCTGAGAAGTTGGCGATTTTTAGCATGTTATTTATTAACTCACCTCTTCTTGAAACGACAATGTTTTTTCGGAAAACAATTATTAATAACCAATCAGAGCATGTCAAACGTGATTAAGCTTGTGACACTATTGCCCTTGCCCCCTCTAACATCCGACGTCCTATTAAATGAGATATTAAATTGATCTATTCAAATTAGCAGAAAGGAATACTTTAATGGTACATAACTGAAATCAAAAGAGATCCTTAGGAAAATGTCATAATAATAAAAAGTGTCCCATGTTCAGGGATCTTAAAGCCATAGTTTCCCAAATTATGAACTTGATAAACAGATTTGCTTGTTTTCCATATTATTGCATATAGTTGCACAGTAGACATACACTTTAGGGGCATACACGCTGGGAGTGATAAATAACGGCATAAATTAGTTTATTAAGAAAGTTATATATATATATATATATATATATATATATATATATATTTACATATTGACCACCACTCTTTGTAGAAAATAATACAAGTTTATCAGATACAGAATGAAAAAATTATCCAAACGTTAATGCACATTTACTCCTCTCTTGCCTACCCGCATGTGTTATTGAAATTAGACACAGAATTGTAAACTGTAATGGAAGCAACAATTTTCATATGTTAGTTCGACCGAAGTGCGGTCCTCGAGGCAAAGAGGAATGGTTTATCATTTGGTATACTAGGACAGAGCTGTTCTGAACTTAAAAGCTAAGTTCCCGTAGTCCATTGTCTGAGGGTTTCCCGCTTGCATGAGATCTGCCCTAAATTACTCTTTATGTAAATGAACTAGACCATGGGACAAAGCAAAATGTGAGGGTAAACATTTAGTAACCTGGCAATAAATCAGAGTACAAAATAAAAAGAGTCCAATTTACGGGTAGGGGAAACGTAAACGACATTATCTTTAGATATACAAATCACAGAACAGTATTTAACCAATTAAATTGTTTATACTCGTTATATAATCAATACGCAAATTAGTATAATAATAAGGTTACCAGAGGTCAAAAAGTTACAAAACTCCGAAATAAGTGAAAATTGCACATTACTCGGTAACAGGTGTTCTGAGACAACGCAAATGCTCTAATCTACACTACAAAAGCATGAAATCACCAGAAAAAAATTTAAGTAAAAGAACCTGTGTACAATTAGTGCCTTTCTTTCCGAAATTATGCTCAAATATTAAAAGAAAAATAAAACAATTAGACATTAGATCTTTTCCGGCAAATCAATCTTTCAGTTAACATTTGACGATAAATGCGCAGCCTTCCAAAGGACACATTCCAATTCTGCTATCAAGGTTCTTTAGCTTCAACTAGAATTCATGTGAACGTCATATGAAAACTAAATGAGGTAACTCAGTAATTCAAAAATGACTTTATCTTTTATTCCATAACACAATAAGAATAAAAACGAAAATATGATGTGCTTCCACAGAACCTCAAAAGATATAATCATTGTATATTAAGGTAAACCATCGGTTAGCAATATACAAAAACTTTCATTTGTAGACGAAATATCAACAACAAGTTTAATGTTCTACATAGAATCCTTATATGTTACGCATCTTTGTTTGTCTTGAAGTAAAACCAATTGATACATATAGGAGGGATTTGTTTACAAGTCTGGAGAATATGATTCAATATATACATATCATCCTTCATTAGATCAACTACACCACTGCTTTATTTCATGAGGTGCAGGAGATTCTTAAGAATTGTTTCATAAAATGAAAAAATGCATGGTATTGATTTCCTTTCTTCCAGATAACTATAGTATTTTGCGTTGTCGCGTTAGGGTAGATTCTCAAATGACATGAAATCATAACCATTTGACATGCTACCACAAAGCCGTTAGCAGGCATTATTAAGTGACTTATGCCGATGACAGATGTGTCACTATGTAATTGAATGCATATCCTGATATCGTTTACGGTAATTACAGTTTCTATCCAAAATGTATTAATACGTTAAAAGCCCATCAGACAAGACTATTATATTTATTCCTTTATGCAACAGCATTTCCTATTTCCTTGGAAGGGTTACTGTTCATTAATATAAAACGTTTAACAAAGAATGCTGTGGACTGATAAAACTGGGTGTCATTAGGCCCATATTATCAGAATCCTTCTTAGAAAAAAGTTACAGTATTTTTGGGTATGTGCTCATAACTAGAAATATGCTTGGCATTAGACTTGTGCATCTTTATGTGTTTAAATGTGTGTCTTACTAAAGAGTAATCAAAGGTATGGCTTCCACCTTTACCAGTTAATACACCAATTAAAAATATTCTAGGCATTCAATACACGGCATACCAATATTCAAAAGATTGCTTGCTATAAACAATATTTTTAAGCAAACGGGAAACATTGCTGCATTGGACAGGCATTTAACGGTAAAAATTATCTAAATCAAGGACAGGAATACTCTAATAAACGCAGCTGAAATATTTGCTAACACTATAACTGAAACTGTTCACACGTACTACACACTATCAAAAGTGGTTCATAAACAGTGTGCAATGATATTAAACCCCGAACATATGCATCGAGGCCGGATACCTAAACAAGACGTCCTATCCGCTTTACAATGCAATAACTATTAATTAACCAATATTGGATTAGTAACTGAGGTATCAAATAAGATAATGCCTCATTTACATGACCCATCATGTATTGCACAACCCGTTAACAACCTGGGTATCTTTCACATGCACAATGTCTGAATATCATTTGATTTAATCTCATTTTCTGAATTGTATACATATATTGATATATCTTTAGCAAGTTATTTAATACATTGACACATCTTGCACATATTACCTGGCAGAGACAAAATGAAAATATCGGTGGAGCTCGTGTCTTAACCCGCCCAGGATTCAGCGTGCTGCATTTTATTGTGTGCGATTCGACAGAAATGATGTAAAATAAATAAAGCCAATATGTGTTCCACTCAAGGAAGTGCCAAATGTTCCCAGAAAGAAAACCATAAGAAACATGTTTTTGCATTCTAGTTTTTTTATTTAATTAACGAGGAACGATGCGAATGTACATGTTAAAATTATATCTGGCTTGTGATATATATATATATATATATATATATATATATATATATATATATATACAGTCAATTCCGTTGATTTATAAATTATATTGGTAATCTTTTATTGATCTTTCAATGATATTACATACTTATAATATCATATAAGCCATATAAGCCATAACGTCAGGTCAACCATTTGCATTATAGAAATATAACTAGAATTTAAACACTCAGAGGGCGCGGACCTCCTCTAAGACAGCTCATGCACCCATCTCGTATTGTCAGAAATGTAGCCTTTTTCTTTAAGAAATTTCCTGGATCTAGTTAGTGACCTGGATCACCCCTAAATTAAGCAATTGTTCCTTGTATCATTGCAGATCTATCCTGAAAATGTCATAAAAATCCTTTGATAACCCTTTGGATAATGTTGCCAACAGACGCATAAGTAGACAAACAAATCAACATCGGCAAAAAAAAAATAATCCCCGCTTAGCGGAGGTAACAATAAACACTGACCTCCGCGCATTGAATGATACGGTCAATTGTAATCCTGACGATGGATCCTTTGTTATCAGACAACCAGGGAAATGGCTGAACACTGATTAGGGCCGAATGTTATCAGATTTGAGGTGTTCTTCATCGTATAAACTCCTTAACACTCGACCTGCTGTTCACAGAGCAGGTCCAAGTGGTCAACGTACCCCGTATCGCGAAACTTCAGCGTCTTCTTGTCTATATAGGCAAGGACCAGGCCAACCATGCCGCTTGGTTCGTTTGGCGCCCACCAAGTGTCTTGAATCGTTCCGTCAGAGTTTTCCCATTTCCACTTGCCATCTGCAAACTTAGCATCTGTCCAGTAACCGTTCCTCAGTCCTGGTAATAAATTGTTTGCATCAATACACTTGAAACCCTTCTAAACCCCCATTAAGGGTAACATACACATTTCACTTTAGACAGACATACACTCCTACACATTAAGGAAAGTTCGAACATCTTTCGGAGGAGTTTTCTGAGAGAATTTGTTCGTAAATTTGATTTAAATTATCTAGTGGATTATATGGAATGTTTATACATCCCTCAATCCTGAAATGACATTATATACATTTGCCCCTTCGTATTATGATATCAAATATATTGCACGGCTGTCATTCTGGGACGTGTGCGATAAAATTAAAGACTTCCAATGGGCATCATAGGAAACGCTTACATCGTTAGTATCACTTTGAACGAATAAAAAACTCTCTTTCGTTTCGTTCACATGTTGCAAATATGTATGTGACTTCTTTTATGTTCAAATATATGCTTAAGTAAAGTTAATGAAATATATGATGCAATGTGTAGTAGCAGATGTTGATCTCTATTTATTGGGTGATAAGACTATGAAATTAAAATAATGGTTATGGGTGGTACTACAAGTAAGTGCGATATTACCTCTCAGGTAAAATTGATCAATTTAGAATGTAACCAATCAATATCCGTGGCAATAATTTTTGAGAACGATAATGAAATATATATATATATATATATATATATATATATATATATATATATATATATATTTTTCCTTGAAAGGTTTAAGTTGGTCAGGGATATACAAGATATGTAAAAAAATATTTGTAGATGCTGTTTGTGTGATGATACCAATCAAGACCCTTTGTACACAAGAAATGTCTACCTATGTACATAAGTTAATTAAAGGATAAAACCACCTGCCGCTGATGTTTCATTCAGGAGTCTCTTTAAATGAGCATATTCAGCTTCCGTTTGTATAGCGACTAGGTCTCCACCTTCTTCCTCACACCTGCTGAGGGCTGGAATTATACCAAATGTTTCTTCTGGGAATAATTTATAACAAGAAGCAGTAGACTGGTCACCATGAATCAGCATGTGAGTATATCCATCTCCACAAGGACTCTCTGTAAAAATAATACATTAGAAGCTCGCGATTACGATCCCCTATATTGATGGACCAACTCAAAATAACGGCCACTTGTTTTTTTTATATTCTCGATTCTTAATTGTTCTTTACATATGAACTCACTTAGACGATAACCTCGAAAACATGACCAATGTATACCATAAGTGCAATACTAGACAGAACTTGATGGGCCACAAACCTCCCCTTATGATAATATATATTCAAATATATATTCTTTTAAACTTGTATGTTGAAAATGTATTTAATTTTATCATTGATCGATTTTATCCAGGCAAAAGAAAATGGAAAATGGCACATCAAAGGCCTAGCAATTAGTATCATGTTAACCATGTTAAGTTGTATTCTTTGAATGCAAATAGTATTACATCGTCCACTTCAAAAAACTTTCGACAACCACAAATAACAACGAATTAATAAAAATTTGATTATTTCACCAAATTCTTTTGATGGTTTTTATATGACCCATACGCTTAGAAAGCAGAGTGTAACCTCTACAATGTGTAGGTGCCAACCGGAGAGGTGGAGGCCATGGCCACAACATAAATATATATGTAAAAGAAAATGGGATTATTAAAACGTGGCCGCTATATGGAGGTTGTTTCATTATAGAGGTGCATATTAGAGGAGGCTCCACTGTGCGTACATCGTAATAGAATTCTATAAATACCATAAATGAACCTCACTACATGTTTTCAGCCAGGAGATTATTTCAGAAGAGCTGGTCATGTTTATGAAATACATGACTTTGTTCAAGACGTCAACACCCTCGAGAAACATTCCATTGCATGAGCGAAAGACATTTCGGTTTCTCCATTCTGAATTGATGTCCTCAACCTTTCGTCCACGGAGTTTGTTACTTGATAAACCTGCTTTCCAACATTGGTAAAGAGAATATGTATCAAACTCCTCATTTAAGACTGACTACAGTATTTGGAGCACGAGAGTAGACAGTCTTGTTAGTGGCAATATAAATGAATTGATGATGTAGACACATCATCCACTTTGCCCCTTTTACCATTTCATTTCAAATGTTTTTCAGGCATAGTTATCTGGTAAAAAATATTGAATTTGAGTAAAGTAATCAGTTGCTAACTGTTGAGAGGATTTTAATGCAGTTTGACTTGCACTAAACTAAACTGTTTTGAATAAATACAGGAATATTCTGCGCAAAAGTTATGTGAAGGGAACAATTGAGACAATAGTTTTTTTCATCTACGATGTGACATCTACGACAAAAAGTCTGATTCAACTACGCATGGTTTTATGAAAAACAGCGAAGAAACAAAGCAATGCTTCAAGCGTAAGATTGCCATAAAATACTGAGTTAATAAGAAATATTAAATCTATCCGGCACATATGCCTCGTGCATTTCACTGAATACGCTTATGGGTAATGGCAACAAATGTTGCAAAAAATAAAATCTGACCCATGACCTGTCCCTGGTCCAAATAAGTACCTAGTGGAAACATGATCCAAAAGCATGCATTGGTCCTTAAAACAGATGAACAAATGGCTAAATCCGATAATATAAGCTTTACCTGTTTTTTATACTATCCATTCCATCTCATAGATACTCATTCGTCATTTCTATAATATATATATATATATATATATATATATATCTATATATATATATGGAAGGTACATTATAAAGCAAGTTTTTTTTATAATTTTACGGATGATTTAATTTGGTTTAAGCAAGCAACAGTTAATCGTTTAAAGCAAAACCCACCTCCAACAAGTAACTCGCCAGTCAAGAAAATGAGAATGGAAAGCATCATTTTTTCTGCAAAGACATGAAACGGTTTTTAATGTTCAAACATGGATTGTACGTCTGTCCCTATCCTGTTCGCCCAGCTAATTTGCCCTGAATTCCAGCTTCCTAAAGATGAAACAGAAAACTTTTCTTGACCCAATGTTGGAGATTTTTTTTTACATTTGGGCTCAAAAAGGACAACTGGGCAAAACATAGATTGGACTTATAGTTTTAGGAATATACCTTTTCTCTTAGTAAGATTTAGAAATATTCGTTTTAAGATATAAACGTGTTTTAGGACTTTTAATACTGACATTCAAGAAAACTTGTCGCATGTGATACAGACCTCTTCAAACATTGATTAATTTTTCCGTGCACGCATTACCTATGCCTCTAGGGCAAGGAGTATAGTTTTTTTATCTGTAGGTGCGATTTGAAACTAGTCAATGCCACATTGCCTTACAATTTATCCATTGATAAGCTCTTTCACCTGCAAATATAAGGTTACGGAAATATAATATATTTATCATATATTATGTTATTGTACACTAGCTGTTGTGTACATTGTATGATTGAAACACCTAAATTAAAGTTCTTTCATAAGACAACGTACCCTAGGCATCTTCCCTCCCGGGGGGCTTGTCTCAGTTTGAAAATAATCGACTTATATACTTCGCTTATTGTCATTTGGGATTCACCGGGTTCATTCAATCATCTACATGATGCACAAGGGTCGTTTACTTAAAAATAAGTATGTTGGCAGAAACAAAAGACTTTGTTAATTGATTAAGTTTGTATAACCTTTCGTTTGTCAGATATGCATTAGAATTGAAGCCTTCTGAGTGACATTTAAATGGGTTTTCCTTTAGGTCTCCAAATATATTTTAGTTCATTGCATACATCTATACAAGACACGTCAACTTACATCATACAGTATACAAAAGATGCCTTAATTAATCAGAGACATTGACTATTATCCATAAAATATATTCATTAAATCTGAAATGGTATTTTAGGATTCCATTAAACTCTGCTTGTTCCAAAGATATCATAAAAGTACAAACAAGGTTTCCCTCAAATATGATATATTTGATGGCAATTATTGAACATGCTTTCCATAAATATTTACCCGTCATATATTTCATTGATAGACAGCTTACAATGTACAATTTAAGCTCTTAGCTTTTCGTTTTCGATTATGTCCTTGTGTCCATTTTACTCACCTGTATTCTTTGTTCCAGTTTAATTTGTTGTGTATAATGTTTTTATTCTATCCTTAACTTTTCATAAGTAGACAAAACAATGAGACCAGATGAAGGACGAACTTGTTTCTCATTCGCCACTTGTTTGCAGACCGTGGCCCGTAATCTACGGGATACATTATTAAAAATTAGATAGATTTATATTTTAAATCTATGTGTTCCGCTTGAGGATTTAGACCTCTTTGATATACATACTTTTCTGATCAAAGGGATACAGGTCCAATAAACTGTATATTTATGTGACTCAAGGAACAGCCCTGAAGTTTCTGGTTCCATGTACAGACTAAGACAACCATACTGTAATGGGTAATTCCGTTGATCCCTAGCGATTAATGATAATTTATTCATATGATACAATTTTTTCTTGTCTTGGATAGCAGGGACGCATATATCAGATAACAGAAAAGGCCCGATCAGTATATTGATATAGCATGCTGTTTAAGTTGTTAAATGGTAAACCATTAGTGTTGTAGTGGAGAAGCCGTTTATGTTAATGATACATTTGGATACTCTAAGAAAGGTGCTTTAAAAAAGATAGGCTTTGAATGTGCCTGGGAACAGATTAACATTGACAAATATAATATATTATTTGACCACATGGTCAACCAGTAGATATTGTCAGATTTTCCTGGTAATATTATCTCTGCGAGTTTAGAATAATTGACAAGGTAGGTCAAAATTACTCTTCAGTACCGGAGGTTTAACGATTGATGTACGCGATGGAGATAACATTCCAATAGTGACTTGAGCGATGTTCTTCTTAAATTAATGCTTTTTTATGGTATGGTGCACTGAACCAACTAGAGTAAAGAATATTCGTCATAATTTTGTTATGTTATGATGTCGATTCAATATATGGATATTTTAAGCCATCTTTCTTCTTTTTTTGGTAGAACATTGATTTGGACGGTGGCTTTGAAATATAAACGTGATAAGTTTACTATCACGTCGAAGGCTGGAAGATTCCATTCACAGTGCATCATGGACATAGCTTTTGATATGTTAAGTTATATATCAAACTATCTATGAAATGATAATCCGGTGTGGTAAAATAACTTCTAAAACAAGGAAAATGACATATTCTTTTCGTTTTAATAGAATGTAAAACATATATTAGATCTTAATGTCACGAAATGGATCGTGTCATTTTGCTTTATTTTCCTTTTATGGTTAGTTGTAATGGGTCAGCTGTACATTTGAATAAGTAAGCGAGAATCGACGCACGGTAACAGTACTGTGTTGTTAGACAATGGTTGTTTTCAAGAGAGGGGTTACAGATTGCGCGGCAGGTCCAGTTGTGCCATTGTTGTGGTGCTCGCCATAGGGTTTAGCGTGGTTTTTCTACGCCAATTGAGAATTCAGCGTGCTCATGATTATAGATTGGCCAAAGTAGAAAAAGCAGGGCCAGGCTCTTATGAATGTAAATGAGTCTCAAGGGTAGAGGGGTATAGAAAAGTGCATACGCAGTATTGAGCAACAAAATATGTGAAACCTGCCGAGTCCAGAAGTGCCGCCAGGCGGATGTCGAGTTAGGTGCAGTGAGGAAGAGGTGCTGCCGCCCGGGGTCCAGAGGAGTGCTGTGAGAGGTGATACCACCAAGTGTTCAGAGGTGCTGCAAGAGGTGCTGACAGCTGGTGTCGAGTGAGGTGCTGCCAGCGGGTTTCGAGTGAGATGCTGCCAGCGGTTGTCGAGTGAGGTGCTGCAAGCGTGTGCCAAGTCAGGTTCTGCCATCTGGTGTCAAGTAAGGTGCTGCCAGCGGGTGTCCAGTGAATTATCGCCAGCCTGGGTCCAGAGAGGTTCCTGGTGCCGGGGTCAAGTATAAAAAGTTTGAAGATCTTGAGAATGTTTAACTAGATTCTGTGTTTTTACGTACGTTTGATTTAGTGTATGTTCCAGTGTATCTTGTTTGGCGTAACAGACGGGGAACCCTATATGATAGGTGATTTTGAATTATCTACCTTTTATTTTGTTTTAATATATACTCTTGTTGTTTAGCCAATGATTTATGTTTGGTAGTGTGTGCTGAAATGTTGAATGCGCCTTTAAATCCACACAATATCTACTTTTCCACGTTAAACCAAAGGCATCCAAGTCCGTCACTTGGTAACGGCCACCTTTCCCGTAAGGCAAGAGAAAGGGGTAACTTTTATCGGGTGACAATGTAAATCGTTTATATCTCAACAGCCTTTGATTAATATCCATAATAGACAAAGAAATTAGGATATATATCCCAAACTATGGTGAAAAAAAGCCCACAGGTTTTTACACAGGCTATTAGAGCAATTAGAGTAATTAAATAACCATCGTTGTCTGAAAGAGAGAAATAATCGAGGAAAGTAAATGAAAAATAACGATGTAATGTAATGTTAGATAGCCCTGTGGAAAATCGAAACCAATGATTATATCGAGATACGTAAATTATGCAAAGCATGGCATGATCATTGGTCAGAAAAGTAGAAATGCTGAATGTCTACATATCGAAATGCTCAGTTGAACAATCAGGAGCCCAACCATGTTAAACAAAATATTGTTAACGACCTAGTGAAAAAGATTTAATATATCAATTAACAAAACAAGCCGCTTTTATTGTTCGAGGTAAACTAACATATATTTAAAGGTCCAAGCTTTTGACAAAAAGGTCTTCATCAGGCTTTATATTTACTTTATTGGAAGTCGATCCATACTGATTGATACTATGCAATGATCCTTGAAATGTAATGGTGCACTGGCTGCCATGATTCGAAAACTCTCAGTGAATTCTGCATCAGAATAGTCCTTTTTCAAGCTGGTAAGCTGATTAAGGCTCCTACATATTACTACTGACTTGTGAATATTAATATTGTATAAAGATATTTTACTAATATAGTCATTTTAGAAATGCTGTTAATGTCACCAATCGCCGCACTCATATATTATTTTATGATATTTTTCCTGACGGGGTACTTTTAATATTGCTCTCTTATACTTTGTTTATCCCCCTAAAAGTAATACGTAAACGAACTTCCAAACGGACAAAACTACATCAGGGTGTGTATATGTTATTCCTATCTAGTTAACTCATACGGTGACTAAGAGAACAGTACTTGATATACTGCTCAATTTAACCTTTGTACAATGATACCGTAACGTACACAATACAACACATAAATTTGGTCTTGTCTAAAGGGCCCTCTGATGTAGGTGTTTATTGGAAGCTTTTTGACTAAATCATTCATTACTGACACTTAACTTCCTGTAGCTATCATTTAAAAAATAATAAGAGCGCCAAAATATGAGCACGAAAGGTGATATTATATAACCATTACAGCAATATAAAACCTCGTTGCCACCACTGACATCATTGTCCTAAGATTTAATTTTACCTAACTTTCTGACCCTTAATATCACTATCCTCAGTTTAACCATGTTTACTACTTTTATGGATGGCGCCGAGTCAAGGATAAGAAATTGGAAGGTAAAAAACGTTTTGTGCCCTGCAATAAAGTATTTGTAACACCCAGTTACCATTTCATGGCACGACACAGTCTTAATCACGCACACAATTTCAGAAGTTGTCATCGATGAACTAGCCTTGCGCGAGTAATGGAGGATGGTCGCCTCTAGGACGACACCCTATATGTCTCAGGCAGAGGGCTCGGTACGTCTGCATGCAAGATCGGAAGCTCGCCAGTTTTGATGTCTACTGATCAGATTTCATTTTGGACTACAGCAGCCAAAAGAAAGGGTGTGTAATGTGCGCATGTGTTAGTAAAAAGAGAAAAGCAACAGCTTAACAATTAGGTTTTGTTCACCTGTTGCAAAGGCAAATGGCGTGGCGTTAGACAGGAGGGCCTGCCTCTTAATTCATAAATTATATTATAAATTTATCAAACAAACATGGCTTTATAATATATGAAAATCTGACATATTAACTTTAAACATTCAAGGTCATTGTCTAATGAAATAGGCCTTAAACAATACTAAATGTGTCTCCTTTAACATTTGACAATGATCTATAAATTGACACATTTAGCATACAAATTTCATGAGTACCCATCAGAATCAGGTCGTAAATTCATGCATCGAAACATTAGGGGTGTCAGAGAAACATGGTATATATTATTTGTATATTTAGTTTTCAGAAGCTTAATATACGGTTGATATTATTTCCAGCTTGTATTGTTGTGTCAGATGGTTATTTAGATTTCAATTGCTAAGATGCCGGCTCCTAAGCTGGAAATTAATACATGTATATACTGACAGAGCTATTTTGTATATTGAAACCTTAGCATAAAGGATTCACTGCTTGCCTGAAAATGTCTGCAAGAAATAAGAAGCTATATACGTAGATTTTGTATCACAGAAACGATTTAATTTTGTTCCTTGAACTAGATGTGCTATTGAAATTGTAAATGAAATGATTTCTACAGAATGTGTGACCCCTTTTTTATAATAAGTAAGTTCACGACAATAGAATAAGCTGTCGTTCAGACATCAGCTGGCACTATAAATATGTTTTCAGGTACTGTCAATGCACTTTAAAAAGTGATCACTCTGAACACTGAGATATGTCAACAGCCACCTACGCTTATGGACTGGCTGTCAATCATCCGCAGACGGGGGGGGGGGGGGGTTAGATGCGACAGGCATAACTTCGGTCTTGTTAGTATTTAAGTTTGTTGCTAAACATCCAAGAATGTACTTCGCCAATACAACCCTGTATGATTTACTGGACAGATCTGAACTCAACCGATTGTCTACTTTTTGACAGTTCAGTGTCTTCCGCGTACTAATGAAATGAAACAAACGTGCAAATATTATGTGAGGTAGGCGTTGTGTAAATAAAGTGAACAATGCAATTCATGACACACATCCCTGGGGAAATCCGTACAACAAGATACATGCGCTGATCATCTCTCGTCTACCGTTATCAGCAAACCAACCATGACATTCAGTGCAGCGGTCTCAGACTCAGAGCAAGCTAATGACCAGTCAGCTGAACTAACCCTGAAACTCACACTTAAACCATAGACATCCTGGCACAATTTAAAATCTAGGAAGTGAACAGTAACCTGTCTTCTGTATTCCTGGACGGTGTCCGCTGTGCTCCAGAAATATTGGAGAAGCACGTGGTGAAAGTAAAGCCTGAGCCCGTCAACTGAGCTTATAACAGTTCCTGAATTAGGGTTTGTAATGTTTATATAGACATATGTTTTTATGTAATGTCTTTTCTCCATTGCTATTCATTTTCTTTACATTGTAGGTGTGTCATTAATATGTATGTTATTTTATACAAGCCAATCAGATTTCTTATCTGCAGTATATTGTTTGTTTTAATTATTAACTATTTTTTTTTATAAATTTTAACTAACGTTTTCATTCAGTTTCAGAGAAAATCTTCAATATTTAAAAAAAAATATTATTCTTAATCATATAAATCATGTTGTTTCCCACTCAACTTATACAAACATAATAATACCAAATACAAAAAAAGAAAACATCTAATAGAAATCAATACATATTTTTATATATATGTTTATATATACATGTATATATATATATATATATATAAGTGCGTATGGCTAGGCAATGCATGGTAATTAAAGGTGCCCAATGACCTACCTTTTGAAAAAGAATTCATCTGATTTCTGACTTTCTGTGTGTATATATTAATGATCTAAGGGACATTTTATTTGTGTAAAGTTGTTATAAAGCCTTCGTGAAGGATGTGTTAACATTTTTTATCAACAAAATGTTTTTAACAGGGCAATGTTGACAAACAGGAAAAGGATTAACCTACAGAGGTAGGATGCATATATGCGGAAGAGGAAAGGTCACTTGGTGTAAAACGCCATTTGCAAATCTTTGGTTTATCTGACTTGCTGCCAGTTGCCGTTGTTGAGTTTGTTTTGATTATTCTCGCAGGACCTCACATTTTGTAAACTTGTTGATTTAACAAACAAGCAGCCAGTTTGCGGTGATATGCACGTTTTTGGCCTATTTTTATGAAAGCTCAATGGGATTACCCTTACTTTATAAAGATCAAAAAGGTGATTTGGCCCTTGAATATACTGTGGTTGGCTTCATATTCGCGAGGCTGAAATTTCGCGATTTTTCCATTTTTAATGTTTTGCGAGGGTTTCATTTTCGCGATCTCACAAGAACCTACTAGTATATCAAATCTTTGGCAAAACCATATACCTTTGTGTTTTATAAAATGAGAATAGGTCATGAGTTTGTGACATTTTCTTATATAATGATGGACCAGTACACACAGCATAGGTGGTTTAGTTCAAATTTAAGGTTTAAATTTCCCTATACCTTCAAGGATGTAATTTATTAAAAAATTCTCTCTGTTCTAACCTATTGCCATACAAGTATTGATTACACTAAATAAGAAGAACATTCTCAATTGGCCGATTATTCCCGAGGGTTTCATTTTCGCGATTATTTCCCATTCGCGAATATCGCGAAATTAAAACCCTCGCGAACAAAAAGGCAACCACAGTATATTCTGGGATGTATGTTTCCCTCATGCTATTTAATTGCAAACCTGTCTTATAAGATAACCTGGGCATTAAAGACAACTTATGTCAGTACTTAACTGTCTGCATTAGACAGGTTGCATTGCATACGATATACAGAACTGATAAGACCCCTTTACTTTGATATAAATTTTTAGTCTTTATCCTACAAATCAATCACGTTATTTCCTAATCGACCTCTACATACATAAAAGGAATATCTTACATAGAAATCAAAACAAACAAAAAATTGGCAACCTTTAATTTTTTGTGAGTGTACGAGAAACAGAACAGTTCATTGGCGCCTCCTGCTGATGAAAATAAACATTTAAATTCCATTTGATTTTTGTTTATTTCAAGTTATTTTGCTGTTAAGGATATGTGTTGCTATGAAATTATCATCATTTATTAAGGCAATGTACATAAATTCAATTATAATTTAAGGAATTATTTTTGATTCGAGTATATTAATTTTTTTTTTTCAGTTAGAATCACAGGTTCACTTAAAAAAAGGGATAAACTGCTGTTCTTCCATTCCTGTTTTACTTATGTAAATGTTATATTTTCTTCCTCTCTGGTCATTTTGAAAGCCCTGTATACAATATACTGACACCAGAAAAGAGGTATGTACAGATTTGTCCCTTTCCACTCATACATACATCGCCATTGTTGCTATTTCATTAACCTGGCATGGTCCTCAATGTTTTCAATCATGAAATGGGATATGCATATCACATTTTATTTCATTTATTGATATCTGCCATGCTTTTTCTCTCTATTGACAAATTTTCATATATATGATAATGGTGATAACTATATTGAACAATATTTGTCAGTCAATTTTTCAATTAATCAAATGTGTAACTTTGTTTCTGAAATGAGATATTTTTTTTCTATGGGCTATATACCTCCTTTCGAGGTCATGAAGGACCGGCAGGATCAATGATAACATTATGTATACTTTAAAAACACATATTTCCATGCACTTTATTTTGTTACACGTTGGTTAAGAGAGAAAACAAATATGTAATAATTAATTCTTCAGACAATTATACGTATGTCATTTAATCTTATTGTAAACAATTCATGCCAAGTCAGTACATTAAATGACTGGGTTCAAAAGAATGATAAGCCGATCCAATAACATTATTCGCAGCAAAGGTTCGCAAGACATTTAATTTGATGCAAATACACCGTAATATTGTAATTATTTGTTTTGCACTGAAAAAACTACTTCTAATGTAAACCTAGTTATATCACATCCTCCCGTAGCTGAAATTGATCATGATAATAGATGTGTATACATATATTTCCATTTAATAACTAATCATGGAAAACAGTTGGTTTATTGGTATATCACTTTTCGCAATATCGATAAATCTACATAATTGGTGTTGAATGTGCACTTTACTAGGCTACATGAAAAAGGCAGAAGCCTATAATGATTTTTTATTTGTAAAATTATCAATAGTTTAACTATGTGACTGAGATAAGCATGTAAAATACCATTTTGGAAAATGACACACTTAAAATTTCAAAATAAAAAAAAAATGGAGCTGAAGTCTAAAAACTGTAAAAATAAAATTTGTGGCCTTAAACTATTTAATTTTAATACAATAAAAATGGTAATAATCATAAGAGTATACGATAAGCTACATTTTATTAACAAAATCAATTATAATAGTAACATATATTTCTCAAACCAGGTTAAAAAAATGAGATTGTAAAATATTCCTTGGAATTTTGTCATTTTGTTTTATAAATTAACTCGACAATTCTATAGAAGTTTGTCAAATATTCTTGATTATTCAGTGTACAAGTTATATACATAGTAAGCCCTAGCAAGCTCTAAGATTATATGAATGAAATGCAACACAGTATACACCAATTTACTAGTTTTATCCTAATGTTTTATGTCAGGAATATATTTTCAATTTGACGATCAATCTACTTGACAATTCAAAGAGACAACATATTAAAAAATCCGTTCTCATGGCTTTGATGTATTATTTATGAGCTTAAGCCTATTACAATTTACAGCAGACATTCTTAGAGAAAATGCATGCGGAACTCGTCTATTTAATGCTACACACAAAAAACAGGATTCTTAATAAATAGATGCATTAATCCATTACTGGACTAAAACATGTGTGAATGAATAATTATATTAGATTCTAATATTCTATTACATTCGATATTTATAAAAATGCAATTAAATATAAAATACGGGCCATATTTAAAGCTTGGAATCCAAGATCTGCTAAACTAACACAAATATGGAGGTTTTTTCCCATGCTACTGACTGCTGAAGGCTACCTGAGACCCCGTATTGTATAGGTAACTCAACACGCTACACTGATAATACAGGGACATTGTTGCACTGTTTCATTGTAGCTAGAACCTACTCATTATTGCAACCAGAGGGAATTGATAATTTGTGGTATCCTGGTCCCCTGCTAAATTAACACAGCACATAGGCTTTCCCCACCACTAATTTCTGTTCATGGTTACCTTACAGCCCTAGTGCGTGGAATATCATAACAATACATAACTCGGTAAGAAAACAGTTGACCGGTTGCTTTAATAATCTCTTCATTAAAGCAATCTGCTCATATCTCATTAGTCCACCTGTTACAAAGTTTGCCTGATTTGCAGTCCGGCAATATGACTATTCAGTTTCAGTCATTTCATGAAATGACTGAACATTTTAGTCTTCACATGTTACGGCAGGTGGTCACAGGCATTACGCAAAATGCTTGGAATTTTTGAGCATTTCACTAAATGACTGATTTCAAAGATGTACTTTAACAAATATATATATATATATATATATATATATATATATATATATTAACATCGCTATTGATGAACTACTTCTACAACTTCGATTATATAGACTTTAAATATCATCACGTTTTCTATCCGAAAAGAAAGAAGTTCCGAATCATTTTCCGGAAATAATCTATACCCAGCTTGACTTTCCTTTATAAACAAATACCGTTTACAATTTAAGTACATCTTGTTACATTCTCACAGAGCACACCTTGCCTAAATGTGGACACAGAATCAAACCATTCACACGCGGGGGTAATAAATCCTAGATAATCTTCATGCAAGAAGTATTCCGTTGGTTCACCCTTTTCCCAGTGAGTGTAACTAATTTCCTGACCACTCCCTTTCCAAATCCATTTGCCTTCTTCCAGTTCGTCTGTGCCCGATGTCCAATATCCAAGGGCATTTGGTTTCAAATCTACAAGTTTATATAATATACGTATTAACTTCCATATTTCACATATATTCAAATACAATATTAATTAGATGTAAGGGTCTTTGTATTAGTAAACATGTGTGTATGTATGAATTTGTGTGTGGCTGCACATAGGGTCTCAAGGAAACTGCATCTGTATCATTATAAATAAATCATTTTTTATCTCGTTAAAGGTTAACTCACACACACATACCTACACACACACATATATATGTATATATATTAAAAATATATATAACATGTATAGTTAGTGTGTGGTCACCCAATGTAGGTTCAGAGATTTCCAATTGAACAAAAGGTTAAGTGAACAGTTCAAAATAAACTTTTACACTTAATATAGTATATAGAAGGGTTATAAAGAGTTGAGATATCTCTGACCCGTGTTTAATATTGGTTTAAAGAAAAATGATTAAATAACACACGATCCATTTTATCAGACTGTTATTGGCGAGTGTCAAGGTGAAACATTCCAAGTTTTATTAACAATTTAAATTTTCTAGACCGAAGCCCACATTTAAATAAGCAATCCTACTGATGGACTTTCAAATATTTTTCTTAAAAGCAGTTTTAATGTTGTTAAACATTAAGAAAATACATTATATTTCGTAAGAGATTTCCAAACATAGAATGGTCAGAGACCAAAGTTTAACAGAAATATAACAAATAAACAGTTTATAAGCCCAGGAATAATTCTTAAAAATTGCTACAAGGCTCTTCAAGATGAGAAACTAGATTAAAGTGAGATAGCTTCCCTTTAAAGATATACGCTTATTCTGAGGATATTATTATTAAAGATTATAGAAGGTTACATTTAACAACTAGGCTCTTGTTTCTTTGTATAGTCCGGTGAAGGTGATTCATCTCTCCTCTTGTTTCGATGCTGACCAGTTTTACGCCAGAATTCTCGCAGAATCTATTTGCTGCGCCATGGTCAAACCAGGGTATCGGTACAAAGTTGTAGCAGGAATAACCCTGCTTATCATCCCATTGGAACAGGTAACCAAATGGATGATTGCACTGATATCCTACAGAAAATTGTCAAAACTGTAAGGCTATTTGTTTACGAAATAAAAACAAATATCAATTAGGATCATATAAATCTTTCAAAAGCGTTTTCTTTCAGTTCATAATAGCGTACGAATTATATTCAATAACACGCTTTTATTATTTTGTATTATGTGATGTTTCATATAAAATCCGGAAAGACATGCTCAGAAAATTGCTTAATAACACTGGAAAAACATGATGTACAAAACTGTTTATATTTAATTTTTCTGAATACATTTTTTATTAAGTAAACATGGTTATCATTACCTATAATTTAATTGTTTAGTCTTCTTTGAATTTACAATTCGAAGATTAATAAAATACCTAAATATTTACTGCAATTTCTGGGTTCATCTTGCGAAGTTATTATCAGTTGGAGCAATGTAACCACGTGGTTGTTAAATGCTTGTCCAGAGCAACCAGTTGCACACGCCCCCGTATAGGTCATCTTGGTTTACTCTCCTTTTTTGTTTACGTCTCCCTTCCTATGGATAGTCACTTGTTCTGCTTCTGCTGCTTACGTGTACTGCTTCCGCTGCGTAAGCATGTAAAATATGTGTATTTGCACACTTTTATAGGAACCAGCAAAGTGGCCTCAAGGGAATCTCATCCACTAAAAGTGTCGATACGTATACTTTGCATGCAGCAGGGAAAACTAATGGCCTAATATGGTGTGCCGCATATATTATATATAGACATTTCTGTGTATACCATTTCTATCTATAAACAATGAACCAGCATGGCTATTCATACACCTATATATAATAGTATACATATTTCATCGAAACATTAGGGGTGCTCAGAGAAACATAGTATATTTAACTTCTGTATTTAGTTTTCAGAATTTGATATATGGTAAATATTATTTTCAGCTTGTATTGTTGTGTCAGATGTTTATTAAGATTTCAATTGCTAACATGCCATGAATAAATGTAAATACTGACAGAGCTATCTTGTATATTGAAACCTAAGCATAAAGGATTCACTGCCTTACCTGAAGGTGTCTGCAAAGAATAAAAAGCTATCTACGTGGATTTTGTATCACAGAAACGATTTTTATTTGTTCCCTGACATAGATGTGCTACCGGAATTGTAAATAAAAGGATTTCTAGAGAGTGTGTGAGCCCTATTTTATAATATAATAAGAAGTTGACGACCATAGAATAAGCTGTCTTTCAGACTTCGGCTGGCTCAATTAATATGTTTTCAGGTGTAAATTGGCTGTCATTGTATTTTAAAAGTGATCAATCTGATCACCTAGAAATGTCAGCAGCCAATAACGCTAATGGACTGGTTTTCAATCATCCGTTGACGATGGTTAGATGCGACAGGCAAAATTCGAGTCTTTTCGGTATATAACTTTGTTACCAGACATCCATGAATGTACAACGCCCATCCAACCCTTTATGCTATACTGGACAGAGCTGAACTCAACCGGTTGTCTTCTTTTTGACAGTTGAGTGATTTCCGCTTACTTATGAACAACCATGTGCAGCTATTATGTGAGATAGGTTCGTGTATATAAAGTGAACAATACAACTCAAAACACGCATCCCTCGGAAAGTCTGTCGACCATAATAGCTTTGGAAAGGTTGGTGAGGTACAAAGTGAATCATGAAAGCACAGTGTTATGTCAACCAAAAGTAATTTCCAGTCTTATAAGCAAAAAGGAATGATAAAGTTTGTCAAACGCTACGCTGAAACCCAAAAATGCAAGAAGAGAATTGTGTCTCCCCTGTGCCGCTCTTAGCAAACCAACTATGACACTCAATACAGCGGTATCTCTGCTTTTGTACCTTATATGCGCGGATTGGTGTATGTCGATTGAGTAATTTCCATAAAAAAATGACATTGTAACCTCTTTAAAACAATCGTCTCAAGGATATGATAAGTAAAAGGAAGGTTTTGCATAGCCTTAAATGTTTCAGAAAATTTGCGAATAATCCCGGCTTCTTAAAACAAGCGTCTTTAAACTGAGATGGGACTGTACATGTAACAAGAGAGATATTTATAATAAATGTAAACAACGGAAATGAAATCATCTATGCATAGCTTAAACAGAGCAGGGAAAATTGGATGAAGTGAACAGCCTTTTGGTGGCTATAACATTATCGTTTCATATACCTCCTGATTAGTCGCTGGTGAAAACAAAACAAGCAGGGGACATCACTAACACAATTAGGAGGTTTACATACACAAGAGTCAAGTTCATGAAGAATGCGGTCAATTTTCACCAAAAAGAAGCCACAGATACATTTCGGAAAGTCATAGCGAGGTTTATAAATTGGCAGAGGTGTTATCCGGGACTTGCCCTGTAGTTTAACAGCCACAAACATCAGATAATTGAATGACGAACTGGGTTCACTATTGTCCATGTAGAATTGTCTCTTGATCTCTTATATTGCCTTTTCTCTACATCCTTCTCTCTTACGAGGTTTTCACAATAGAAAGAGAGACCTAACGACAGTATCTTTCAGCTTGGCTCCGTTTACAGCGGGCAAGTCTGATGTCATCAGACAACCAATTGGCCGAAGGTCTATCTGTTACGATTCTAATGACTCACGGTGCGCAGTGGTCAAGAGCATGTCTAAATCTACCATTATATACGGTAATGATTCAAGGTCTACACAGGAGAACTGATCTAATTCCGCAGATTCTGTAATTTCCTTTATCCCAGACCGTAATTCATGAAGCTTTATGATCCGTGAGTTCAAAAGTCTTTTGCGTGTACGTTGCTTAGTAACGGTTAAGATACAGGAAACGATTTTGTGAACAGACAGATCAGCACATTTATCATCTCACTCAAATAAGGGTCTTGGAGCCGGAACGTGCAACCACCAAGTAGAGGCGTGGCCGTATTTATGAGTGGCTACAACGACAAGCTAGGTAAGATTGTGGTCATTCAAACTGGTCTTCAACCGATTGACCTATTGATCAGCACTGTCACTATAATGGCAACTGATATTACCTACAATTGTAAAATTCCTCAAGAGATCGATAAACATACCTGAAGAAACACAGAATAAATCAGTTTGTTGTAATTACTAGGAGGAGGTCTATATAGGCATACAAGGAAAGCCAAAGTCTGTTTTATTGAAAATTTTCATTCAACCACCGCAACGGCTGACAAATTGAATGGCCGAGGATGATTTGATTACCACGCCGATGCCAACTTCCCTTGATCGAGCACAGGAAAAAAAGAACGAAAGTCGTTACCTGTCATTGTCAAAGCGCGAGGAATGGTTGTTCAATGCCGAATATATAGGAAATGGGAATGCTTAAAAAGAAAAAAATATATATTCGAATGATTTGAAAGTAATTTTTAAAGGAGACTTCAATTGTAGAAAGATCATGTATAGTGTGGATTTGAACAAACGGTTCGTAACTGTGATATTGATCTGACATATAAGTAAGATCTGACATGGTTGCACACGAATTCGTTATGTATTAGTTACTAATTAGCAAAGGTGGTAAAACACAAATTATGAATATATGCCATACGAAGTTATACAATATTTAAGAACATATAACAGACTTTGGAGCACGAGGACGCTCAGGCGCCTCACACTCCGGGGAGACATTATTGTAGACTTGGTCCCCTGGGATGCTTCCCTATTATTATTCTGGTCCATTATTTTTTTAGAAGCACCAAGACCATCCATGTGGATGTCAAGCGATACACATTTTCCATGTGTCAAGGTTATGCCTTGGGTATCCCATTCGTTTTGCACGAAATAGGGTAGGCTCCTGCCCACCCCGTGCAAGCGACATATGATTGTTAGCATTTACGCTTTGCCCTGGGTGGACCGCGGGCGAACCTATCAGGAGGAAACATCGGAGAAGCTGCCATTGGCATTCCACCCATAAACGCATGATCTTGATGTCGGGTGCGAAGCTAATACGTGGCACATTTCTTAAGACTGCACGAACGAACCGACGCATACCTGGTTTACACTTAAGCTTCGCAAATGCGGGGCAGCGTTTTTTTTATGGGTTGGCATATGTCCAACCAATGGCTTTACGCGTTACTTTCTCTTGATATTAAATGCTAAGACCAGTCGAGGGTATTCTGGTGAAATTAAACAGGGTGCTGTCGAGCTATACATAATGCCTTTAATAGCAACATAATCGGAATCCTCATCATTAGCTTCTTCAAACAATTTTGGAAACTTTAATTGTTGCAACTGTCTAACGAGATCTAGGTTAAGGCCACCTATGCGTATTGGTTTTTGTTCCAAGTTAAGGTTATCAGACTATGCATTTGGAGCGACTCATTCGACATCTGAGCTATCGCAGCAATTGTTTCTGTAGGTTGGATGCGTGATAAGAGATTGGCGCGAATATTGTTTCTTCAAACGTGATAATGGATACAGGCGCCTTATTCTGCCAAGATTATGGCCGAACACTGTATCTAAGTGTTAGCCATTTGTTTTGTGAAGAGACAAATGATGGGTTTATGATAAGTGAACACAGTGAAGTTAGCGCAATACTAATACAGTCTGAGCTTTGTTATACAGTAAATAACGTTTTATGCTTGGCGTTCGATGGCTATCAAATGGCGTTGGCTGGACAGTAGTTGATGGGACACATACTGTACGACGCATTCGGTGCCGTCTTTGTGAGTTTGATACACAATTCCACATTGCTGTCCTTGTATTAGCGGTAAGGTTTACTCAGTCTTTCAGCTTAATAAAAGCATATTCACATTCTGTGTCAATCGGAAACGAGCGTGCTTTCGCGTGAGAGCTGCGGAGGGCAGGTTCATTTCGGCATAGCGGGACATGCTAAGAAACGATCACACCGGCCTGAAATTGTTTGGTACTGGCATGTCCCGAATTGCCTTTGTTTTGTCTGGGTCGGCTGAGATACCATTTCGGTTTATGTGGTATCCTAAGAGTGTTATGTCCTGAACCAAAAATAACATTTGGAGGTCTGGAGTTTAACATTTGCTCGCCTAAGTCGTCTTATACCATTTTCAGGTGTCACGCATTTTCCTGTTCGGTCCTACTGTGAATCCAAAGTCGTCAATGTAAACCAAAATGCAATTTCCCAATAAATCACGGAAAAGGAATTCCATGGATCTCTGAAAATTGCTCGGTTACCGTAGACAAACGGAACGGACAAGGGACGAGATCAGAAAGGCCCCTGTGACGAACAAAACCAGTTTTTTTCCATATCATCAGGGTGATCGGGAACTTGGTGAAGTTGAGAAAACCACGCTATAGCCAACTTGGTCGAACATGTCCTGGATGTTCAATAAAAGATATCTATCTTATTTTTGTATTTGCATTCAGGCGCCGGTAAAAGACACAGATTCGTGTCCTGCCGACAGATTTTGGTAAGAGTGTGACACGTGACGCACATGCGGATTAGGAACCGGTGGAATATTTCCTGCTTTAACATGAAGTGAATTTCTCTTGAGATAGTGTGGCGTTTGGCTAGAGGCGTCCGGTAGGCACGTTGAGCAATGGGTCCTCCTTCCGTGTATATGCGGATGGGGCTCAATTAACATAGTCCTAAAGGACTGTTAGGATCCGCGAATATATTCAACTAAGATTTCGTTTATGAAAGGGATATGCAATGGATCTGGTTTTGCTGAATAGACATAGGTCCGAGTGTTTGATGCGGATGAGGGCTTCTGTTTCTATGCTGCTAAGACGAATGTGTATTATTACGAGCTAGTCGGGCCCTGCCATCACGAGCTGGATGGCTGGACTTGTTGCAAAAAAAAAAATATGGGTTTACCATCGGGGTCCATGGGGTGTTTATTATGATGATAGGGGCGTGAATGGGACTGGGAAATGGCCGCGACTGTGTGTGTGTGTGTGTGTTGGGGGGGCTATATGTAAACGGGCTATCGAGCGCTCCAGGGAAGTCAGGCGATCAAAGTGTGCCTCTTTACTTACCGCGGCCGATGTGTTGGTGACTGTTGGACACATCCATGGGTTCTCCCTTGCATCCAAGGCGATTTCACGGGCCTTGTACGATGATGTGAGCTGAAATGCCACTTCCACGACGGTTGGTGGACCTTTGGCTACCAGTCGGCCTGCCAGGTTGGCTGAGCGGTGGCCCCTGGCATAGGCTTCTAGGAGAAGTCGGGTCAGATCCTCATTTGTAGCTTGTCTTGGGTAAGGCGGCTTCCCGAAAGCGTCGGATGTTTTGTTACTGTGTTGTTTCATGCTTCTCTTAAATAGGAAGCCTCGACTGCGGGTAGAAACGCGGACTGCAGGTGTAAATTCACATCTGGCGATAGCGCGGCTAGGCGGTTTCCTGGGGGATCGTTCTCATTCGTCTGCTAAGTCCGGTAGCATGTTCGATAACCTATTGTTAAAATATCGGTTGTAGAGTCCTTAAAGTTTTGAGCTCCCTCATCCTCTTTAGTCCATGTACCAAATGCCGTGTGAAATCTGAGCATCTGGACGTGCGTTCTACTAACTTGTTTTGTTGCAGACGGTGGTCCTCGCGACGGATTCTTGAGAGTTCTCTTTCTTTCTTGGCCCGTTCAAATTGTATTAGTCCTTCCATCAAATGATTAAGCTGCTGGACATTCATGGTATGAAGGTACTGTAATATCCGACCATCTGACCACCTCACACGCGTCTTCTGTAAAGTTTTATACTGTGACCTGACTTTGGATCATCCGAGTCAGGTATGCTACAGATCCCCAAGTATATCCAGTGCCTTCACGTTATCTCCCGGTCACCCTACCTGCCGGCCCTGCTGTCCACATAGTCCCTTTTATCAATCAACCCGTCTTCCCTTGCCCGACGCTCTAGGTGCCCCGCCCTCGAGGAGTCCGAGCTGGGAAGCCACACCAATTGCAATACGAAAGCCAGCTGAGTGGCTATATGGCAAGGCAAGAGTTACAACAAGGGCCGTGGCAAACAAAGTAAATAATAATAGTAATATTACAAAATATAAACTCCTTGATGTGGGATGTAAGAACAATTTACAAAATGACTAAAATATAAAGACCTATAAAAAAAATTAAATTGGCGTAATATATATACTGTCTCTGACAATGATGATAGAAACGGTAATTTCGAAAACATAAATTAGCAAGAATAAGTTACAATGAGAGAGAGAGAGAGAGAGAGAGAGAGAGAGAGAGCCAGTGTAACCGTGTTTTTTTTACACAAATATAATGCAGTTTTCTGTTTTCGTTCGTGTTTATAATATTGAATTATGTAACTTAAAATTAAATTTATATACATAACAAGCGTATTATTTTTTTCTCTATATTCACATCTTAAGCATCAACTTAAATAAGCTTGTGAGAAATAATGTTTTGTGCTGTCTCTGCAAATTTTAGGTGAATATCAGATTGAATGACCCGTTTAAGAGGCGGCATGTCAGATCTTACAACACTTTATCAAAATTCAGAAACGAACAGCCACATAATCCATATGAAAATCACGCATACATGCAGATTCAAAGTTTACTCCAGCCTGCTATGCGAGTGGCCGAGTGTCCCTGACAGCCTTCTATGCGTGTGGCCGAACGACCCTGACTCTGGATATATATATATATATATATATATATATATATATATAAATATATATATATATATATATTCATATGCATCTGTATGTATACATGTATATACACACAAAAAAAGGTTGTAAATGTATGTTATCTTTTCAATCAAGTGTCCTTCCAATGAGTGTTGCAAACTTGTTGTATTGGATTTTGGATGCATTTATTATGAATGGAAATAATCAGTTATATGCAATAGTATGCGTTTGATTTCCCAGCTTAAATCTGCAAGTTTACAAGATCGAGTTCCATTGTATCCCTTATTATGATCAACTACAGTGGATCTGCTTCTCACAAAGGAGATTGAAGTTGTCCATATATCCCGTGTCACGAAGCTCCAGTGTCTCCTTTTCTATGTAGGCGAGCCATTCAGCATGCATCCCACTTGGTTTGTTCGGCCCCCACCAGGAGTCTCTGAGTCTCCACCGAAGTGTTCCCATTTCCATTTACCTGACTCAAGTATGGCATCGGTCCCAAAACCCTTCCTGAGTCCTGGTGATTAAACCTATATATCAATTGTATGTTTTAACATTCAGTTTACGTTACGCATACTTGCACTTCTGTACCCACAAATACACTTACAATGTGTGTTATATGTGACTGTCGATATTGAGAGTTTGCTTCATAAAGATCAATTTTTAAAGTTGATATTATTTGTTTTGATAAAATGTAAGTTAAAAAAATTTGCTTCTATAAAATAAGATGCATTATAATAGTAGATAGGATTTTGGGGTAAAAAAAAGGTTCAAGAATTAAGCTTTTATAATATACCTTAGATTTAATTCTAGTAAGAAATTGTTGGTCGTCTTAAAAACCGTTCAGTACATATATCCGGTCGACCGTTTAGGGAGATGGACACATGTTTGGTTTTACCTTTATGGAATAAACATGCTTTGATATATAAAACATTATGATCTACCAAAGGTACCCTCTCACCAACCAAATGTAACATCAACCACCAACAACTAACATGCTAAATTCAGGAAATTATAAGCCCCAAAAGCTAGGGATTTTTTTTTCTGAATAACCCAGTTTAAATATATATATATATATATATATATATATATATATGTATATATATATATATATATATAAATATATATATATATATATATATATATATATATATATAATACATGCATAACCATCAGTGTTAGCGCATTTATCTTGTGCAAATATTCTTATATTTTACACGGAAATGCATAAAAAGGAAATGCATAAAAAAACATGAAATCTATGATTATACTAATGACGTTTGGCTTTGGTATAAACTGTTGCTGCAAACAACAAAACATGAGAAAGTATGATGTGTATATTTTGTCACTGTATAAGAACAAAGCCTTGTTTCAGTTAGGTCAAAATAGCTGTCATGTATCTTTCCTTTTTTTGTGGATCATTAGGTTACGAATAGCCGTTACTTTACCACTTAGGCTGGGTATTCTTAAGGCCCTGTCACGCCGGGTTCAGAGTCTAGTCGCGGAAAACAGGGGGTCGTGTTGAATGATTGGGAATTGGCATAAAACAGAGGGGGTCATATTGAGACCATATATACAAAAAAAATCGCACGAACATCAGAAACCACCGGTGACCACTTGTCGTGTGTCTTTCTGCGACTGGCCATAAGACCCGCGTATAATCATGAATGACAACCCAGCGATTAGTCACACAAGAAAGTGCGATGATCTTACGACTATAACTTTATAGCTATTCCCTGGTCGGTTGGGCAGCGACTGAGTAGGACTGTCTTAAGATGATAGTACGATAACCTGCGATCACATAAGGAGTATTTAAAGATTAGATACGTCTAACAATTAACACACACGTCGTAGGGAGGATTTTTTTGCAGCATCAAGATCTGCTAACAGACGAATTTCTCTTAAGATCGTTCACCAGTGACCTGTCGAATGACCGTCTTGTGACTGACCGTGACTTTCAACCTGTCGTTTCTTCTAAGAGACTCTTGTTGTGGGAACATTATTTCAGAGTGTTAGGAATATCATGAATTAGACTATATAAAGCACCAACTGACGTGTATCATAGTTACATACTTTATTTATTATGTAACTTTTATTTGCATTTATAAATAATAGTAAGATAATTGTCTGGCCCCAGCTTTTAAGCCTTTTCGTAGTTTACATTCCTGCATTCTTAATATATAATTATATATACTTAATAATAATTATATTAATTAATTATTAATTATAATTAATATATATAATTTCTTAGTGATCACTTACCAGTCCCATGAAAAGAACGCTTCCAATAATCTTTTTCATAATGCTTATATCGCGTAAGATAATCTCTTTTTTAATTCTGAACATTAAATGGATGAAGAATAAGAAAATGTGCTACTTCCATTTTGAAATGAAATATTAAAAAAATATCAAACCGACCAATAAAGCACGGACGCTCTGGAATTATCAAGCCGAAGTTACTTTATATTTAAAAATGATTCTTACTTGTACTTTGATTTGTAAAATAAAACACACATAAGTCAGTTATATTGGCTATCTGGTCTTTGAAAAGGCATATTCCCCGTCCGACTATTTCTAAGATGCCTGCATACTTCTTTTTTATTTTGATATAAACCCTTTCATGATACAAATTTATCACATTAAAAAATGAATATTTCAAAGGAGGTATAACACTGAATATATCAAATCCCGCGTGTGAATGGTTTGATTCTGTTTCCACATTTAGGCAAGGTGTGCTCTGTGAGAATGTAACGAGATGTATTTAAAATTTACACTGTATTGGTGACGAAGGAAAGTCAAGCAGGGTGTTGACTATTGACCAGAAAATGTTTAGAAACTTCACTCTTTTCGGGTAGAAAACTTTATAGTATGTTTAGTCTTTATGATAGAAGTTGCAAAAGTAGTTCATCAATAGCGGTGTTAATTATATATATATATATATATATATATATATATATATATATATATATATATATATATATATATATATATAAAGTCCATCTGTGAAATTAGTCATTTAGTGAAATGCCTAAACATTCCAGGCATTTTGCGTAATGCCTGTCACCACAAGTCGAAACGTGTAATGACTATAATGTTCGGTCTTTTCATGAAATGACGGAAAGTGAATGGTCATTATTACACAAATTGCCGGACTGTAAATCAGGCAGTCTGTGTAACAGTTAGATTAGTGAGATATCAACAGATGTTTATCAACAGATCAACTATTTTATGATATTTCCCCACAAGGGCTGCCAGGTATCCATTAACAGTAAGCAGTGGTGGAGAAAGCCATTGTGCTGTGTTAGTTTAGCAAGGGACTAGGATCCCACAGATCATTAATCCCCTTTGGTGGTAATAATGCGAAGGATCCAGCTTCCTGGAAACCCTACAACAATGTCCGTGTATTAGCTGAGCAGCGGGCTAAGAAACTAATACAATACGGGGTCTCAGTAAGCCATCAGTGGCAGTGGGAAAAATCCTCCATATTTGTGTCGGTTTAGCAGATCTTATATTCCAAGCTTAATATATTTATAATCATTAATTACATTTTTATAAATATTGAATGTTACAAACTTATATAATTATTCATTTACACATGTTTAAGTCAAGTAAAGCATTAGTCCATATATTCATTAAGACCCCTTTTTTATGTGTAGCATTAAATACACGGGTTCTGAAGGTATTTAGTGTAACATTTTGAGCCGTCAATTGTAATAGGTTTAAGCTTATAAATAATAAATTGCAGTCAAGAGAAAAGGTATTTTTATCAAGTACGAATGCTTTTAATCTGTTGTCTCTTTGAATTGTCAAGTAGGTTGATTTTCAAATTGAAAAATAATATTTTGAATAACATATTCAGATAAAACTGGCAAATTGTTGTATATTGTGTAGCATTTCATTCTTTCTCTTAAAGCTGACAAGGGTGTGCTATGCATGTAGTTGGTACATTGAATAAATCAAGAATATTTGACAAATTTTCATAGAATATCAGTAAAAACTATATAACAAACATCCAAGAAATATTTAATCATCTAACATTTTTTAACCTTTTTTTGGGAAATATTAATAACTTTTACAATTGATTTTTTTTTCAATTGAATGTGTCATATCGTATACTTTTAGGATAATCACCTTTCTCTTTGTTTTAAGGTTGAATGGTTTCAGGCCACAATTTCTATTTTTACAGTTAGAAGACTTCAGCTCCACTTTCTTTCTTATTTTATAATTTTAACTGTGTCATTTTCAGTTAAAACATACAAATTCAATATAACAGAATAGCTTAAAATCAAATGTCTGGCGAATCTCGCTCTCAATAATGTAATCCCATCAGCTTAACATTCTTTTGAACCCAATCATCACAATTACTGACTAGGCATAAATTTCGGCCATTCCATGAAATGACTGACGCTAGTAGTAATGATTGTGGTCACAGGCAACTCGCGAAATGACTGAAATATTTTGGTATTACATAAAATGGCTGATTGTACAGATTGACTGTTACATTGTGTGTTATATATGAAATATGACATGTCTGTTATGTATCTGATATGGATTATAATGTCATTGGTCCCTTAGCTGCGAATGCCTCTATTGTATGTTATGCCTTTAATGAAGTCGCCACGGTTCGCAAGTTTCGTGTCGACTCGTTGCCCGTAATCAGCTTATAAATTGTTTACTGTAAAATTAAATGACATACGTATAATTGTCTGAAGAATTAATTAATACATATTTCGTTGTGCCTCTTAACAAACGTGTAACAGGCTAAACTGCATGAAAATTTACAGCTGCTTATGGGTTTGTATAGTATACATAATTTTATACTTGTTCCTGCCGGTCTTACATGACCCCGATAGGAGCACGGGAATGACAGATAGTCAAGTCCAGACATTTTACGTACCCTGCCTCCAAGAAGGGTAGGATTTAACCACGTCTTTAATATACCTGCTTTGAATATATATTGCCAATTGAAAAATATACATCACATTTCAGTAACAAAGTAACACATTTGTTCAATTGAAAATTGACTGACAAATATTGTTTAATATACATATGACCATGCGATATTATGTGATAAGAGAGAAAAAGCTTGGCGGACATCAATAAGTGAAATAATAATTTGATATTCATTTGCCACTTAATTAATGAAAAAAATAGGACCGTGCCAGGTTAATGAAATAGCAAAAATGGTGATATATGTATGAGTAGAAAGAGACAAATCTGTTCATAACAGTTCTTTTAGTGTCAGTATATCATATACAGGGCTTCCAAAAACACTAGACAGGAAGAAGATATAACATTAACATAAGTTACACAGGAATGAAACAACAGCAGTTTATCCCCTTTTTTAAATTGAACCTGTGTCAGTAACTGAAAAAAATATAAGTAAACGCGTATTTAAAATATTTCCTCTAAATATTATATATTCTATGTGCATTGCCTTAATAAAGTTTTGATCATTTCCATAGCAACACATATCCTTGAAATCAGTTGGATATTTTTATGTGCATTTTCATCAGTGGGGGGGGGGGGGGCAATGAAGGATAATGTTTCTCTTACACTCACAAAAATGAATAAAGTTTCAGAACTTTTTTTTAGTTCTATATAATATATCCCCTTAATTGGTGCTGCACACTCTATCCTAGGTGTTAGGTATGGTTGATGGGTTGTTGGTTGAATGGAGATTACAAACATGTAGACGAAACACTAAATCACGGATGGCTGGCCAGTTATTAATGTCTCCATCAGATTAATGACCATTACAAGAACTTAGGTATTTCTGGGGATGTTGTATGCTCTAAGCCTCTCCCAGCATTATTACTCCTTACATAATATGTGAGACTTACATCTTATACACTTAGTCAAACTAATATTCTATGGTCCGAGCTGTTATATGCTCCTCTCTTTTATAACCTGACTGCCTCCCTCTCTTTCTCTCTCTCTATATATATACACATTTATATATATATATATATATATATATATATATATATATATTTATACAGAGTCTAGTCGTAGAAAAAGGGGGTCGTGTTTGATGAATGCGAATATTTGGCATTAAACAGACGGGGTCATATTAAGACTATTTATACAAGTATCACTCGAACATCGAAAAACCACCGGTGACCACTTGCGAGTAGATGTGTGACTTTTTGCGACTTGCCGTACGACCAGCGTACGACCATGAAAGACAACCTTGCAATTAGTCACATGTGACAGTGCGATGGTCTCACGACTGTCGTGAGACTTTCTTTATGACCGTTCACTGGTCGTTGAGGTATGTTGCAGGTTGCGACTGGGTAGGAAAGTCGCAAGATGATAGTACGATAACCTGCGACCACATAAAGATAACTTAAAGATTAGCTTCGACTAACGATGACCACACACGTCGAAGGGAGGATTTTGTGGACGATAAAATACCTCCTTATAACCGAATTTTCTCTTACGATCGTACACCAGTGACCTGTTGTATGACCGTCATGTGACTTTCCGTGACATTCCAGCTGTCGTAGCTTCTTGTGGCACTCTTGTTGTGGGAAACTATGACTACACAAAGCACAAACTGACATGTATCATCTTAACATATGTTATATATTGTGTGACTTTAGTGGCATTTTAAAAAATGTGTCATATGATTTCCTGATGCCCAAGTTTCAAGCCTTTTCACAGTTTACATTCATGTATGCTTAATAAACTAATTTTATTATTCAGTGATAATTTACCAGGCCGATGAAGACAACGCTTCCAAAGATCTTTTTTCCAATGATCGCGTTAACTAATTTCTATGTCAATTTTGAACATTAAGTGGATAGAGAAAATGTGCTACCTCCATTTTGACATTAAATATTAAAAAAAATACCCGGCCGGTAAAGCTCAGACACTGTGGATTTTATCAAGCCGAAGCCATTTTACATTTAAAAATAAAAGTTTCGCATTTGTAATTTGATTTGAAAATAAAACGTGCATGAGTCATTTATATTTGGTTTCTGGTTTTTGTGCGTTTGAAAAGGCATTTATCCGTCAAACCATTTGGAAAAAGCCTGCATACTTCTTTTCTGTTTTGATATGAACCCTTTCACGTTACCAATTTATCACATTAAAATATGAACATTTCCAAGAAAGTATTATATTGAATTAAACAAATTCTTCTTTACTTTTTCTATCATGTATTCTCAGGCTCTGTTGCAGTATTAAAGTCCTTGTAGATGGTGCAGTATTAACAACCTTCTGTTCCTACCGACTTCAGTCAGTTCTATTTGCGAGCAATACAAACGAAAGAAAAACACTAAACAAAATTAAAAAAAAAAAAATAAGCATTTGTATCAATACAGAGGAGGATGAAATGTATGAAAGTAACAAAATATCACAATGCAGTGTCCCTTAGTGCAGTTTTAAAATCCTTCCCTGTCTACCCACTACGGTCAGTTCTATTTGAGGGCAATACAAACCTAAGCGACTGTTTATTAACGTACAAAATAAAACATGGATAATAAGCAGCACCGATGATAAACTAAACCGAGGACCTAATCGCTCTGTAAGCCGTACTTTAATTACTAGCTATCAGCTCTAATTTTATATTTCAAAGAATTTCGAATTAGACGTTAGAAGATAATGCATCAGATTGACTGAGTATGTTTGTTTCGTACATTAAATGTTTCAAAAGTGCACTATTCTAGTTCAGTAGTAAATATGACGTGGTAGAGAGCTGGCTTAAACCTTTAAGGGTTGATACTAAACAGTATCTTGACATTCATGTGTCAATTGTGTATGCATTTTGTGACAAATTCATTATCTAAAGTGCCTGTGTCTTATGGTCCGATTCTATAATTTTTCTGACAAGGTAAATACATATTGTCGGCACGGCTACCTTGCATACAGCAGGGAGAACTGATGACTTGAGTGGTTAATGCAGCCGAGCCGGAAATCGGAAGATCGTGGCTTCCAAACCTACCAGCAGTGACCCGACTTTTCTGTGTAGACCCTTTCTATCTACATACAAACAACCAGCATGGCTATTCATACATACATACATATATATATATATATATATATATATATATATATATATATATATATATATATGCCGCACACCATATAAGGCCATCAGTTCTTACTTCTGCATGAAAAGTCGCCGTGCCGACACATGTAGTTGGTGAGAATATGACGTCACTAACGTGACGTCACTTCGCTGGTTCCTATTAAAGGGTGCAAAAACACAGAGGGGTTGGGACCTGGCGTGGACCCGCACCGGAAATTGGAAGATCGTTGGTTCGAATCCCACCGGTAGTGCAACTGATGTGTGTAACCTTTCCATCTATATGTGTGTATGTGTTTGTATATATGGTTTCCGCTTTGAAACAAATATTTATGTTCGTTTTTATAAAGACCCAAATCTTTGCAATTTAATAAACAAAACACAAAAACGACGTTACTTGAGGCTCATTTTTGGATATTAATATTCACTAGTGCGTTTGATAAGAGACCAACCGGTGAAATCCACTGCTCCAAAATAAAAAAGAAATCCCTTTTCATTGTTTCCACGTTTCCACTGACCGATTCTCAAACATAACCCGAAATTGAGCCGTGCAAAGTGAATTGAAAGCCATCGAACACCCAAAATTAGGGAAAATTGTCAATTCACATCATATAGAATTTTAAAATTTGATTTAACCAAATATGTATTAAAGCACAATACCACAAATGCATTGGGTACATTATTCTGGTTCCTCGGGAAAGCTTTGTTAAATTTCCCAATCCTCCAGACAATTGTCTTTCGTGACTTGCCATTTTCTTTTGACAATTTAATAAAATTTCTCTGAATTTAAAGTTTCACTTATCTTACAATTTAATAGTTATTCTCTTTTTTTTTGGTCCATGGCGACAGGAAGGTACAATTTCAGAACGTATGTCTAGCAAATGCTCGACTCACCTGGATTACATTCATATATGAAATATCATTTAGGTCAAAATCCTTTGAGGAAGTAGCTCAGACCAAATGAACCCTTGGTACCCGTTGAGGAATTCTTACATACACAAGAAAGGAAATCTTATTTCTTAACTACTCTGTGTCTGCCCCTAATTATACATATGCATATGTTATATTATATGTGCATAACTGTATATTTAATATATATGCATATTTTAAGTTGAATTCCACTGGTTAAATCCTTGGGGGGATATGTTGTTATTTGTATTTTTAATAAAAGCAGGCAAAAGGACACTCACACATCATTAAAAATTACATCCTTTGAGTTTGCTGAAAACTAGCCCTGTCAGACCATTAGTAATGATCTTACTTATTATTATAGTCCGTTTTACCACGTGCTGTCCACCTGTTTTCGTAGATAAGTTTAAATTTTCAATAATTTCCTAGAAAACTACTTGTGGAAGTGACAATCTAATATAGCAATTAAGAATTTTACAATAAATCCACAGTTTATGTTTCATAACCCTTCAGTCTCTACACAATGATCTGGCAGATATGATGTGTCCTTGCATGAGTAGCCATCTTTGTTTCAGCTGATTTATTTTTTAGAGTGTGAAAGTGACATCATCCAATCAGCAGCTGTCCATTGAGACTGTTTTTGCATGTGACCAATAACCTTGACCGCCATAAATTGATCTGATATGTTGTAAAATGTAGACTTATTTCTATGATATTAAAAAAAAATCCTTAAACAAGGTGTAAGCTAGGTATTTATTTACCTTGTTCAAAATAATGTCCTAATAAAGTAAATACAGAATTTCATTAAAAAAAACAGGTGGATATGAGGAGATGGAACAGACTCTTATCACTAACTACCTTTAAGGAAGCTATAGTGAACCCCTGACATTTGCATGTTAGAAAGTAAAAAGCCTAAGTGTGAACCTTGTGATTCCCTCTCATTTACATTTTATTTCTTACCACATTTCGTGATGGAGAGGTACCGTTACTTGAGTACGGTAAATCGTAAAAAAGGCAATAAAGAGAGCCACTTACTCGTTTGGTTATATTTATAAATCATCTAATAAGGCCGGACAACTCACAGTGCTCATGATTAGACCGTATATGTGCTTGTCCGCAAAAATAAAGTTTAAAAACAGATGGTTGAAATTGCCTTGTGTTCTATAGGAAAGACAACTCGTCCTTCCCATTCCGTGAATTCCGGAGCATATCACTAATATGATTCCCTCAAATCGTATAAAGTTGGAAGCTAAATTTCCTGACTTTCAAATCACTCGGGAAGAGGCAAGCAAGGGACGACATGGCGTCGCGGGTCTGGGTAAAAGCCCAGCAAATATTACAAATTAACAAATTGATAACTTGCTTACACAAACGAAGGATATAGCTTTGATGACAAAATCCGGCAGCTTCGTCAATGCAGCCGCTGTTAAATAAGCAAGGTACTATTGTATCATTGGTTCTTTATTTCTGGTGTATGCTCGAAATGGATTGATGTTGCACTTTTTTTGTAGAATAAGTGAGTGATCTTTACCTGTACAGGAGGGAGACATTTAGAATATAATGTAATTTTCGTGAGGTGCGTTTATGTTCTGCCTGCGGCTTTATGTTTAAAAGCAAGTATTTAAAGAAACTAAGACGCCCTGATTGGTAAAAAAAACAGCTGTCCTTGTCGGATGACTCTACTTCCAAAATATGCATTTGCTGCTGTTTTCTCTTTTGACTTCGCTGGGTAGCGTATTTTTTTATTACTCGGACTACCTGAGTACTTTTAAAATCATATTCATCCTTTTTACTAAAGAATGTTATATCCAAGACTTAAACTGAAAGATTAAAGTTTCATCTTATATCACGTAAAGCTGTAGTATATGATTAACCGACATCCAAGTAGTAAAACTTTGGTAAACCAATAAAACGATCGTTTATCACCACAGAATATATGCCTTGAAGCTACCCCATCAATAGAAAACTGGTCAAATATGGTATTTTACACTTTAAAATAATGCAATGAGGAGTATCCAATTAGCAGGCTTTATGCTATAAGTGATTGGAGGAAGTTGATTCCCGATAGGTCAAGGCACAAATAAATAGGATAAAATTAAGTAAATACGTTTTGGCCAATGTCAATGTCTATGTCTATCATGTGCATGTTTTTTATCGATCTGAAAATGCATCATTCTCTAAATGAACAATTTAAAATTTGGCATTTGATAAAAATACTGACTAATACGACCCTATCGTAGCAAACTTTTCAAGTGCCTGTTATTTGGTTGGTTTGATGTAATAGAACTTTTTATTTATTACTGCACAGTGTTCCTATCTCAAATTGCTCCACAACCTAAATTATGACATGAATAAGATTATGACATTGAAAAGAAACCATGGAAATAAAATCAAGGTTAAAATATATGCCAGTTGCTAATCTTGGCCCAATAACGACTGTTTTGCCCAGGTGTTAGCTTTTGATAATTCCCCATATTAGAAATATAACGCAAAAAATGGCATAAGAAAGAAAGAAAAATTGAAATCGATCGGTTTGCCCTCGTGGTATCTAAATAGGTTTACCCATTTTAAGTGTTTACCCAGATAAAGAGAGAGAAACAAACTGTTCGACCCCCATGAACCTCTCCTTAATACTGGGGTTGGGGCAATAGGATATGTCACCCTCCTTGTTTAATAGTATGGCATTTGGGAATAAATCTCATTTAAAGATCTTGAGATAATTCTAATATTCTATTTCTTTCAGTTTCTCACTGAAAAAATACCAAATGATATGTTTCAACTGCTTCATACAATGGTCATGAATAGTAGATTATTGTGTTACTGATGTCAATGTTTGTACGCCAAGGTATTCAAATGTAATCTTAAGTGCGTAAAAATAAGCCAAGGTTATATATTATGTTCCGTGACACAGGATGGATCCAGTAGAGGGAACAACAGTGTTCTGCCAGAGCTTTTGTTTTCTTTTGTCATATGAATGGAAGTCCTTATTCAAGGACTCGTGACCGTGAAAATGCCCATTAACCCCAATCATTTTATTTATTTCATTTCATTTGTTTTGTGGAAGCAGGCGCCTCATATTTTATGAAAGGGCGAATATGGGCACTATTTGCATCTGCCGAATTCTTTCCGGTTTCGGACTACGTGACAGGGCGGAAAAACATCCCCTAACGGCCCTGAGTGTGTAACACCCAAAACCCGCAAACGCGCATCCGTTTGCGAACAAAACCCGACTGTGGGGTACAGGACATGAGGGTCAGAGTGGTTACAGACTGAATATAGCATATCATCTGATATCAGTCTTGTTCTGTTCAAGACCAAGAACACAAACAGATAAACACTACGAGTTTGAGACAGGCACGTTCGAGAACGGAGGCTGGTCAAGTAAATATAAACGCACAGATCAATAGATCGATTTTTTTTATGTTTCGGGTTTTGAAAATAGCATATAGAAATGAGAAACCATGCCATTCGGAAGTAACCGCAAGCGTTTCAACATGATTGTTGTATTCAGCATCGATTTTAACAGTTTCACTATGACGCTAATTGTGTTTCTTGTAAAATAAACTGAATGAGCAAATGTGATTTCCCGAAGACTGGTACGTGACATATGGGAATGTTATAGGAAAACTGCTTAGCAGTCAGTTCCAGACCATTCTTCTACGGAGCTGCCCCTGAAGCAGCATCAAGGGAAAGACAGGGCAGTTGTCATGGTAACAGCCTCGCTTGAGATTTTCCTCTCTGCTGCTGTTATGGAGCAATGTATGTTGAATCCGCTTTTGGTTTCCGGATCATTAAATTCGAAAACAACGATAAGCGATCAGTGAACATATATACAAATATGTTATATATTTACACACATTCACACATATTTTATATATACATATATATATATATATGAGAGAGAGACCATGGATTCACATAAAAGTCGCTTCGACCCATATGGGGTTTCACTGCGTCTGTACAATGAACCAGCGACGCTATTCATACATCTCTAGACATACATAGACACAAACACTCACACACATAGACACACATATATATATATATATATATGGAAACTGAATAAAATGGCTGTAGGCTCTTTCTTGGCTCACAGACTGATTATTTGGAGGTTTTACCGTTATGTTTTAGGTCGGTATATTTCGAATAGGTTATTCTTAAATTTTGTTAAATTATGTTTAAAAATGTATTGAATAATTCTAGATCAGGAACCCAATCATTTATCCATAGTAGTTGAGTTAACAAACGTTAACTTGGCATAATTTCTAATAATATCTTTACCTTTAAGCTTTAGGAAGTTCACCTGCAAGTGGATTTTGTGTACAGATATCAATCCCTTAGCTTAAAAAGGTGGTCACACCAACAGTCAAAATCATAAATTAATTTTAACTCTTGCTTTTTCCTTTTCGGGTGTTCTAATCCATTCCACAACCCCTGCCCACCTGATTTTTCACGATTATGTCCACACAAGAAATCTTGCCAAACAAAACTTGCACCAAGAAAGAGGAAAGAGGGAATTTTTGGTATCCTGTCCATCTTACGATGTAAATAAAATCCCCTTTATTGCCTGGTTGTCTCATATATATATATATATATATATATATATATATATATATCTGTGTTTCATGGCGTCCCTAATGGTCCCTTTTTTATCATCCTTGGATATGGATATGAAGTAATGTGGTGTAACAGTGAAGCACGTACACGAGGAGAATACAAGTCTCGCTGTAAACAGGGGTCGGCATCTCTTGATTATTGGTCCCCTGAATATGGGCGCCTCTGGACCCGTTACGTCTATTATGACGTCATCACTGCTCCCTGTCATGTACATTTCATAGACTGGTGGCAAGACGTCGCTACAGAAAAGATTTTTATTTATAAATTGTTTACAAGAAAATGGTATATTGTAGGACATTATTTTCAAAATAATTAATTACGCATTTTCCTCTTTCTGCCATAGGGGCAAAAGATTTGGGCGTTCTTGAACATACCCAACAAAAAAGTCGCGAAAAGATGACAGGGGTGGTGGGTCGCACTTTAGTCTTTTAGTAAGCAATTCAGCAGTGTGATCTTTTTGTTTTAAGTGTCCACAAACAGATAAATTTGTGTCTTTTGATTTAATAAATTTCGACCAACTGCTGACCCAAATTCTAAAAATGAAATCTTGTAATATAGTAAGTGTTATTGTTACTATGGATACACACCACTGAACAAATATATTTACACATACACCCTCACACACATATATACAGTGAAACCTGTCTAAAGCGGACAGTCAAGGGACTCAATCATTTTCTCCTTTATGGTGTACATTTATATATTTACAGAAATTGTGATCTAGAATAATACACTGATCAGCATTGTTCGACATGATTCTAAAACCATTTGTGTGTGATATAATAACAGAAAATAAATAAATATACAAATATGAGGTACAAATATATATTTATATTTATATATATATATATATAGAGAGAGAGAGAGAGAGGGAGAGTGAGTGAGAGAGAGATATATATCGTCCGAAATTTAGATCTAGATATCTCAACAACTCTTTATTGGAATTTCATAAAACATTATGTGCATATAGAACATGTTTTGCTGGTTTGTTGCAATTAATTGTCCCTGAGTAAAAAGGCTTGTGCTCTAAATTATTCAGAAAATCTAAATTCAGAAATTGTAATTCCGGCATGTGGTATAAAACCCGACATAGCGTCCCTCAATTGAATTGGTCCTCAATGGGGCCTCCATCTTCTTGAACCACACACATTTTGAACATACTTAAAGTATGACCAAAAGCTATATACATGTGGTACATGATAATAATAAATACATATGTAATAATATGTATAAGTTATGTAATAAAGAACAGCATAAGCATAAAAGATATATAGCAGTAGTATATATATATAAGACACATGTGAGAAATATATATATATATATATATATATATATATATATATATATATATATATATATATATATAATCTAAAGGTTTTCTGCAATAAACAAGTACTATAGTGCTTTATGGTATTACACCAGAGCTTTATAATTATTCAAATATAGAGGAATCAAGTTTCGTCAGACATTTTTACGACTACGTAGTTTCGTGCATCATGTTGTTGCACTCATCAGATAAGACTGTCTGATGGAAATGACTGCTTCATACCAGTACATTTTGGAGAAGTTATTATGTTTTATGGTCAATCATTGATTACATAATTGGTTATAGGTTATTCGGTACGTTTGCTTATTATTACTGCACGACAAAGTACAAGGTGTATGCAATCGTTAGATTCCGAGTACAATGCTACGGTCTGAAAAGGAACGGAACTTTGATTGGGGAGCAAAAGCGCATATTGTTATTGCACAATAGTTGTCGGAATACATGTGTGTCAGGTGGGTTGATTAACAGTGCATTTCCCTGACCAGCATTATCTTAAGGAATGGTTCTTGTGTAAAGGAAACAAAGCTGTATTAGTACCGATTAATATTACTACTCTTCTTGTAATTGTAGTTGATATCATTATGAGAAAAAAATCTCAATATGTTTATTCTAACATGAGATCAGAATTGAATTGCCCGAAAACATTTTGGGGTCCATGAGAGCTTTGAGTAATCAACAGGCATAAACCATGCAGCAGCCTTATTTTTTTTCCCCTTTATTTCTTTTCGGTCTAATGAGGTAAAGTTTATCCGCAAGAAACCATGGCTTAGCCCCGGATTGTTTGGTCGCTAGTAAGCTCTCCCACTCTGAGCCTGCTGCAGTCTGAGGCTTGTTTATGTTCTTTATGTTCTGAGGTTCCTGGGCATTTTGGTACGACTACAATCTAAATTTGACAAATGGGAGTGAGTAATGATTTGTAAAGCGGCAGAATAGGTTATTTCCAACAACCGAATGCAAAGAAAAGTTCAGTGTGCCGGTGATCGGTTCCACAGATATGGCCTTAACCTTTAGTCTGACAATTTAGAAAAGCAGTCAAAAGAGACAATCTAGTGTAATATGGTATTCCAGAAAAAATGATCAAGAGTCAGCATGCGAGGTTGAGATAAGAGAAGATATGAAAATTTAGAACGAGGGAAGGAATGTCATAGATGGGGGAAGGACATTTTATATTGAATTGGCCCATAGACGACCGTGGCACGCTCCTGGCAAGCCATGGTAAGGTATTCTGTTTGGTAGTATGATAGGTACAATGAAAAAGAGAAAACACCAGGATTAGTACAGACAGAGCTATAGTCCGTTTCATCTTCTCATGTCAACCTGTTTTTGCTATGCAAATTTTTATTAGGTACATTTCAAGGGAAACAATTATAGTGTAGAGGAGAGGATTACAGAACCTAATTTTCAACTTGGTAACTAAATTCCTATCTTATGCCATATTTGAGTAAGAAAATTTTCTGTAAATATGAGAAATCAGTCTACATTTTACAACATATCAGACCCACTTATGGCGGTCAAGGGCATTGGTCACATGCAAACACAGCCTCAACTGACAGCTACTGATTGGATGATCTCATGTAAACACTCTAAAAAATATAACCAGCTAAAACAAAGATGGCTACTTATTAAGGGACACACCATACCTGCCAGATCATGATAAAGAGACTAAAATGTTGTGAAACATAAACGGGGGATTTATTGTAAAATTCTTAACTGCCATATTAGGTTATCACTTCAATATGTTGTTTACTTGGAAAATATTGAAAAATATAAACTTTTAAGTAAATCATCTACAGAAAGCAGGTGGAAAGCAGGTGGTGAAATGGACTATAAAAGCACCACCCCTTCTGTCTTTCTGACAGAGTACAGATAGCTAGACGAGGGCCGAAAGAGAAACTAATCGACGATCATGCAGGAAACAGTGGGCTGAGGGCTCAATTAATATATGACAAACCCATAATTTAAACAAAGTATATGCATATGTATAAAATAACTGCGCAAAATGCATTATATGTAGAGGAAGAAATATAAATGCCATCACAGCTGAGTGAGGTTTCAGAAGTGAAAGACATAATATTTCCATTATATAAAAAGGTTTCATTTATTATTCAAATAATTACAGAGGCATTTCACACGTAAATATTATTAGAATGATATTTACAAAAAAAAATATTCTAAATGAAAGATTATTTAATCGCTAAAGCCAACAGTCTATTTCTTAAAGAACAGGCAGGTAACAGAGGAAAATATAGTACAACAGATTATATGTTCAGTCTAATGTGTTTAATTGAAACATACCTGACCAAGAAAAAAGGAATATTTTTTTTTCAATCTGCATTGACCTTTTCCAAATTTTTCATAGTTTACACTACACGATAATATTTAATGTATTTGGGATAAAGTGTGGGATAAAAGGGAAATGTTAAATATATTAAAGTCTATGTACAACAAATTTTGTAAATCGTACCTTGGATTAACTCTTTTTCACCAAATGCTGCTGCACAAAGAAAGGATACATGATAACAAAAGACAAGAATGGACATCTAACATAGAAAGAAATGGAAGATTGAAAACATATGCTATATTTAAAAATTGATAAATACCGAATTACATTTATCAGTAGTTTCAAATAAGATTACAGAACACGTAGAAGATATAGAATACGTTCAGCAAGATAAATAGAGCTATTTCATAATTTAGAAATAGAAGTTGGTCGACACAAGAAAATGGGCAGAAAGATGTAATAAATTTTGTCTCAAACATGGAAAATCCTTTAGTGAAGATGAGTACCATTTATCATTAAAATGTTCTTTCTTTGTTTCATTAAGGAGATCATATCTGTCTGAAGGTAATGATGTGCCTTTTATCTCAATGTCTACTACAAATTCTCTCATATTTAAAAAGCTTGCAGCATTTGTATGTGTGGCATTTCTTAATAGACGGTCATTTCTAGGTGATGCCATGCACCAGTAGTGATGTAAATTGTATCTTTTTGTTTTATCTTTTGAAGAAGCATATATTTTATGCAATTACCATTGACTTAATCATTATTTGTAAAACACAAATTAATTGTACATTTAATATGATAATGTTAAAATAAATGTTGAAATGCTATAAAATTTCAAGGCTATATGTATGAAAATTATTCACCATGACATATTAAACATATTTGTGTAAAAATTATTATCTGTAAAATAGTGTTAATTCATATTTGTATATTCAAATGAATTTTGTAAAAAATTGTTGGGGAAGTTTATTGTTGTAATTGTTGTAAAATGTATGTCAGAGAAAGCATTTATTTTTTCTTCGCATTGCCTACTTATATTATAGCTGCATTTATACATTGCTAGTTACCAATTACAGTTTATATTTATACGCTTGATCAAGCGTCTTCGTAAATATTTTGTAAGTAATAGCTGTGTATATTTGAAAACGGTATACATGCCTCTTCTTGCTAAGTGAATTTTGTCCATATTCTGTAATCAAAGGTTGTGTATTTTTTCTATGTATAAATGTTATTGCTTATTTATTTATTATTGTTTAAGTATATTTATCACGTGACTATGTATTATTTGTTTTGTATGTCACATGTTGGATCTATGGGCCTCAGGCCTAAATTTCAATAATAAAGATATCCATGCATTCATTCACAAGGAAACATAGGTTAAGATCATTAAGACAACACTAAACCACAAATGGTCACCCAAACCAACAAAAATGAAAGTTGTTCAACCAATATGTATTTTATTAAATGCTTAAGTTCAGCATGGAAGATATTCAATTAAATGTCATTTTTTGCCATTATTGTTATTGGTAAATCATGCAATCATATCATTTTAACCATTATTTTTCATTGGTTAATCATACAATGATTAAGACGAGAGAGAAATGAATCTCTTTCCTCCCGAATGTTTTCATTTTTCTTCTTTACTGTCACCATCACTGCCACTACTACTCTCCGTGTCCTTTCCTTTGCACGTTCCTAGACCCACAGTATGCTGAAATAATATACGAATGTAAGGGTACTTAAATCTATTAACTATCATGTATAAAGTATAATTAAATAAATTATCAATGAAACACAATGTCTATTTACTCATATACAGTCCTTGATATTCGCATATTACTGTCTGAGTCAAATCATGCAACACATATTACAATTATAATTGAAGCTTTGTAAGATGGGAATAAACTACTTGTCTCAAATATATTGTTAAATCAAAAGATTCAAAGAAATTTGTTTTTCCAAAAGATCCAATACTGTTGTAGAGAATCTTGTCTAGTGTTTTTATAACTTAACATCAATCTAATTAGCGCGATTAAATTGTAAATATTTCTTATGTCATCTAAAAAAACATATTTGCATCAATGTATATTCTATAAAATATCTATAACACGTATATTAGTAGATGGCCAAAACACATTTATCATGCAAGTGTTCCAGTCACAAATATTCAAATAACATAACTTATGGATCAAGAAGATAAACTTCAGCCTGCAGCCTTTTAAATTAAATTAACGTTAAGTATAAATAATGTTAACTTATGTTTAAATTCAATCTACATTTCGTCATTTTTTATTCTTGATAAGCAGTTAATAGGGGATCATATTTTTAATAGTTAGGAACCGAGGGGGAAACATAAATTGGGCAGTCATATTTTATTGGTTACGTTGGCTCATGACGATGACTTTTTTTTTATGTTCAGCATTTCTGGAATCAAATGTAATTATAACTGATTTAGAGTTCAGTATGGTAAGTTAGTATCGAGAAGTTGTAGTCTGAAATAAAAAAATTATATATATATATATATATATATATAGAGAGAGAGAGAGAGAGAGAGAGAGAGGGGGGGGGAAAGACAGAAAAAGAGAGAAAGAGAGAGCAATGCATGTGACAACAATAGGTGGAGGTACTTTAGATAACACTAATTCTCGGGATGTCATCAGGTCTTTATATGACTACATTCTGATAAAGAGTCATGCTCACGTTTCTTGTTATGGGGCTGGTAATAGTCGTCTGGAGATAGACAGGAATACGGAACAAGTCTCTCTACCCTCCGTTCCAGCTACTTCTTGTTGACAGAACATCCTTTATGGAAGTAAGCCTCAAAGTCATGGTCGTAGCAGATAACACCTGTAGTATTGGCACACCAGAAGAGAATGACGTAGTTTTCTTTGAGTTCCATGATTCTGGCTCTCCGGGTCCCATCTGCAAAATACTCAGGAGAAAAAGTCCGTAAATAAAAAATAATACCTATTTCTTAATATAAATACTTCTTCATTAAATTATTTCATTAGGAGCAACTAATAGTATTTTTTTGGTGATTGTATTTTTTTAATTCTGATATCTCTATATCTGGTGGCAATGATTTGGTATATTAAATATGAGAGATAATCATGGCAATTATGTCAAATTAACATAATCCAGCTGGGTATCGTTATTTTGAATTGAAATTTTGCACTGAAAAACTTCATCACTCTTACTGCTGTACTAATGTCTATGGCTTGAGCAAAATGATGAGTTATTTAAACATAGGCCATACATGAACTTATTAGCAAGTGTAATATAGGGGTGACATAGCTGTTCATTTTTTTTTCTTTAAAAAACAGTATTTGTAAATAAATATTATATACTACATGATTATTAGATTATACACTAGTGCTTTTTTTAAACACTTGTTGTATTAACAATGCCAGAATTACTAAGTATGTCGTGGAAGTTCTCTTAATACAGGTGTTCTCTATAACTGCTTCATTGATAGTTCTCGTATCAGCTCGGCATGTTTTCTTCGTTTCTTAAAAGTGTCACAGGAATTATGTTCTTAGCTTCAAGACATTTCAAAATTTATGCCGGGACAAGGACAATGTCGGTCCATGTTATTTATAATTTTATGTAATCATATTTTCATTCATTTTCTGTTTATTTTTCATATAAGACAAAGTTTATATACAATAATTTTTATAATTTCCGGCCCGAGACTTAAATCATCGTCATGGAACAACTGACCTGGTCCTATGATAAATGTTCAGATATAAGAGAAAGAGGCAACTACTTGTAAGCGGTGTATTATACCGGCGTAGTGCAGACAATATCACCGGAAAGCGTATTGATCAGTGTATTAAACAATTTGATTTAATATTTAACTTTCTCTGCTGTTCAGCTCATACATTGATACTGCCATGAGGGCTTAATAATAACGGTTCTGCTGACCACCTGTTATTATAAATTACCATAATATTTTACTATAAGTTTTATAACAATAATGGCCTCATATAAGATTGACAGATCTTCCTTCATTAACAAGGGATGATAAAGATCAAACCAAATGTGCATTACTGGTTGTTTGTTTCATGATGTCATTTTGAAAATAATTAACATTTTGATTTTATTACACGACGTGAAGTAAAAATAATGCCTAATTTATACCAGGGTTTGCTTAATTTTTATTTTATTACTTTATAAAAATTACAAAGCTCAAAAGTTGAAAGTGCTGAATAATATATGGATTCATTCAAAAGTCTTACCACGTTGTTAGTGCATTTTGATATCACCTCGAAGTTATTTTTCGCGTGTGAAAGAGATCAGCGAAATAGTTCTATCCGCTGAAAAATGAAATAGTCCTTCCAATTTCTGTTCACCAACGATAACATGCTCCCAGAAAACGTGCTGTTTAGTGTTCTTTTTTTTTTTGGCTGTTTGTATTTTTTGCTTAGGCATGTGCATGTATCATAGACATTGTACTTGTTTCAATAGAGAATAGTTGTATATATAAAAATTAGGGGTTTTAATAGGAAAATATGATGTATTCGAGAGTTCGGTCTCGAACTAATTTGAGCATACCCGAGTACTTATATCGAGTACTTTAAAACTACAGAGTACGAGAAATTAAGCCCTTTTTACAAAATTATTCGAGAGCGAGTACCTAGTAGACAAATTGTAGTCGGGAATACCTTGACGAGTACGTGTGGTTGTTACACATTGTCGAGGAGTAATGCGAGAACACACCAAAACTATTTATCACTAAACATTCATATCTATTTACAATGATGTGTTCCAGAATTATACATTGACGAAAGATCTTAGTGTAATATGTGTGTCACTCATCCGGACACTCTGATACCTGAGATTCCTCCCGGAGCTATTGAACAACCGCTCTAAAAGATAAGAGGAAGCTTTAAGTGATAAGTATTTTCTTTTCAGATTGGCTGGGCAGAAAAAATGCCCTCTGCCATCCTAATAAATTTCAGTAGGTCGTAACTTTATTCTTATGATGGTTGTGCCATGGAAGCATTCATATTATATGACCGTGAAACTTGCCTATGGTGGCTTATCTCCTGCAATTTTGTCTCTAATGACTTTTCTGTTTATTTCTAAGATCAGTTAAGCTTTGTGTTGTGAACTCAAACCAATAAGTAGGCTGAAACGACTGACAAGGGATAAATGTTCGCTTGAAATTAACCAGTATATTAAGTTCTCACCTTAACTTTAATACTCCTGATTGGAACGAAATATCTTTTCAAACAACTTTGTATTGCAATTGCCTCTTTATTAAGGAATAAGCTAATTCAATTGTTTGCTTAATGTGATCAACATGTTTAAAGCAATAATATAATGACGGTTACACTAGCTGTAAAATATCATTTTCTCATTATAGTAGTTTATAGTTGACCCACTGTTTTTTAAGTGGGAATTATTCGATTAAAGCAACTACTCACAGAAAACCTGGAAGGTTACATGCTTATACCATTATGAAAAAATTGAGTATGAGTATTTCATGGACAAGTATCTTTAGACAAAACTTTGAACATTTTCTGAGAAACGGAGTAGCCAATTTTGGTATACAAGGTTCAATGAAATAATGTACAACGTCATAGCTAACAATGAAAAGTTGTAACCAAAAGACTTATTAGTAGATCAGTTAGATTAACTTAATATGCAACCCTTATTATTTCGGAACTGAATACCTCCTCTTTAAATCACATAATATTTATTATTGTAACAATGAGGCTGAAGGATTGTGAAACAGCTTCAACAAAAAATAAATTTTACCATGTCGTCATACCTGTGCCAATCATGTAATCTCCGGGCTCATCATTGGGGTAGACGCTCTCTGACCAGTCGCGTGCGCAAGGTGAGCGAACGTTTAATCTGTGTATCAATGTAGAAAAAAATCATAATATGGGGAAATATGTATGTTTAACATGAAGTAAAGTATCAGAATTTGCCTTGCATATAAAGTGCGGTACAAGGTACCATAATGATAAATTAGTAATAGGAATGTAAAAAATAAATGACCTGGCTCTCTATGCCAAATGGGTAAACAATCGTATATACTACCTCTGAATTTACTTCAAAATGAAGCTCAGTAAGAGCGTGCTACATAGAAAACAGGTAAAGTATTTCCGTTTCAAACCGATAAAGCTACTTGAACAAATATAGTTTATACAAAGTATTTGGCTCTCATCAATTTGATAATATAATTTAGCCGCAGTAAGCTGTTATTTATGTATTGACAGTATCTGCAATATGTTTAGGGGATAAACAGCTAGTATAAAATACGTCTTGTAGTTCCTGGAGGATATGCTTCCTTATAATATTATTAATATCTTATTCATATATATTTAACACTTAATTTTTCTAACACAAAGGTGCATATCACAGATTTGTATGCTATACTTTCTAAACAATCATATAGTAATGTTTAAGTTGTGTATCATTTGAACTACGCGTTGGCAAAATTGCCTGAAATGCATTAATAAAGCAGCTTTAGATGTAGTAGTAGTCATGTGAATAACATATTCTACAAACATGCGACAAACCTTTATGAATCTGCTGGTAATTAAATAAATAAATCAACAAATACTTTGTGACAATATGTAAATTTCCAATCCGACATTAACACACGTGACATCTCAAACATGCAAAAAGTATTTAAAAAGTAAACTAATTAATACATCAAGGTCATTTTTCCCATATTTGCTGATTTTTTATATTCCTTGCATATCATAATACCGGACCAAGAAGGTAACATATCAGACGTGAATTATGAGAAAAAACTCTACACCTTTCATTTTGGACGTAAAAAAAATAATCATCGTTCCCTCGATCAATATCAATCGACATGTCATATGGGTATATTTGATTCCAGGCACGGTACGTGACCCACGTGCCAATCAACTCGGAATGAGACAAAATGAATTAAAATGAAAGGTTTATTGAATGGACCATTGACAATTGTAAGCACAGAATGATAAAAACCATGGACCAGTCCATTGTATTTTTATGTAAATTTTAATACAGCATGTATACATATAAATAATGTTCTTTCTAGCAATATCGTGAGTTTTAGTCACAGAGTATGTGCATGTGATATCATTGATTTAGTGTTCGCCTCATACATTTACTCATCCATACAAAAAACCTCTGAGCAATCCTAGAATAATCCTGTAATAAATCGAGTGATCTCTTATATATACCTACCCAATATTGTACATAGTGCTGATATTCTCCAATTTAGGGATATTAGCAAAAGGAAAACAGCATCGCAAAATTAAATATATGATTAATCAAAAAAGTATTTATTCTGTGTAGGTTACTGAATGGCGAATCGCGAATATAGAATCCCCTTGAAACGATAACAAGAGTGATAATCACGATATTTCAACCCCTTGAATATTAAGCCTACCAGAGTATATAGAGGTGTGTTAAATTTAACCATATTTTCTCTAAATTCAGGATCCAGAGGTACTCTAGTGATGTCGCAGACGCCATCTACGTGAATAAAATAATTGTCGTGATTACCATCATGGTAAACAGATCTCACAATATGTATCGTTCTTCATCTTCTGTTCTCCCTATTTATCCTGTGTACAAACCTTAACACGTATGGCAGACAAGCGCTGTGTACTTACAATGATAACTTTATTTACCACTTGAAAGTATTGGGAATTTAAATTACAAGAACTGTAACTGAACTTATAGGATTTGCTTCATCAAAAAACAACTTACGATTTCTGCCATACCACATTCAGAATAACAAAAAGAATAGACATACTATTTTTGTTAGACAGAAATCTGTCACTTTTGTGGTTTTTCTTTCTATGAAAGTTAAAACGTTGACATAATTATCCTTATGTAAAAATGAACATCAAACGAAATTTCTTTTTTTTTTAATGTTTGGAGCAATTGATTGATATATAATCATAAATAGATTGATCCATTAGAATCCATATGCATATCGATGCCTCTCAAAGAATTAGGGCAATCATAGATTGGTCTGAATGAAGTCGATAAAGTTATGGATGGCTTAACTAGAATCTATATAAAATATGATTGTAATTTCTATACAATATATCAGCAAACACAAGGTTAACATTCCCTACATCCTTGTTAAGTGCATGCGATATTCTTCAATGTAAAACATATAATTATACATATTGCTAGGCTGTCTGAGGAAGGAACTATTACGTTTACTGATGTCCCTCCTTTCGATTGGTTTTATTTTTCGTAAGGTAATTTGTCAAATAGAAAATTCATTGAAGAATTTTGCAAATCAACAGTGCATACTTACTAATTATTGATTTTAGTAATATAAAATGTGTCTAATTTTCCTGGCTGGCCTTTGGCCTTTCACTTACCTGGGCTGTTCAGTCCACAAGCTGAAACAAAAAAAATCTACAAATTCCAATTAGTATTTCTTTAAAAATTTATGGTAGAGGTAAACCATACTCTGGAATGCTAAAGTATGTGTACCTATGATATTTACATCTGCAGATTCACGTTTGAGTTCAGGGCCGTAACACATACTGTCACTTATTAATGTGTTTATCAGTTCCGATGACTATTACACTGCGGATAAGGGGTGTGTTATCCTCGAAAGAGGGGAAGAACACGAACAAGGGGTACGAACACCTCTTTAAGCATGCAGACCGATCAGTCTTATGTTTTTTTTATAGATAACAGTACAACTGAGAACAACTAGATTATTAATCATCAAACGTGGAATATAAGGAAAAGGAATGTTTATCGGAACATTCATCTCTGATGTTCCTGAATGAAGGCCACTAAAACTTGAGAAGGTCGCACTGACACTCGTATCCAATACAACAGTGGTAAGGAAATATTAAAATAATAAGGGACAACAACATATTTAAGACATAATGTCAAAAGCAATATAAGTATAAGGAAATGGTTTGAAGAACAGATTACATATATGTTGTGAGCATTTATATTATGGTTAATGTTCTGGAAAGAGTAGTTAACGTACATGAATAAAATTGATTTTAATGTTCATGGTCATGTGTACCAAAATAAATATATCAGATAAGTACATTACGTAAAAATATTTAATAAAACTTGGGGTTCGGGGTTTTATCTCAAAATATAATAAAAACATGTATAGCATTAAATCAGGCAGTTTCAAATAACAATCTAAAAGTACGTTGTCTATTTGTTTATATAGCATTTCAAAATTGATATTTCTTTCATGTCTGTAGTGCAGTAACTTAAAAATATTCCATGTTTTATTATTTAGACGTCATATCCATAATATGATATTGTAACATTGTAAGTCCTAGGAGTAACTGAATACATCATATTTTATTTTCGATACCACAACTAATTAAACCTGTTATATAGTTATATATTTATCTCTTACGTATTTTAAATTTTGCATAAGTTCAATGCTTATGTAGTTTCTTCTTGGAAATGTATCTCGAATTTTTGCAAAGCCATAAAATGTTCTACTCAATTAAATTCCAGGCTAGGCTTTGAATCTACTAGGCTATTTTATATCTAATCGAATGTCAATAGCGATGACAGTCCTGGTGTGGGGAGATGTAATAGTATGCCGGCGTATCAATACCTGCGTATGTCTATGGTTAGAAGCTACTTGTGTTTCTAGAAATGACTGATTTGGTAGTCTTCACTGTTTTATGAATAGGGCTTCTGAAATACAAATGGGGACCTGAAATGTGATTTTTCACTGACGAGCACTATTTGTTCTTGATGTTATCCCCTAATATAACAACATCATACTCACGATCTTCCATTGTATTACAATAAATACTCATCTAGGTCCACACATTCGGCAGGTACGAGTTTCTTTATTGTTTTATGAAGTCGTTTCTTATTGAACTGCTTAGTATATCCAAATCGGATATAAACCTCGAAGTCAGGGCCGTGGCAGAATATGCCATCGATTTCCGCACTCCAAAAAGAGGATCAACTCATTTTGTTTTGAGTCCATTATTCGTAGTCGTCGTTCACCTTCTGAAATTTCGCAAAGACCATAAAACCGATACTAATGCATACTTATCATCATTTTATGAAAGAGACACATTCAACAAGCATGAGGTGGACGAAATATTTAGACAATCAAATATTCTAAATGAGAACACTGATTTTCCAAAACACACTTTCACTGACTAAAGTAAGCAGCTGGGCTACTGTTTATATTGGTCCCTCAGGGTATTAATGCAAGGTATATCGCTATCAGAGTGTATTTTTGTTGAATGACATGTACCTGATATTTTATTTCTTTTAAATCATTGTGTTTGAGACGTCCTATTCAATTTTCTAATGCTACCATTACTAAGTATACGTACATCTGCAGAATTCCATTCCGGTTTAGGAATACGTGAGAGGGCAGTATGACACGCTTCCTCTCGTGTTATATCCTTGTGTTACCCAAGCCTGGTGAAAATTCACCTTCGGGTCTTATGTGTGTGATCGTCATCGTTGCTTGGTCATACAACGGAGGAACCCCAAAAAGGGAGGCTCAGTTATGAGAGAAACAGGGGTGTGGGGGGGGGGGGCACGGCCATATCATTAAGCCAGCAGGACGGTCACCCTGGGTGGCGACCGACAGGAAAAATTCTCACCCCTACGGTTGAGATTCAAATTCACGATCTCCCTGATCCCGGAGGCCTGCGCCCTTAACCCTGAGCCACAGAAGTAACTGATTTAATCAATAGGTGCCTTTCACATAATAAACATTAAAACTACAACAAACCTCTGTGCCCTGTTGTGTCAGTCTTTTACATGCTCTCCCCGATACGTACAAAGCATGATCTCGCAAAGTCTGGGCTTTTCAAACCACGCCGTTAGCTTCACTCTAACAACATTCACCTGATGATCGGGTCGCATCCCGTGAAACAGTCTGTCGTGAATTTACAGTTTTGTTTTTCTTCACTGTTATTTATATATATGTGTGTGTATATATTTATAAATAAACGCATATATATGATATAAATTAATATATAAATATATGTCGATCATGAGTCCACATACCGCTCGTCGTAAAGAGGTATCCTCCACCGATAAGGGTAGGGTTGATATTAGGGTATACTTTTAGGCTTTTAAAGGCGATCTGTTTAAGAATTTAGCTTGTAATCAGTGTTTGTCACAGCTAAATTAGAGGTACTGTGATCCCGTTGTGTGTTATTGTTATCAATAGTTATTGCAATCGTCACTTTCATCTACATTTCGGATAAACGACGCACACTCTACTGTATTGATTAAGAAATACAGGCAAAGATTTCCGAACATTCGCCCATCATGTAATCACCATGGTCATCATTTGGGTAGATTTTCTCTGTCCAAACGATTTCACAAGGGGCGGTAGCATTTTCTCTGTGTATAAATTTACATAAGTTGAATAGGAAAAGTAAGGTTTATACATTATCATATATACTTTCGCCGAGCTGATATTTTTTTTAAACCGTCTTTAATGGTAAAAGAATATTGAATACATCATTTGATTAATAGCATTCATACAAAATACTCAGGTCCTTTATATACCAGCTTGACAAAGGGTGTTGTGACATAATATTTGTGAATATCCTATAAATTTAAATTATCAATGACCCTATAAATAATGAATATTAAAGTCACGTTAAAAGAAAAATGAAAATGCTTGAGTCAATGAATAATTTAAACAACATTATATATATATATTTCAAATTAAATGAGACAAACTTGTCATAAAATCGCTTTAAATGACGTATTATTCCACCAGGGAATATTCTACAGACATAGTGATATGTAAAATGTCCGACTTAGATGCTTTATCAGGAAGACCATGTACAAAAAAAAATATTATGGTATTACAGTTTGAATACCATTCCCATTGATCGTAATATATTATTCCATCTTCTCTTTTCAGTATGTCGACCGTCAAGTCAAAGGGATATCGTTGATTTCAATCCCGGTAAATGACCCAAGTGCCAATCAACTGAGAACAAAAATCTAAACCAAGATATCTTTTTAGACCGAAGTTTGACCAATGGATCTGTTTTCTAAGAAGACGTATTCGTGCCATAGTTGACTTTTGCCCCTGTTGGTTACAGTCGCATGGAAAACCAAAGGGGGTTCATTGTGGAACATGCATAATAAAACGACCTAGTTCGTGTTTGCAGGTATCCAGCGAAAAAGTGACCGTGTTATGAGCATTCTTGCAAAATCTCATGTATCCTCCATTTTTGCCAAATATATTGAGATTAGACGATACAGAATTGGCTCACATAAAGCTTGATATATAGTACCCAGTGCAATAGGGAAGACAAATCTAGTATTTACCCAAAATTACTCAAAATTACCCTGTTCTATGCCAAATCTCGATTATTCTCGGTAAGCGGCAAACGTAACGACGTTTGACAAACTGTTTTAATTATTATTACAAACAATCACATATACATACATTCAGACATACAAATCCAATGACATTAAAAAATTAACGATTGATAACAAGGCGGCATAACCATATAAAAACCTGAAGAAAATCGTTCAGCCCCATGCGATTACTTTTAATATAAAGAAAAATGCATAAAGCTAAGTGTTTTAAATAGAGAATGCGTCAGTACTTATATAGCAGACATACTAGAATTCAAAACCATCTGAAGTTAAGGTTTGGACAATGTTGAATCATATCTATATTTCTCTATGCCTGTTTATATGGGTAATATCTACGATGAATATGTTCCTGTTAAATATAATTTGCACCCATGCAATACTCTACGAAATACGTCTACCGCGTTAAGATATACTTAACTTAATATTAATTTTTATCTTGAATAAATATTATGCCTTTTCAGTAGTAGAAACTTTTACTGTTTTCCAACTGTGAAAGGTCTGATGTAATAAAATCGCAGCATATAATAGGTCACGCGAAAGTCTTAGCAATTGGCTTTTGTTCCCATCAAATATATTTTTCATATTTTGTCTCAGGTTTCTATTACCTTGTGTATTACCTTCCAGTTGATAGCTCAAAACAAGTTACGCTCTTTAGACAGCACTTTACTCATAGGCCTACTTTCTATATTGTAAGCGCTGTTTGTTATGACCTCGTATCATGAATCTTACACCAGAGGCGAGCACTGTATTTTCGTATAATCAGATGACACCCTGTGCTGGAAGACAAAACGGTTTACCAGCCAAGCGAGGAATACACGGAGGTAATGTTGTTCATTTCGTTTTGAGTGACAGCTCATCGCCCCAACAACCGTTTGAACAGGCCACAGGCTCAGAGTGAATGGCCCTACACGTGGTTTCTGGGCGGAGCCTGATGCCTGTCGAGTGTTTGTTAACTGGCAGTTGGTTGGCTGCTAGACACATCAGCAGTTTTTTTTTTCAGGAGACAGGCCACATGGTATTTAAGTGAATCATAAACGGTCAAAGCAGGCAGCGGGAAAATCAGTAGTTTCTTTAGAAGCGCAAGATTTCCGCTGCCTCGGGAGCGTAAAAACAAGCAAGCAGGATATTAAGACCCGAGGCACAGAAATAAATTATTGTATTCTTATTTTCAAGTTTGGGTTTGGTCAATATTATCATAGACTCGTTGTATTGTTTTTTTTTTTTTTGTTTCAATTAATAAAAAAAAGTAATAGGTGTATCAATGGTGTTTCTTAGAGTTTACATATATAATTTCTCCAAAACGAAATCGTCACGATTCCCAGGCTCTCCTGTGATTAAAAGTTACACGATATCACAAGATATATTACAGTAAAAATGTTAGGTGGAAGTCTGTAAACATTAATCGAAGGGTAAACTTACCAGTTCTTCCATGTAGTTTTTATCAAAAGGTATTTAAGCATGTTGCTTTTTCCACCTTTATAAATGTAAAAAGAAAATGATTTCCGTATTTCTTTTTTCAAATGTATCCTAAGAAAGGTTATTTTTTATAATTGTGATTGCAGGGTCTAACTTTTTGTAATGACAAGGCTGAATGTCAAGCTACATATGAATGTTATGACAGCAGTTCAAAATCAGTTATTGATATTTTTATATGATAATCTTGTAAATGCTCTCACAGAAAAGTACATGTGGAACTTGCTGAATATTATATGTTGATAAATCGAAGAAAAAGATTATATCTTGTAATTTAACTTTAATTTGCAGTATTAACTAATATGTTATCAAAAATCAAAATCCTTCAATGGAAAGGAAACGAAGACCATAACCGTAGTCAACATACCTCCAGCCCTTACGTCTGTAGTGGATTCAATCATCAGCCCGACTGTTAACATGAGCAATAACCTCAGGGTGGCCATACTGTTGCTTGGGTAGGTGGCAGGTTGAAAGTATGCGACGTACTGGTAAACGTGCCTCTGATAACATGCATATATACATGTCATGTACCAGTTGAACGACCAACCAGCCAATAAGAGGATCAGAAGTTGTTTGTCTTGCTGTTGAGACGTCAGTGAATCAAGGATATATACAAACGACCAGCAAGTATGTGGTAGATCTCTAATAAAGATAGAGCACGCAGATATCCTCGCATCAGAGTCAGCAAGTGACGGGAGAGTAATAGACCTTACATATAAATAATAAATTTTAATTTGCATATGTGTAGTACGGATGATTCACAAACCCATCAAAATATTTAGAAGTGGTAGTGCGTGTTTGGTACCTTGATACCGGAAAGGAGTCTTTCCATTTCAGCACACTTCTGATACTTTTATCTTGCAATCTCATACCTTGTGCCCAGTTCTGCATGACAATCAAGATTGACAAGATACAGTGAAACCTCGTTGTGTCGAACTCGGTTAAGTCGAATTCCCGCATGTGTCGAAGTCGAATGAGGGTTCCCTGCAAAAAACAGTGAAAAACTAACTAATTTAACTCCGCTTGTGTCGAAGTCGCATGTGTCGAAAACCCTGATGTGTCGAGGTGTTTTGTTGGTCCTAAGCTCATATTTCTATCGCTTAACTCGAAGTCATGTTTGGATAACAGTTGTGCACGGCCCGTCAATTATGATTGGACCGTGATGACCAGTCATAATTAATTATTACTGATAAGGCTCTCACTCATCAAGCGCGATGAGTCCTCTCTCATGCCGCTTTAATGTTTTGACAACAGATGTGCACGGTGCAACAACCATACCTACGGCTGCGATGACCATTTACATAATTAATACCAGCAAGGATCTTACTCAACAAGCGCGATGGCTTACATACCTAGTCCGTTGTTTACCTAATTGGCTAATTAGTCACTTATGATCATGCCTTTCTTATCTCGGGGACAAAGCATTGAGAAATTTTTTTGATAAACCGAACATAATCCAATCCTTCCCTTTGATGTCTAGGATAAACATACAGGACTCTATATAATATAAAGGGAGGAAGATGAGATCCATATCAGATTGACTCTTATTTACCAAAGAGTACGTTATACAGTATTACTGCTTCACTTTTATATTGTTCGTGTCATGTTTGCTAGGGCGTCGCGGCCTGCTAAGCGTAAGATTGATGTAAAGACCATATAAACCTCGTTCAATACCTCTCTCCACGCACACTTTTTTCTGTTACAGTTTGAAATTCTATGACGCTTAAAGGTATCGTTTCAACAAGTTAAAAAATTGAAACGAAATAATAAGAAGAATTCTAAAGGATTCACGCAAACATTTGTGAGAACTATATAGTATAGGCCCTATACATGTCCTGTATTTATCGATAATAATCAAGGCTGAAAAAGGTTGAATATAATGAACACCGGTTGTCTCGAACTCCGGTTGTGTCGAAGTAAATTCACCAGTCCCTTCGACTTCGACACAACGAGGTTTCACTGTACTTTGAATCGAAATTCTGCCAGCCTGGCCTGTATAAACTACTTTTACAGGTTATAGAATTATCATTATTCCAAAATACATTGAATATATCTTAGATATATTAATCATGTAGGTTTCATTTAAAGAACACAATTTTGTCTGGGGTTATCAAATCTGTTCCACGTTGTGCTAGGGGATTAATAAAACAACTAGTGATAGGTTGGCTTCACGTTTTTATTCAATGGTTCACGCAGGTAAATTGGCTATGGCTTACATAGGCGGCGGAGACGGGGGGAAGGAGGGGTCATGACCCCCCCCCCCCAGAGATTAAAGTGGAGGTGTTATCATATGTTATATCCCCCCCCCCCCCCGATTTTACACCAGGTAATTTAAACTACCCCTATGTTGTATGTGGGCATAGAATTTTAGGCCAGTTTGCAGGTATCACTTGTTGTATGGGGTATAATGAAACTTTGCATTTTATGTCATCGAAATTAAAATAGTTCAAGAAACGGATATTAATTCTTTGTTAATAATTTTGTTGTGCTTTAAAACAAGTATACATGTAAACACAGCTATGATTATTATGCTAAATCATAGGTTTACATTAACATCGCATGTTTGGTACTTGCTGTGCTCGCTTCACTCACACTCTACAGTATCTCCACCCCACCCCCCAACACACACACACAACAGCACCTTCCTCCGCCTATGGCTTACCAAATGAAGCATTTATATCAGTCATTGCCCATGGTTTAGTAATCAATTATCGGCCATTTAATCGCAGAATATCGAGGAAAAGGGTGATTATCGGCACGTGTATAGAGAATACCCATATACTTTTCCATAACAGAGCTTGTAACATTTCTTCAGCTGAAGAAGACTGACAAACATACAAAGGCTGTTTATGTTAATGAACGTAGGTAAAATATTTGCCTTGAATATCCTGATGTCTGAAAGACCACCTGTTTAATAAGACCACACCTGAGTGAACCCGAAAGCATATCACATTGGTTAAAAATAAGCAGTCAAATAGGACCACCTGTCAATTAAAACAAAACAAATATGTCAGTTCTGCGGGTGGTGATATATAAGATGTTTAACTGTACTTCATTTGAGCCCGGGCTTGTAAACAAAAAACAGCGGGGTGCGCATCATTTCCTTCACCACTATTGATTTACCAGCTTCAATTTAATAATCTGGAGTATCTGTATATCTTAAACACCTAGTTGTAACTGTTTTACATTCGTCCACGGTCAAATGCTCGATAACACATGATTGCTGAGCTACTGCCACCAGTGACTATTTGCATGAGAACCTGGCTGTTATAAGTTATAGGTACACAGGACTACAGAATGTGTTGTGTTGTGGATGCTCGCATGCAGCACAACCGCCAAGGTACACTCGCACTCGATAACTAACACTGCATGGTGTCTTTACATATTAATTATAAACGATGCGCCCTTCTTGTGAAAAATAGGCGTATTTACCGTGTTCCTGTTTTCTCCGACCTAACAATGTCGCATTAATCCTATATCTTCAAAAGTCAAAAATCAGGTTCGTAGCATGCGTCATCTCAACCGTGTACACACACCGAGTGGATAAAGCGATTTCTTTTCAGTTCAATTAATTTGATTTGCTGTACACCCTCTGAAATACAGAAAGAATGATTATGCTTAATTTAAAAATAAACAGTGGGTTGTTGTTGCCGTGCGCCTGTGAGAGTAATTGGTGGTATAAAGTTAAAGTGTTTCATTGTAATTGTTTTATGTCCCACGCTTACGCCATTATTTATAAAGCCCGTAGGAAAGCAAAGCAGTCATTATTGCATTATACCGACTTTTTTTCCCACTGGTATTTTGATTGATTATATCGCACGGTTAACAAATGTAATTTCTTAATGGTTTATCGATTTACAAGGCCAGATTGTCGTACCCGGATTTAACACTTGAAAATCAAGAAACGTTCTAAGAGAAGCTTGTCCAAATATTGCAGATAATAATCATAAAACGTTGAAGATCAAGTACAGAAGCGTACATTTCTCAAGCTGATGGATCATTTTGATTGTCAGGTTTAACTAATCATGTTATCAAGAACTGCTGCAATTGTAGTGCACAGTTTACACCACGGACGATTTTAAAATCCAATGTCACTCTCCATGCATAATATCTAGTTAAACATGATGCGATGATTATTGTTATTGTGTACCTCGCCGAAGCACTTTCTAAAACACGAATTAAACTAAGATCATTCTTTAACGCAGGAACTCCCACCCAAAGAAGATTATGGTGTGCTGTTGTCTCTGTTTTTATACGTTTGGTGTTTCAAAGTTGTTTTGTTGTTTTTGTTTTGTTTTTACTTGACATTAAAACTGAATTGAAAACATTATGCGAATCAATTCAATCAAATTCATCTTATTGTTCTAATATGAAAAGAGATCGTGTTAAATAAATTGAAACAGAGAGAGTTTGACACGCAAAGGGTTTATAAACCCTTTCATAAATTCCAACGAATGAAGTCCAACGGGCAAGTCAAAGTGAAATAAACAAAAATACCAGAATCACCATTATAAATATATAAAGACTTGAATTGTAATACCAAGTACTGTAAATAAGGATTGAGAAATAAAGCGATGTTTTACCTACGTAATATTGATATCATTGTTAATTACGTATTGCACTAAAATTTTTTTGAAACAAAAGAGTGAAAAGTTGATATTTGATTTTTCATCTAATTGCATTAGATGTGTTTACATAGTCTGTGCCTATTCTTTACTGAAATACAATGACGCAAGCTTAATATACCCAATATATACGATGTCTGGTAGGCCATGTGATTTTTTTTTAATCTTATCCGTAACATTGCAGATTTATAACCGCCTGATCTTATATAACTATTTATACATATGTACACGCACATCAAATATATACCTTGTATATCTCGTATGCATCTGTCTATGTTATATTATTTATCTGTCTATAATACATATTAATATTATTCAAAGTTTCAAAATCTATATTAAACGGATTTGATGCTCCATAAATATATTATACAAGATTCATTTCATAATATAAATTTCTGTAAGAAACATGGTCTGTGCATCTACGTGTTGCTGCTAACTAACGCCCTTTAATTACGAGTAGTTATTAAAAGACCGTTTTATCTCGGCTTAAAGGACGATTGCGAGTAAATTGCGTATAATTATTTACATGTTGATACTCATGTTATCCAACGTGTCTGTATGTGTATATGAACAAACTTTTTCTTAGCCACATGGCGTTTATTTCGCCAATTGTGGTTCCAAAGGTGTTAATACAAATCATGATTGATAGCATGAGAAGGGAACCAAACGATTTCATAAAAATCTCCTGAAAATAAACTGAATCAACTTGCGTATTGATCGTAAGGTAAGGAGCCCTCCTCCTCTCTTCTAACGACGGCCGTGAAGTCGGACGGATATCTTTGATTCCTATACCAAAATTTGGCCCACATGCCAATTATCTGATAAGAAAATGACTTTTTGTGGTCATATATATAATCGTGAGTTAAACCTTAAACCACAAGTAATAAATCACTGATATATTACTACATATAATACAACATCCTGCTCGTCTTCATTTTTATTCAAACATTTTTTACCATACTCTCTCTCTTACATACATAATATTAGTCCATTAAAATATCACCATCACTTTTGTAACTTTCCGGAGCATGAATATAAACATAAACTAGTATGCAATAATTTTCAGTCCTTCATTCATATTTAAACGAATTTAAAAATGCTGTGTATTCCAAAAATTATTAGACATAACATGTTTGTGGAAAAAATAAAACGCCCGTTATCAATAGATATAAAAAAGTGTTATGTAGCGATGTCTTATTCAAATATTTAATGATAATATCCAGCTTACTTTTTAAATAGTAACTTTACGCTTCCATATCACAATCATAGCAGATGAATATGGGTAAGTATAAAGGGTAAAACTTACCAAATTATCATTCAAATGTGGATATAAAGGCACTGCACTTATTAAATGTTCCATCAATATATCTAAACGAGTCCACATATAACTACTCATTATTGACATGGAATCATTTATTCGTAACGGAATTCGAACCGCTAAAGGAAAATATCTAAACTATGTTTAAATACATTTTGATCTAAATTCTTCACGCTCAGGGAAAGGTAGTTAAGTTTACTGTCATTACGTTTTAAAAAATGAAGTCATCATACAATGTACCATTGCTTCCGTACAGATTACATCTCCAAAACCACTACAAGGAGTAGTCCTTTCTGCGTTTTCATTTCGTTATTTTCAAAACTTGAGATTGCTCAGATTCAGCAGAGCTTATACCTGAAATGAGGAGACACGCCTTAGAGGTTACGCAAAATCTCATCTAATACTATACTATTTCAGTCTAAGTAAAACATATCTGACTAGTATTATCCAAGTAAATATAACGGGGTGACATAAAAGCGGGCCGAACTGTCTCGCAAGTGAAGCTTGCTTTTCAACGAAACGGTTGAAACGCTGGACATGTGCGCCACCGACATGGGTTCGAATCCCGGATCAGACCAGTATTTTCCCTTGAGCAATTTGTATTCGTAACATAAATAAATACGGAAAATCAGATGGCTTGGCTCTTTTTATTTTTATTTTTTTTTTTGCGTCTGGTTTTAAGAAAAAAAAGGTTCATATTTGCTTTTGATACAACTTTATTTTATTCTTTCTTCCGGCGTCAGCATGTTGCAAGGATGGCTTTGATCAAGCTTTTGTTTAAAAGGTAATTAAGATTGTATGTACAATTCTAATTCTTTCAGTCTATTTTGATTGGGAAAGAAGAAAACGTCCTTTTCCATATTGTTTGTGATATTTTTGTAATTGTTTTGTTGATATCAACCTGTTTGCCTAAGTCGTATTTGGTTCTGAAACAAAGTGATTTACCTCTCCCCGGATATTCTTCAGTTTTCTTGCATTTCCATAGTTTGTTTTATCTTTAGACGTATATATTCATTCTTCAACGACAGATGGCAGCACGGGTAGCGTTGAAGAGAAGAACGCATTATGCATGCCGATGTTACCTGAAGTGAGGAATCTTCAAAGAGAAACACCTCCATAAACTAAAGTGTGCGAAAGCAAAATTGATAATTGATAATAAAGTCTTTTCCCCTAATAATACTCATATTTCAGGTTTAAGGTGTCTTTTACTGATATACCTATGTTATTTATTTAGACCTAATTAAATGTTTTCACTTTTAGTTCCTTGCAGCTTGTTTGTAAATTGTGTTTTATCACACAAAGTTTAGATATAGTTTAGGTATGTACTGCATATAATTTCTTATTAAATAGGAACCACACATCAGTGGAACCCACATAAAACATGGTAACCCAATAACTACGTCAAAGGGTTTTAGAAGCAGATGTTAAGAATAATGACCCGTTTAGGGAAAGACACCTTTCATGATGGCATATTTAAATCTTCTTTCCTCCGATAGCAATTCCATAGATTTTTTTATCGTTTGAAGACTATATTCATTCCTCAATGACACATGGCAGCAGGGGGAGCGGTGAAGAGGAGAATTGATCATGATCGTCACTGTTACCTGGGGCAAGGAACCTGCAAAAAAGCCGATCCTTAAACTAAAATAGAACAAGGCAAAAAGAATACATTCAAAAATTAACTCCAATACCACCCATATTTTTAGCTTCCAGGTGTCATTTTCTAGTTAAACATGTCATGTAAAAAGACCTAATGTAATGTTTTCATTTTTATTTCAAGCAGCTTGCTGTAAATAGGTGTCTTATCACAAAATGTTTTGATAAAGTTTAATTATGTAATACTAACAATAATTAATCAAAGAAGAATCACAGATCTGAGACAAATTAACAGAAAAATGACAGGGAAGAGAACGCAAAGATGGAAAACCTAATTGTTTCATCAGACGAAGTTCGCTTGGATGGGAAGTGTAGCATACAAACTAGTGTAAACCAATATCTACGTTTTTGACAACCAAGATTTCAGGTTGTTTTACTCTCATCATACAGGTGTAATTTATTTGATATGTCGATATATATAACACAACTTATACTTTGCAAATGGCTACATATAGATTTTACGATATGACACTGATAGCTACCTTTTCGAAAATTTGTCAAAATATGGATTTTGCTGAGTTGTCCTTTTAAATATATTTATTCACCTTAAGTATTCATCGTTATACATATTTCAATCCTGCCCTCTCCGTGTGTCGACCACAAAATCATACCGAATTTCATTTATTTCATTATAATCAAGAAAACATATACAGTATAGTCACACACAAACTGAATAAGGAGTGATATATAAAAAAGGGGGAATAATACTTCCAAGATGGTACAACAGGGAAACAGCAGTTTTTTCCAAACCGCGAAACGTTTTTGTCAATTTACCAAAGTTTATGACACTTAAGTTACCATGACGACCAGAAAACGTCGATCACTGAATATGTATGTGAAGTTACCCAAGATCTTACGAATGGTATCTTTCCTATTTATCTCAAAAAGGTCTCATCCGATTCGTGAGATTTTGGTGTTACAGGGCTTAGCTGTGAGCAAAAATTGAATTTGGTGAGCATATAGAGTAGAAGAAACAAATATCACAGGATAATTATTATTTCAATAAGGCCATTTTCCGTGTTCTCTCTTATATCTCACAGACTTTTGTTTGCTGCCAAGCAAAATATACTTCTATATACCGACGATAAATAAATCAGCAAATTGGTACATTAGCAATAAATTATGTATGGTTGTAGTTCATGCAGTCCTGTCATGTATATCAACCTGAATAACAGGTCTGCAATCGCCGAATAAACATTTATAGCCTTCCCAGACTAATATGTAAATATAAATTTTGTAATTTGCAATGTAGATTGCTCCCTGTCAAATTAAGATGTATATATGGCACTTTAGAAGATTACTTCGGGCACAAGTAGGTTTTGGCAAATACGCTTTTTCGAGATCAATCAAAAACAAGGGACGAAAGAAAGAAAAAAGATACTCATCCTTTAAACATCTAGTTTTATCCCTTCCTAAGATCTAATGGAGCATGTTTAATCAACCATGCCAAATGCAGCATGACACACTTATATGCAATATCATGCATTAATAATATTCACTGGACAGTCTGTCGTAAGAGCTTATGCAGAAGTTTTTGACCCAAAAAGTTCATGATACAAGCTACTCATTTGAGGCGTTGCTAACAACCTGATAGATCTTATCTATAACAAAATAATTATTTTTTGACCTAAAGAAGGAGAAGTTCCTTTATGGGGTACTTGTTGATCCTGATGATTATTCTAGTCTGTCCATATGGGGGAAAATACGTAATCACTTTATATATTATATAATGTGAAGACAAAACTTTTCAATATACACGCGGTACATATATTAATGTGCATTTCCCATTTATATTAATGATGTATAACTGTCCCAAAAGCAACACGAAACATGTGATTGTCATCGAAATAAATATCTAATAAACTAGCACTTTTCTTCTGTATTCATAAATTTTATATTTTCCAGGGCATGCAAAAACATATTACTTCTTAAAACGGCATCAATGGGTTTTGCCACGCAATGGACAAGGATACTATATATTGGTTAAATGTTGTATGTGTAGCAAGTATATATCTTATTATAAATCAATGATAAAAACGTGTTCCCAAACAAATTACTGAATAACGATCGCCAACCGGCATGCCAAGGCTGACATCAGACGTTAGAAATATATGGATAAACAACACCATAGCCACACCTTATTTACATCTGTTTCACGTTTTATATTATTGTTAAAGTTAAACCTTGTTCCCGCATTGCATATATGTGAAGACACTCCAATGAATGCCAACTCTTTGTTGAGAACGGAGAGCCGACGCCGCACTGAGCGCCTGCTTACGAAAGATGTTACAGTGGCGAAGTTTAATCATTTTATTCTTCATTTGTAAGTAATTCACAATTACTTCCTCCTTTAAAATTATTGTCAACAAGGGATACAACACTATATGTTACCCTCTGAAACGTGTTGCTTTTACATTTATACTTACCTAACGACCACCTAGACATGGCAACCACCTAAATAACGACCATTTCATGATCCCTATTATTTTTTGCTCTTTATACCGTGGTATAACGGGCACCCCGATCTAGCCAGGTGTATCGTTGCATCACTAATTAGTATAGGATGACAAGTCAAACCGATACTGGGAATATGATTAAGGCGTGTTCATGCATGGTTAGACCAGGGCCGTGTTGTTGGTGTTAAAGTTTCCACCTTTTATCAGTAATGGAACAAAATGGATGAAAAATAAGCTTATAAAGTTGATCTTGTTAAAACCAGATTGTATTTGTTTTGTTTTTCCTTGCTTCGGGGTTAAGGCATACAAAGCAAAAATATCGGATATGCATTGATTTTATATAATATTATTATAAAAATAATTAATAACAACTTGTTATTCAACATGTTTAGTGACAAATTTCGTTTTTTTTTTTTAATTTGATTAAATCGTGTTTTTGTGTAGAGATGGGTCAAAAGCTAGGTAATTCAAAAGTAATGACAAGCTCCATATTGGTGAAAGAGCATTTATAATTAACGCATACGGGTTGTTCTTAGATCCTGGCTAGTACCTCGCTTCGACGGCCACCTCAAGAATGCAACCACTTTTTTGGTCTTCTTGTTGGTCATAATTTTGATGTTTCACTACATTTATATCATAAAATATTAATCATACATAACCATATTGCAATGTAAATCAAATCAACGTGCATATATTTAAAATAAACAAAACAAAACATATTCAAATGTAATCGTTTATCCACCAGTTTTATGTTGACAAACATTATGTAAACCAGTTCAAATTTCGTTTCTTTCACCTAGAGTGTGTTAGACATGTGACACAATACATAAGGTCACGACATGTTGTTGTTTGTTTATATCTACTATTCAATGAATCAGTTGCATTTTACAGATTACAGTTTAATTTTAAGGAAAGTGTTATATTTGCATGATATTTTTGATGCACTGGTTTATTGGTGACAAACAAATGATTTACGCCATTTCATTATTACACACCAGATTTGTTCCTGTTAAGTCAATGAATATGATAGCCATGATTTTAATATATCCCTTCACACAGAAAATTTTAATTAATAAGACAAGATCATTACATCGTGATGAATTACATTTATATCGACACAGGCTCTATATGCCTCGGTATATACAAGGACCACTGGACAGATTAATATTTGTATAATTTAGTAGTTCCAGCGATGATTTTATATGTATTGACGAAAGGTCAAATATTTCTGTGAGCCGCTTATTAATAATACAATCTTCAGGAAAACAAAAAAAAAAAAAAAAAAAAAAAAGCAGAAATCGATCAGCCGTTAAAATATGAAAGAGGGTGCATAGTTACACAAATTGTATCTGTACAGGGCGCCCATTTATAAGTCATATATGATTAAAATTTAAATCAAGTTTTCTTTCCGACAGTCATAATTGCACAATCATTTTCAGATACGTTTATTAATCTAATTCTCTTCCCTTCTTATTCATATATATATATATATATATATATATATATATATATATATATATCCAATTTTTGAATAATCCCATTTTACTGAACCTCTTTGATTTTCTGATTTGATTTGTTAATGTATGAATGAGTGGGATATGGGGTGGGGGGGGGGAGCTGATTTTAATGTGAGCTCTACACTTAATACCAAGATATTTCTAAACCGTTTTATACATCTGTTTCCAAAGGCAAGCACAATAGCCAAGTGTATCTTTCACAGGCACTCTCAGAACCTGTACTTGAAAGCGCATTTGTGAGAACATGCAAATACATGTCATATCAAAGATGTCTGTAGTTCTATTTGAGATCTAGTGTGCCGTTATTCTTCTATCCATGGCGGACCCAAAATACGTACACAGTTGCTTATATAACCAAATATTCCAGCATATCAACATAAATCCAAATATAAGCACATTGGTTTTAAACTTTGCGGTTGTACATCTTCTGAACAATGGCTCAATAGGCTTTTTTTAAGAAAATGTGAACTAATCCTTCTCCTGTATGTTTTTTAACGTGAACCATAAAAAATTGTGTACATTCAAAACGAATACAAGAGAAACAAGGATATAAGATCATGCGTTAACCTTTGACGACAAGTATACAATGAGAGAATTAAATAAAGAGATATTATTGTATTGACCTGACGAGCAATTCTTTGTAAGTCTTTTTTTTGTTCTAATTTTTATTTGTGAAGAAGACATTTAAATCAACGTAGAAACATAGACAAATTTCATGTACAAAAACATGCATGCATACATACAATAACCATAGGCAAGGACAACACAGTAACTTCTGCTAATGTGGTGAAAAAATGGCTTGCTATTCATAATTCATGTCTTAAGTGCATTCATTTATATTTATACCTATATAGACAATATAACTGTTGAACAGAACAGAGTCAGATGAATAACATTTTCTTCTATATACTGTTAGTTACTACAATTCTTTAATTATATTTATCAAAATATTTTTTCTAGTAACTGGGAGACCATCAAATATCATATTATTTGAGAGCATACCTGACTTATTTACATTACATTAACTTAACCATTCACAGATCCTGAAATACAGTTTTCTTTCTAAACAATGGATGATACATAGATGTAATATGGTTTATTGATACAGAACAAACTCACATCTACCACTATGAACTAAGTTCCATATGAATGAATGAGTGTTTACAGATAAATAATCTGATAAATCAATTGAGATTTAATTCCTTTACCCCATCCTTAACATGTAAATAAACATCCCATTTAATTTTGTAATTCTTAAAAAAAATATTAAACCAGCACCCTCTGCGGGTATGTAAAAGTTATGTTAAACGTTATATTCCAACATTGTTAAAAATACGGGTAACGTTTTGATGCAGACTTAGCGACAGTCTCTGGTGCTAAGAAGAACAGCAAACAGCAATGTAACCTGTTGAACCATTATAAAGACTGTGCAAAAGAGTATACCAAGAATCAGAAAAATGAATGTCGGTAAGTAACATCAATTGATTTTCTATTATTACATGGCTCAATGGTATTTGCTATATTTTCACTTGTAAATAATTACCTCAACTTGGTCCTGAATCGTACTATATATATAATTTATATTATATATATATTATATATATATATATATATATATATATATATATATATATATATATATATATATATATATATATCGGCCCTATGTTGCGCCAAGTTCTGAAAATAAAACGAAATTTTATTTTCGGATTAGCCTGTTTCGACATCTATTTCATTCAAAGCTTAAAAACGATCGCCAAATGACGTACTGACTGGTGATCTGATCTTCAAAATCGTACCAGAGAGAAAACATGCACCTTGATTTTATGCGTATATATTTTTATTTAAATTCAACAATATTTAAATGAACATTATTTACATCATTTTCAGATTGTTCAGGAGATTTTCATTACCTCAGCTGATAGGAAAGCTGGACGAATGCCACCTGCAAGCACTTGTAACCTGTGGTGAAAATGATGAGGGGAAGGATGTTGCTCATGACAACAATAATGATGGATCGGACAGTAAGCGTAGAACGAAGTTAGATGAGAGGAAACAAAAAGATATCTCAGATGTAAATCAGAGAGCAGAACGCTGCGGACAAGGTAAGTACACCGAACAGTGAATACCTGTGAAACATGTCATAAGCGCCCCTCTAAATAAAGATAACTTGTCCGTAAAGTAGCATTCAGTGGTATGGCCGACTGTCATTGTCAGATATATATACATATATATACATATATATATCACTATATTTGCGTGTATGTGTGTGCTATAGATGTAGGTCTTCCGTCGGATTTGCCTCATTGGCTACTCCAGTAGTTGTAATTCAGCGAACTGATGAGCAGAACAAGCGAAACCGAAGGTAGTGAGAATTACATTCTGGTTCATGTTAATGAGGTGGTCGTGCTAGCAGGATTGCTATCCTGCATGACCCGAGTTGCACGGCTGTGGTTGAATTTCAGTCATCTGATATCTAAACCCTTGATTTATAAGGCTCTGTTGCCAAACAATAGATAGCTGTGTGATCGCGGATGCAAGCCTGCATTACCGCATATCATTTCTGCTTATATATATATATATATATATATATATATATATGTATATATATATATATATAGGTTAGGTTAGGTTGGAATGTACGAGCAGTAGGAGAATACATGCATTCTGACACAAGCTAATATATTTGGTTAAATATATATATGTGTGTGTGTGTGCGTGTACTAAAGATCATCTTCACTTATTTATCATAAAATGCAGTCCAGCATTAAATTCAATTATTATTATTATCACTGTGACATAGTGTTTTTCCTACATCTTTTTTATTTAATATTCAACTGCCTTTACGAGCAATCCTGTGTTATATCGGCACTAGGAATGGGTTGGTTTTGTCCTAGCGGTATAACATCCCTATGTTAAGTCAACAGTGCTTTTCTCGTCATATTATTTACTGATACCTATTTAGTTGAATATATATATATATTTGATCTAGAGCAGTCTCCTTGGTAACGAGGCATTACCTCAGATTCTTTATATTTTATCTATTCCACTATTTTGCATCGCATGTCTTTATCCCAAAGCAGTCATAGTTGATGGCAGAACAAATAAATGTCAGGTATATTTTCTTGGCCAAATTTTTTATAAGGTAGTACAAAGTTTCATCTTGTAACTTAAATCATAATGTTAATGTATTGCACTCTAATAGTGGCTTTCTATGAACAAAATATTCCGGTCTTCAGTCACTGCGTGTTCTCCGACCTGGGCAAATGTGCGCACTACCGAAATCACCAACATTACCTATTACCCCATTATCTTTTTAAACAACTTGTATATATACAATACCAGAGTTTAAACAGGTTATGCCAAAATAGCACTCTCTTATATGCACAAAGCGTTTTGTATTTCCGTATTACAAGAGAGCATTTATTCTCATTAATATTTTTTGAATGTAGCCTGTATCTCAAAATAAATTTGTATAACGAATACTCAAAAAGTTCCAATCCCCTTAAAGTCCTCCAGCTTGACATTGCTAAAAGACACATATTTTGCTTTACTGTTCAAAGTTAGTACTTAAATGATTTTCAGCATACTTCACTTTCTCTAGCACAATTTCTGAAAATTTTGTTTTCTCAGGTTTGTATTTCCAGTTTCCTTCTTAATCTAAAGCTCCATATGATTAAATGATGGCTTTATTTAGTTTAAATCCATAAAATCAGGAAAAATTTATTAACTATCAACCCATTGAGCATTCATGACATCCCTTTTATCGGATACGAAAAATGTGTCGTCAGGATATTTTCAAAATATTAAGATCATAAGGTTTCAAGGGAAGCTGCATACCTTTTATATTTTAGATTGCCTAATGTTGCATGTCAGTAGCTCCACTACGAGTAGGAAGTTCAAGGGTTATAATGGACATCCTTTGCCTGACTCTACATTATATATGTATCCATTGATTGACCGCCCATTGTGCTGAATTGTTATTTGTACCTTTATTCACTAACCAACTCGGCGACTCAAGTCAAAACGCAATGTTTACTCCAATCATTACTCCATATTCTGGTCGCCTTTGAAAAGGTGTGAGGTGATTTAAACTAAGATTGTTGTATTATTTGCGGTTTTTATGTGAAGCTGTTTTGTGGTGAATTTGGTGAATTTCTTAGGTATTTAGTGATATGGGGTGCGAAGTCAGGTGTTGTCAGGTCAATTTGTCTCGACGGGTTGTGGTCCGCCGGTTAGCGGCCTTCGTTGTACATTGGTTTCCAGGTGTTGAAGCAAAATGTCGTTTATCTTTGTTTAATAACTGCTGCTTTAAGATATGATAAACACCTTCACCTGACTTGTTGCCAATTGAGCAATCAGGATCGTTGACTAATGACAATCAGCGTTTACAATTGGCTTGGTATGGTGTTTAGCCACGGTGCTTTTATGTGCCATAATTTTAAGCAGTATTTGCATTTGAGACTATCGATCATTTTTACCCTTTATTGTACACCTCTGCTGTAAACACCCCCATCGAAAATTTTTTAGGGGGAGGTTTTGATATAAGGTTGTTATAGGCGAACCTTCTTCCCTTTTTTGTCAGCGTGTCAGCAATGTGTCTCATTCTTTTTCTCTCGTATTTTAAGTCTCTCATAAACGGGGGTATCGTATAAGGGTTATATCTCTCACCTGCAAGCCCTTTAGAAAGTGGACTGTTCTGGTTTAATCAGACTTTGGATACATTCACCATAATCAACGGATCCACTGTGCCCCGCTTATGGAATTGTACTCAAATCTTGTTTCACGCTAATACAGAATTCTCTGTTGGTTATTGGATTATCTCTTTTGTCTAATTCATTCCTTGAATTGATAAACATGATCCGAATTATATTGCATTCACTCCAAAGTGGTTTCATGCATTGGTTATGCTTATGTAAAGTGCCCCCTGAAGCACGTATTTTGGGTTTTCAATTTATTTCATTTTAGAACTTAGTGTGCTATTGTTTCTTGAACAATTAAATCTACACTGCATATTGGGTTGAAATATAAACAAATAATATATTGCTTTCTTAAACGTTATATATATATATACATTAATATATAGTTATGCACCTGCAATGCAGCGTGCTGTTTTTATGATAACTATACCAATGCTAAATTTATTATTAATACAAGTATATCTAAGCGTAAATCAATGACAAATAGATGATCACGATATAAATTACATAAAAAGTTGCCGACGGCGTGCTGGCGCTGACGTCAAACGTGAAGGATATATAGGAAAAGTGACACCATAGCCACACCCCGTTTACATATAGTTCACATGTTATTATATTATTTCACGTAACACATCGCTGTTGTCTTTACATATCTGTGAAGTCCTCCGTATGGAATATATGGGCTGTTTTTCTAAAGGATAGCCTAAGTGGCCGTTCAGGGTCAACTTACGAAAGTTGTTACTGTAGCGACGTTATATTATTGTAACGTTCGTTTGTAAGTCATCTACATTTTCCATTCTTATTTACATTTCTCGCCAACACTGTTTGTTACGCATAACCCTCGACAAGGTGTTGATGATGCATTTTGCTGACTCGCGGTCCATATACATATAGTAAAAGTGAAGGTTTGTGTGAAAATATAGATATTAAATATGAGTAAAATTTATCCACACATAAAGCCATACATATTGGAAAACATGCACTTTACTTGTATGCATAAAATACATTTACAGACATTTAAGGACTGGACTGAAACTGAACGCCAATCTTGCCAACTGAAGAGATTAAACTATTTAGTAAACTTGCGGATTGGGTTATACATTTTTCTAACAGTTTAAGGCATGACTGAATATCCATTCTTGCAAATAAGATATTCCATCCTGTCTCTAAATTTATCCAGCAACCACGACTGCAGTACCAACCCCGCCCTGTAACCCAGTTACGAGATACGAAGAGTGCTCACGTGACATCACGAGGGCACTGGGACAAAACGACCCTTGTCTGTGAGTATACCCCTTATTTTCTTTTTACACTGAATATTGCTGCTTTTCCATATTTCAAAGATAAGGACTGTATACTCTTATAATGTTTGTAATTACTTTATTGGGAATATAAATTCCTGATTGAAAGCCCAAAAAAAACTGCCAACCATAATTTACAAGTGCAATTCATTTCTCCGTTGAAATAATACATTATTTCCCAACTTGCAAAGACAAGTTAGCATTTTCCTAGTCCCATCAGTCATACTTAAATCAGCAATACATCAACTACGGTGAAACAGTAATCATCATGATTACAGCTGGTGTTCAATCCATTGCTCATAAACATACATACTGATATCCAGAAAAAAATCGTCCCACACACACACACATACAGAATTGCAAGTGAATTAATAAGCCATGTCTTAGGTTAAATATAAACAAAAACTATTTAACTATGATGGAGAATTTAGGTCCAATCGACCAAATGCAGGCATCCCTGTGTTGTACTCCTATCTTTTCACCACATAGCTGGTTCAAAATCAAGATATTCACATACAGAGGTCTGCAAGTGAGTCGAAATTGATATGGCAAGTCGGAAATGTAGGATCACATGGCTACAAATGTACTCATTGGTTTATAGTGATCATCTTACATCAAAGAAAAGAAATATGCACGTTCACTAGTCGCGAATAGTCATTTCTCTAAAATATGCACTTTAGCAGAAATATTCATATATTCAAATTCAGATTCCTGGATTTTTCTCAGGGACCAATGTAGAAAATCTGAGACCAAAAATGGTTACTCATATAAATGTATTTTTTTTTCAATCATGAGGCTTTGTCAATTTCTTTAAAAGATTTTGCTTAGACGCAAAGTACTGCTTAAAATTACAGTGATCCGTTTTTATTATTACCTATAAAATATACGAGTTAAATCAACGAATGACTTCCAGATGAGGAATTAGTCGGACCGAGTAGGTAACCTCGGACCAAATTTGCCATTAAGCGTAAATCCTGCACAAGCCCAAAATTAAAAGTGAAGTCAGAACCTGATCATCTGCAACATGTTCCTTAGTAAACCATGTCCGCGAACTCCCATATTATACACTAATACAAGTTATTATTTCAGTATTCTGTGTCCGTTATTTTAAAAATAAAGGATACTGTATCTACTGTGTATCGGATTCGCTCATATACGTCTCTTCATACTTCCAGGTTGTTCGACATCAAATCTGTATCAGAGCAGATAGACGTGGTGAATGGATGCGCCCAGACTGCCCTCAGTGAATGTGGTTACGATAGAAACGGCAATGATCGTCGTAATATCAGAAGACTATTAGAAGAAAAGAGACAGTCACATATATCTAATTTGAGGCAAAAATCTCAAATATGCCAGCAGGGTACAATTTCTCTTTCAACAATGGTTCACATAAATACATTATATTTTAGCGATAGTACTATATAATGATTAAGATCTTGTTGGTCTTTGTTTAACTGAAACAAAAATCAGAAATATTAGTTATATACACAGTTTATATAATATCATTTTAATACCCTTACTGAAATAAATTACCACCCCTTCCTGTCTGGACGGCGGTATTGCGGATGTTTTTATCAGATAACCAAAGACCACGGGAAATGAAACTTGAACCATGAAACCAGACAGAGGCTGCTTTACACCAACCGTCCATAAAAACTATATATCTGAGATTGGTTTATACATTTCTCTAACAGTTTAAGGCTTGACTGAATATCCAGTTCTTGCAAATAAGATATTCCATCCTGTCTCTTAATTTATCCAGCAACCACGACTGCAGCATCAACCCCGCCCTGTAACCCAGTTACGAGATACGAAGAGTGCTCACGTGACATCACGAGGGCACTGGGACAAAACGACCCTTGTCTGTGAGTATACCGCTTATTTTCTTATTACACTGAATATTGCTGCTTTTCCATATTTCGAAGATACGGACTTTATACTCTTATAATGTATGAAATTACTTTATTGGGAATATACGTTCCAGAATAAAAGCCCTAAAAAACTGCCATCCATAATTTACAAGTGCACTTCATTTCTCCGTGGAAATAATACATTATTTCCCAACTTGCAAAGACTAGTTAGCATTTTCCTAGTCCCATCAGTTATAATTAAATCAGCAATACATCAGCTACGGTGAAACAGTAATCATCTTGATCACAGCTTAAGTGTTAAATCCATTGCTCATAAACATACATAATGATATCCAGAAAAAATCGTCCACACACAAACACATACAGAATTGCAAGTAAATTAATAAGCCATGTCTTAGGTTAAAGATATTCACATACAGAGGTCTGCAAGTGAGTCGAAATTGATATGGCAAGTCGGAAATGTAGGATCACATGGCTACAAATGTACTCATTGGTTTATAGTGATCATCTTACATCAACGAATAGAAATATGCACGTTCTCTGGTCGCGAATAGTCATATCTAAAAAATTTGCACTTTAGCAGAAATATTCATATATTCAAATTCAGATTCCTGGATTTTTCTCAGGGACCAATGTAGAAAATCTAAGACCAAAAATGGTTACTCATATAAATGTATTTTTTTCCAATCATGAGGCTTTGCCAAATTCTTTAAAAGATGTAGCTTAGACGCAAAGTACTGCTTAAAATTACAGTGATCCGTTTTGCTTATTTCCTGTAAAAATATACGAGTTAAATCAACGAATGACTTCCAGATGAGGAATTAGTCCGACCGAGTAGATAACCTCGGACCAAATTTGCCATTAAGCGTAAATCCTGCACAAGCCCAAAATTAAAAGTGAAGTCAGAACCTGATCATCTGCAACATGCTCCTTAGTAAACCATGTCCGCGAACTCCCATATTATATACAAATACAAGTTATTATTTCAGTATTCTGTGTCCGTTATTTTACAAATAAAGGATACTGTATCTACAGTGTACTGGATTCGCTCACGTACGTCTCTTCATGCTTCCAGGTTGTTCGACAACAATTCTGTATCAGAGCAGATAGACGTAGTGAATGTATGCGCCCAGACTGCCCTCAGTGAATGTGGTTACGATAGAAACGGCAATGATCGTCGTAATATCAGAAGACTATTAGAAGAAAAGAGACAGTCACATATATCTAATTTGAGGCAGAAATCACAAATTTGCCAGCAGGGTACAGTTTCTTTTTCAAAAAAGGTTCACATAAATACATTATATTTTAGCGAAAGTACTATAAAATGATTAAGATCTTTTGGTTTTCGTTTAACTGAAAAAAATCAGAAATATTAGTTATATATACAGTTTATATCATATCATTTTAATACCCTTACTTAAACAAATTACCACCCCTTCATGTCTGGACGGCGGTATTGCGGATGTTTTTATCAGATAACCAAGGACCACGAGACATGAAACTTGAACCATGAAACCAGCCAGAGGCTGCTTTAGACCAACCGTCCATTAAAACTATATATCTTGGATTGGGTTATACATTTCTCTAACAGTTTAAGGCATGACTGAATATCCAGTTCTTGCAAATAAGATATTCCATCCTGTCTCTAAATTTATCAAGCAACCACGACTGCAGCACCAAGCCCGCCCTGTAATCCAGTTACGAGATACAAAGAGTGCTCACGTGACATCACGAGGGCACTGGGACAAAACGACCCTTGTCTGTGAGTAGACCGCTTATTTTCTTATCACACTGAATATTGCTGCTTTTCCATATTTCGAAGATACGGACTGTGTACTCTTATAATGTATGTAATTACTTTATTGGGAATTTAAGTTCCTGAATGAAAGCCCTAAAAAACTGCCAACCATAATTTACAAGTGCAATTCATTTCTCCGTGGAAATAATGCATTATTTCCCAACTTGCAAAGACTAGTTAGCATTTTCCTAGTCCCATCAGTAATAATTAAATCAGCAATACATCAACTACGGTGAAACAGTAATCATCATGATTACAGCTTAAGTGTTCAATCAATTGCTCATAAACATACATACTCATATCCAGAAAAAAATCGTCCACTCACACACATAGAGAATTGCAAGTAAATTAATAAGCCATGTCTCAGGTTAAATATAAACAAAAACCATTTAACTATGATGGAGAATTTAGGTCCAATAGCCCAAATGCAGGCATCCCTGTGTTGTACTCCTATCTTGTCACCGCATAGCTGGTTCGAAATCAAGATATTCACATACAGAGGTCTGCAAGTGAGTCGAAATTTATATGACAAGTCGGAAATGTAGGATCACATGGCTACAAATGTACTCATTCGTTTATAGTGATCATTTTACTTCAACGAATAGAAATATGCACATTCACTAGTCGCGCATAGTCATATCTCAAAAATATGCACTTTAGCAGAAATATTCATATATTCAAATTCAGATTCCTGGATTTTTCTCAGGGACCAATGTAGAAAATCTGAGACCAAAAGGGTTACTAATATAAATGTATTTTTTTTTTCAATCATGAGGCTTTGTCAATTTCTTTAAAAGATTTTGCTTAGACGCAAAGTACTGCTTAAAATTACAATGATCCGTTTTTCTTATTACCTGTAAAAATATACGAGTTAAATCAACGAATGACTTCCAGATGAGGAATTAGTCGGACCGAGTAGGTAACCTCGGACCAAATTTGCCATTAAGCGTAAATCCTGCACAAGCCCAAAATTAAAAGTGAAGTCAGAACCTGATCATCTGCAACATGTTCCTTAGTAAACCATGTCCGCGAACTCCCATATTATACACTAATACAAGTTATTATTTCAGTATTCATGGTCCGTTACTTTACAAATAAAGGATACTGTATCTACAGTGTACTGGATTCGCTCACGTACGTCTCTTCATGCTTCCAGGTTGTTCGACAACAAATCTGTATCAGAGCAGATAGACGTAGTGAATGTATGCGCCCAGACTGCCCTCAGTGAATGTGGTTACGATAGAAACGGCAATGATCGTCGTAATATCAGAAGACTATTAGAAGAAAAGAGACAGTCACATATATCTAATTTGAGGCAGAAATCACAAATTTGCCAGCAGGGTACAGTTTCTTTTCAAAAATGGTTCACATAAATACATCATATTTTAGCGAAAGTACTATAAAATGATTAAGATCTTTTAGGTTTTCGTTTAACTGAAAAAAAAATCAGAAATATTAGTTATATATACAGTTTATATCATATCATTTAAATACCCTTACTTAAACAAATTACCACCCCTTCCTGTCTGGACGGCGGTATTGCGGATGTTTTTATCAGATAACCAAGGACCACGGGAGATGAAACTTGAACCATGAAACCAGCCAGAGGCTGCTTTAGACCAACCGTCCATTAAAACTATATATCTTGGATTGGGTTATACATTTCTCTAACAGTTTAAGGCATGACTGAATATCCAGTTCTTGCAAATAAGATATTCCATCCTGTCTCTAAATTTATCCAGCAACCACGACTGCAGCACCAAGCCCGCCCTGTAATCCAGTTACGAGATACAAAGAGTGCTCACGTGACATCACGAGGGCACTGGGACAAAACGACCCTTGTCTGTGAGTAGACCGCTTATTTTCTTTTCACACTGAATATTGCTGCTTTTCCATATTTCGAAGATACGGACTGTATACTCTTATAATTTATGTAAATACTTTATTGGGAATATAAGTTCCTGAATGAAAGCCCAAAAAAAACTGCCAACCTTAATTTCCAAGTGCAATTCATTTCTCCGTGGAAATAATACATTATTTCCCAACTTGCAAAGACTAGTTAGCATTTTCCTAGTCCCATCAGTAATAATTAAATCAGCAATACATCAACTACGGTGAAACAGTAATCATCATGATTACAGCTTAAGTGTTCAATCCATTGCTCATAAACATAAATACTCATATCCAGAAAAAAATCGTCCACACACACACATAGAGAATTGCAAGTAAATTAATAAGCCATGTCTCAGGTTAAATATAAACAAAAACCATTTAACTATGATGGAGAATTTAGGTCCAATAGACCAAATGCAGGCATCCCTGTGTTGTACTCCTATCTTGTCACCGCATAGCTCGTTCGAAATCAAGATATTCACATACAGAGGTTTGCAAGTGAGTCGAAATTTATATGACAAGTCGGAAATGTAGGATCACATGGCTACAAATGTACTCATTGGTTTATAGTGATCATTTTACTTAAACGAATAGAAATATGCACATTCACTAGTCGCGCAAAGTCATATCTCAAAAATATGCACTTTAGCAGAAATATTCATATATTCAAATTCATATTCCTGGATTTTTCTCAGGGACCAATGTAGAAAATCTGAGACCAAAAGGGTTACTAATATAAATGTATTTTTTTTTTCAATCATGAGGCTTTGTCAATTTCTTTAAAAGATTTTGCTTAGACGCAAAGTACTGCTTAAAATTACAGTGATCCGTTTTTCTTATTACCTGTAAAAATATACGAGTTAAGTCAACGAATGACTTCCAGATGAGGAATTTGTCGGACCGAGTAGGTAACCTCGGACCAAATTTGCCATTAAGCGTAAATCCTGCACAAGCCCAAAATTAAAAGTGAAGTCAGAACCTGATCATCTGCAACATGTTCCTTAGTAAACCATGTCCGCGAACTCCCATATTATACATTAATACAAGTTATTATTTCAGTATTCATGGTCCGTTATTTTACAAATAAAGGATACTGCATCTACAGTGTACTGGATTCGCTCACATGCGTCTCTTCATGCTTCCAGGTTGTTCGACAACAAATCTGTATCAGAGCAGATAGACGTGGTGAATGGATGCGCCCAGACTGCCCTCAGTGAATGTGGTTACGATAGAAACGGCAATGATCGTCGTAATATCAGAAGACTATTAGAAGAAAAGAGACAGTCACATATATCTAATTTGAGGCAGAAATCACAAATTTGCCAGCAGGGTACAGTTTCTTTTTCAACAATGGTTCACATAAATACAATATATTTTAGCGACAGTACTATATAATGATTAAGATCTTGCTGGTCTTTGTTTAACTGAAAAAAAATCAGAAATATTAGTTATATATACAGTTTATATCATATCATTTTAATACCCTTACTTAAACAAATTACCACCCCTTCCTGTCTAGACGGCGGTATTGCGGATGTTTTTATCAGATAACCAAGGACCACGGGAGATGAAACTTGAACCATGAAACCAGCCAGAGGCTGCTTTAGACCAACCGTCCATTAAAACTATATATCTTGGATTGGGTTATACGTTTCTCTAACAGTTTAAGGCATGACTGAATATCCAGTTCTTGCAAATAAGATATTCCATCCTGTCTCTAAATTTATCCAGCAACCACGACTGCAGCACCAACCCCGCCCTGTAACCCAGTTACGAGATACGAAACATGCTCACGTGACATCACGAGGGCACTGGGACAAAACGACCCTTGTCTGTGAGTATACGCTTAATTTCTTTTTACACTGAATATTGCTGCTTTTCCATATTTCGAAGATAAGGTCTGTATACTCTTATAATGTATGTAAATACTTTATTGGGAATATAAGTTCCTGAATGAAAGCCCTAAAAAAACTGCCAACCATAATTTACAAGTGCAATTCATTTCTCCGTGGAAATAATACATTATTTCCCAACTTGCAAAGACTAGTTAGCATTTTCCTAGTCCCATCAGTAATAATTAAATCAGCAATACATCAACTACGGTGAAACAGTAATTATCATGATTACAGCTTAAGTGTTCAATCCATTGCTCATAAACATACATACTCATATCCAGAAAAAAATCGTCCACACACACACATAGAGAATTGCAAGTAAATTAATAAGCCATGTCTCAGGTTAAATATAAACAAAAACCATTTAACTATGATGGAGAATTTAGGTCCAATAGACCAAATGCAGGCATCCCTGTGTTGTACTCCTATCTTGTCACCGCATAGCTGGTTCGAAATCAAGATATTCACATACAGAGGTCTGCAAGTGAGTCGAAATTTATATGACAAGTCGGAAATGTAGGATCACATGGCTACAAATGTACTTATTGGTTTATAGTGATCATTTTACTTAAACGAATAGAAATATGCACATTCACTAGTCCCCCATAGTCATATATCAAAAATATGCACTTTAGCAGAAATATTCATATATTCAATTTCAGATCCCTGGATTTTTCTCAGGGACCAATGAAGAAAACCTGAGACCAAAAAGAGTTACTAATATAATGTATTTTTTTTCCAATCATGAGGCTTTGCCAAATTCTTTAAAAGATGTTGCGTAGACGCAAAGTACTGCTTTAAATTACAGCGATCAGTTTTGCTTATTACCTGTAAAAATATACGAGTTAAATCAACGAATGACTTCCAGATGAGGAATTAGTCGGACCGAGTAGGTAACCTCGGACCAAATTTGCCATTGAGCGTAAATCCTGCACAAGCCCAAAATTAAAAGTGATGTCAGAACCTAACCATCTGCAACATGTTCCTTAGTAAACCATGTCCGCGAACTCCCATATTATATACTAATACAAGTTATTATTTCAGTATCCTGTGTCCGTTATTTTACAAATAAAGGATACTGCATCTACTGTGTATCGGATTCGCTCATATACGTCTCTTCATACTTCCAGGATGTTCGACACCAAATCTGTATCAGAGCAGATAGCCGTGGTGAATGGATGCGCCCAAACTACCCTTAGTGAATGTGGTTACGAAAGAAACGGCAATGATCGTCGTAATATCAGAAGACTATTAGAAGAAAAGAGACAGTCACATATATCTAATTTGAGGCAAAATTCACAAATATGCCAGCAGGGTACAATTTCTCTTTCAACAATGTTTCACATAAATACATTATATTTTAGCGATAGTACTATATAATGATTAAGATCTTGTTGGTCTTTGTTTAACTGAAACAAAAATCAGAAATATTAGTTTTATACACAGTTTATATCATATCATTTTAATACCTTAGTGAAACAAATTACCACACCTTCCTGTCTGGACGGTGGTTTTGCGGATGTTTTTATCAGATAACCAAGGACCACGGGAGATGAAACTTGAACAATGAAACCAGCCAGAGGCTGCTTTAGACCAACCGTCCAATAAATCTATACATCTGGAATTGGGTTATACATTTCTCTAAAAATTTTAGGCATGACTGAATATCCAGTTCTTGCAAATATGATATTCCATCCTGTCTCTAAATTTATCCAGCAACCACGACTGCAGCACCAACCCCTCCCTGTAACCCTGTTACGAGATACGAAGAGTGCTCACGTGACATCACGACTGCACTGGGACCAAACGACCCTTGTCTGTGAGTATAGCGTTTTTTTCTTTTTACACTGAATATTGCCAACCATAATTTACAAGTGCAATTCATTTCTCCGTGGAAACAATACATTATTTCCCAACTCTCAAAGACTAGTTAGCATTTTCCGAGTCCCATCAGTCATAATTATATCAGCAATACATCATCTACGGTTAATTAGTAATTCTCGTGATTACAGCTTGTGTTCAATCCATTGCTCATAAACATACATACTGATATCCAGAAAAAAAATCGTCCACACACGAACATATACAGAATTGCAAGTGAATTAATAAGCCATGTCTTAGGTTAAATATAAACAAAAACTATTTAACTCTCATGGAGAATTTAGGTCCGATCGACCAAATGCAAACATCCCTGTGTTGTTCTCATATCTTGTCATCACATAGCTGGTTCGAAATCAAGATATTCACATACAGAGGTCTTCAAGTGAGTCGAAATTTACATGGCAAGTCCGAAATGTGGGATCACATGGCTACAAATGTACTACTTGGTTTATAGTGATCATTTAACATCAACGAATAGAAATATGCACAATCACTAGTCGCGAATAGTCCTAGCTTAAAAAATATCCACTTTATCAGAAATATTCATATATTCAAATTCAGATTCCTGGATTTTTCTCAGGGACCAATGTAGAAAATCTGAGACCAAAAGGGTTACTAATATAAATGTATTTTTCTTTTTCAATCATGATGCTTTACCATATTCTTTCAAAGATGTTGCTTAGACGCAAAGTACTGCTTTAAATTACAGTGATCCGTTTTGCTTATTACCTGTATAAATATATGGGTTAAATCAACAAATGACTTCCAGATGAGGAATTAGTCGGACCGAATAGGTAACCTCCAACCAAATCTGCAATTTAACGTAAATCCTGTCACAAGCCCAAAATTAAATGTGACGTAAGAACCTCATCATCTGCAACATGTTCCTTAGTAAACCATGTCCGCAAACTCCCATATTATATACTAATAAAAGTTATTATTACAGTATTCTGTGTCCGTTATTTTACAAATAAGGGATACTGTATCTACTGTGTATCGGATTCGCACATATAGGTCTCTTCATGTTTCCAGGTTGTTCGACACCAAATCTGTATCAAAACAGATTGACGTGGTGATTGGATGCGCCCAGACGGCCCTCAGTGAATGTGGTTACGAAAGAAATGGCAATGATCGTCGTAATATCAGAAGACTATTAGAAGAAAAGAGACAGTCACATGTATCTAATTTGAGGCAGAAATCACAAATATGCCAGCAGGGTAAAATTTCTATTTCAACAATGTTTCACATATATACATTATATTTTAGCCCTATTACTCTATAATGATTAAGATCTGGTTGGTCTATGTTTAACTGATAAAAAAGCAGAAAATATTACTTGTATACACAGTTTATATCAGATCATTTTAATACCCTTTCTGAAACATATTACCACCCCTTTGTGTCTGGACGGTATTCCGGGTGATCATTAACAGATATCCAAGGACCGCGAGAGATGAAACTTGCACCATGAAACAAGCCAGAGGCTGCTTTAGACCTACCGTCCATTAAAACTATATCTGGGATTGTGCTTAACATTTCTCTAACAGTTTAAGGCATGACTGAATATCCATCCTGTCTCTAAATTTATCCAGCAACCACGACTGTAGCACCAACCCCGACCTGTAACCCAGTTACCAGATACGAAGAGTGCTCACGTGACATCACGACGGCAATGGGACAAAAAGACCCTTGTCTGTGAGTATAGCCGTTATTTTCTTTGTACTCTGAATATTGCTGTTTTTCCATATTTCGAAGATAAGGACTGTATATTCTTATGACTTATGTAAATACTTTATTGGGAATATAAGTTCCTGAATGAAAGCCCTAAAAAAAATCCCAACTTTAATTTACTAGTGCAATTCATTTCTTCGTGGAAATAATTCATTATTTCCCACCTTGCAAAGATGAGTTAGCATTTTTCGAGTCCGATCTGTCATAATTAAATCAGCAATATATCAACTACGGTGAATCAGTAATCATCATGATAATAGCTTTACTGTTCCATCCATTGCTCGTAAACATACATAGTGATATCCGGAAATTTCCTCCACACACACACACACACACACAGAACTGCAAGTGAATTAATAAGCCATGTCTTAGCTTACACAAAAACGACAACTATTTAACTCTCATGAAGAATTTAGGTCCGATCGACCAAATGGAAACATCCCTGTGTTGTTCTCATATCTTGTCATCACATAGCTGGTTCGAAATCAAGATATTCACATACACAGGTCTGCAAGTGAATCGAAATTAACATGGCAAGTCCGAAATGTGGGATCACATGGCTACAAATGTACTCATTGGGTTTTAGTGATCATTTAACATCAACGAATAGAAATATACACATTCACTAGTCGCGAATAGTCCTAGCTTAAAAAATATCCACTTTATCAGAAATATTCATATATTCAAATTCAGATTCCTGGATTTTTCTCAGGGACGGGTGTAGAAAATCTGTGACCAAAAAGGGTTACTAATATAAATGTATTCTTTTCCAATCAAGAGGCTTTGCCAATTCTTTAAGAGATGTTGCTTAGACGCCAAGTACTGCTTAAAATTACAGTGATCCGTTTTGCTTATTGCCTATATAAATATATGATTTAAATCAATGAATAACTTCCAGATGAGGAATTAGTCGGACCAAGTAAGTTACCTCGAATCAAATTTGCCATTAAGCGTAAGTCCTGTCAAAAGCCCAAATTAAATGTGAATTCAGAACCCGATCATCTACAACATGTTCCTTACACCATATCCGCAAACTCCAATATTATATAGTAATACAAATGATTATTTCATTATTCTGTGTCCGTTATTTTACAAATATAGGATACTGTATCTACAGTGTACCTGATTCGCTCATATACGCCTCTTCATGCTTCCAGGTTGTTCGACACCAAATCTGTATCAGATCAGATAGACGTGGTGAATGGATGCGCCCAGACTGCCCTCAGAGAATGTGGTTACGAAAGAAATGGCAATGATCGTCGTAATATCAGAAGACTATTAGAAGAAAAGAGACAGTCACATGTATCTAATTTGAGGCAGAAATCACAAATATGCCAGCAGGGTAAAATTTTCTTTCAACAATGTTTCACATATATACATTATATTTCAGCCCTATTACTCTATAATCATAAAGATCTAGTTGGTCTATGTTTAACTGAAAAAAAAAGCAGAAAATATTACTTGTATACACAGTTTATATCAGATCATTTTAATACCCTTTCTGAAACATATTACCACCCCTTTGTGTCTGGACGGTATTCCGGGTGATCATTAACAGATATCCAAGGACCGCGAGAGATGAAACTTGCACCATGAAACAAGCCAGAGGCTGCTTTAGACCTACCGTCCATTAAAACTATATCTGGGATTGTTCTTAACATTTCTCTAACAGTTTAAGGCATGACTGAATATCCAGATCTTGCAAATAAGATATTCCATCCTGTCTCTAAATTTATCCAGCAACCACGACTGTAGCACTAACCCCGACCTGTAACCCAGTTACCAGATACGAGGAGTGCTCACGTGACATCACGACGGCACTGGGACAAAAAGACCCTTGTCTGTGAGTAAAGCCGTTATTTTCTTTGTACTCTGAATATTGCTATTTTTCCATATTTCGAAGATAAGGACTGTATATTCTTATGACTTATGTAAATACTTTATTGGGAATATAAGTTCCTGAATGAAAGCCCTAAAAAAAATCCCAACTTTAATTTACTAGTGCAATTCATTTCTTCGTGGAAATAATTCATCATTTCCCACCTTGCAAAGATGAGTTAGCATTTTCCGAGTCCGATCTGTCATAATTAAATCAGCAATATATCAACTACGGTGAATCAGTAATCATCATGATAATAGCTTTACTGTTCCATCCATTGCTCGTAAACATACATAGTGATATCCGGAAATTTCCTCCACACACACACACACACACACACAGAACTGCAAGTTAATTAATAAGCCATGTCTTAGCTTATACAAAAACGACAACTATTTAACTCTCATGGAGAATTTAGGTCCGATCGACCAAATGCAAACATCCCTGTGTTGTTCTCATATCTTGTCATCACATAGCTGGTTCGAAATCAAGATATTCACATACACATGTCTGCAAGTGAATCGAAATTTACATGGCAAGTCCGAAATGTGGGATCACATGGCTACAAATGTACTCATTGGGTTTTAGTGATCATTTAACATCAACGAATAGAAATATACACATTCACTAGTCGCGAATAGTCCTAGCTTAAAAAATATCCACTTTATCAGAAACATTCATATATTCAAATTCAGATTCCTGGATTTTTCTCAGGGACGGGTGTAGAAAATCTGTGACCAAAAGGGTTACTAATATAAATGTATTCTTTTCCATTCAAGAGGCTTTGCCAATTCTTAAAGAGATGTTGCTTAGACGCCAAGTACTGCTTGAAATTACAGTGATCCGTTTTGCTTATTGCCTATATAAATATATGATTTAAATCAATGAATGACTTCCAGATGAGGAATTAGTCGGACCGAGTAAGTTACCTCGAATCAAATTTGCCATTAAGCGTAAGTCCTGTCAAAAGCCCAAATTAAATGTGAATTCAGAACCCGATCATCTTCAACATGTTCCTTAGTAAACCATATCCGCAAACTCCCATATTATATAGTAATACAAGTGATTATTTCATTATTCTGTGTCCGTTATTTTACAAATATAGGATACTGTATCTACAGTGTACCTGATTTGCTCATATACGCCTCTTCATGCTTCCAGGTTGCTCGACACCAAATCTGTATCAGATCAGATAGACGTGGTGAATGGATGCGCCCAGACTGCCCTCAGAGAATGTGGTTACGAAAGAAATGGCAATGATCGTCGTAATATCAGAAGACTATTAGAAGAAAAGAGACAGTCACATGTATCTAATTTGAGGCAGAAATCACAAATATGCCAGCAGGGTAAAATTTCTATTTCAACAATGTTTCACATATATACATTATATTTTAGCCCTATTACTCTATAATGATTAAGATCTGGTTGGTCTATGTTTAACTGATAAAAAAGCAGAAAATATTACTTGTATACACAGTTTATATCAGATCATTTTAATACCCTTTCTGAAACATATTACCACCCCTTTGTGTCTGGACGGTATTCCGGGTGATCATTAACAGATATCCAAGGACCGCGAGAGATGAAACTTGCACCATGAAACAAGCCAGAGGCTGCTTTAGACCTACCGTCCATTAAAACTATATCTGGGATTGTGCTTAACATTTCTCTAACAGTTTAAGGCATGACTGAATATCCATCCTGTCTCTAAATTTATCCAGCAACCACGACTGTAGCACCAACCCCGACCTGTAACCCAGTTACCAGATACGAAGAGTGCTCACGTGATATCACGACGGCAATGGGACAAAAAGACCCTTGTCTGTGAGTATAGCCGTTATTTTCTTTGTACTCTGAATATTGCTGTTTTTCCATATTTCGAAGATAAGGACTGTATATTCTTATGACTTATGTAAATACTTTATTGGGAATATAAGTTCCTGAATGAAAGCCCTAAAAAAAATCCCAACTTTAATTTACTAGTGCAATTCATTTCTTCGTGGAAATAATTCATTATTTCCCACCTTGCAAAGATGAGTTAGCATTTTCCGAGTCCGATCTGTCATAATTAAATCAGCAATATATCAACTACGGTGAATCAGTAATCATCATGATAATAGCTTTACTGTTCCATCCATTGCTCGTAAACATACATAGTGATATCCGGAAATTTCCTCCACACACACACACACACACACACACAGAACTGCAAGTGAATTAATAAGCCATGTCTTAGCTTACACAAAAACGACAACTATTTAACTCTCATGGAGAATTTAGGTCCGATCGACCAAATGGAAACATCCCTGTGTTGTTCTCATATCTTGTCATCACATAGCTGGTTCGAAATCAAGATATTCACATACACAGGTCTGCAAGTGAATCGAAATTTACATGGCAAGTCCGAAATGTGGGATCACATGGCTACAAATGTACTCATTGGGTTTTAGTGATCATTTAACATCAACGAATAGAAATATACACATTCACTAGTCGCGAATAGTCCTAGCTTAAAAAATATCCACTTTATCAGAAATATTCATATATTCAAATTCAGATTCCTGGATTTTTCTCAGGGACGGGTGTAGAAAATCTGTGACCAAAAAGGGTTACTAATATAAATGTATTCTTTTCCAATCAAGAGGCTTTGCCAATTCTTTAAGAGATGTTGCTTAGACGCCAAGTACTGCTTAAAATTACAGTGATCCGTTTTGCTTATTGCCTATATAAATATATGATTTAAATCAATGAATGACTTCCAGATGAGGAATTAGTCGGACCAAGTAAGTTACCTCGAATCAAATTTGCCATTAAGCGTAAGTCCTGTCAAAAGCCCAAATTAAATGTGAATTCAGAACCCGATCATCTACAACATGTTCCTTACACCATATCCGCAAACTCCCATATTATATAGTAATACAAGTGATTATTTCATTATTCTGTGTCCGTTATTTTACAAATATAGGATACTGTATCTACAGTGTACCTGATTCGCTCATATACGCCTCTTCATGCTTCCAGGTTGTTCGACACCAAATATGTATCAGATCAGATAGACGTGGTGAATGGATGCGCCCAGACTGCCCTCAGAGAATGTGGTTACGAAAGAAATGGCAATGATCGTCGTAATATCAGAAGACTATTAGAAGAAAAGAGACAGTCACATGTATCTAATTTGAGGCAGAAATCACAAATATGCCAGCAGGGTAAAATTTTCTTTCAACAATGTTTCACATATATACATTATATTTTAGCCCTATTACTCTATAATCATGAAGATCTAGTTGGTCTATGTTTAACTGAAAAAAAAGCAGAAAATATTACTTGTATACACAGTTTATATCAGATCATTTTAATACCCTTTCTGAAACATATTACCACCCCTTTGTGTCTGGACGGTATTCCGGGTGATCATTAACATATATCCAAGGACCGCGAGAGATGAAACTTGCACCATGAAACAAGCCAGAGGCTGCTTTAGACCTACCGTCCATTAAAACTATATCTGGGATTGTTCTTAACATTTCTCTAACAGTTTAAGGCATGACTGAATATCCAGATCTTGCAAATAAGATATTCCATCCTGTCTCTAAATTTATCCAGCAACCACGACTGTAGCACCAACCCCGACCTGTAACCCAGTTACCAGATACGAAGAGTGCTCACGTGACATCACGACGGCACTGGGACAAAAAGACCCTTGTCTGTGAGTATAGCCGTTATTTTCTTTGTACTCTGAATATTGCTATTTTTCCATATTTCGAAGATAAGGACTGTATATTCTTATGACTTATGTAAATACTTTATTGGGAATATAAGTTCCTGAATGAAAGCCCTAAAAAAAATCCCAACTTTAATTTACTAGTGCAATTCATTTCTTCGTGGAAATAATTCATTATTTCCCACCTTGCAAAGATGAGTTAGCATTTTCCGAGTCCGATCTGTCATAATTAAATCAGCAATATATCAACTACGGTGAATCAGTAATCATCATGAAAATAGCTTTACTGTTCCATCCATTGCTCGTAAACATACATAGTGATATCCGGAAATTTCCTCCACACACACACACACACACAGAACTGCAAGTGAATTAATAAGCCATGTCTTAGCTTATACAAAAACGACAAATATTTAACTCTCATGGAGAATTTAGGTCCGATCGACCAAATGCAAACATCCCTGTGTTGTTCTCATATCTTGTCATCACATAGCTGGTTCGAAATCAAGATATTCACATACACAGGTCTGCAAGTGAATCGAAATTTACATGGCAAGTCCAAAATGTGGGATCACATGGCTACAAATGTACTCATTGGGTTTAAGTGATCATTTAACGTCAACGAATAGAAATATACACATTCACTAGTCGCGAATAGTCCTAGCTTAAAAAATATCCACTTTATCAGAAATATTCATATATTCAAATTCAGATTCCTGGATTTTTCTCAGGGACGGGTGAAGAAAATCTGTGACCAAAAAGGGTTACTAATATAAATGTATTCTTTTCCAATCAAGAGGCTTTGCCAATTCTTAAAGAGATGTTGCTTAGACGCCAAGTACTGCTTAAAATTACAGTGATCCGTTTTGCTTATTGCCTATATAAATATATGATTTAAATCAATGAATGACTTCCAGATGAGGAATTAGTCGGACCAAGTAAGTTACCTCGAATCAAATTTGCCATTAAGCGTAAGTCCTGTCAAAAGCCCAAATTAAATGTGAATTCAGAACCCGATCATCTACAACATGTTCCTTACACCATATCCGCAAACTCCCATATTATATAGTAATACAAGTGATTATTTCATTATTCTGTGTCCGTTATTTTACAAATATAGGATACTGTATCTACAGTGTACCTGATTCGCTCATATACGCCTCTTCATGCTTCCAGGTTGTTCGACACCAAATCTGTATCAGATCAGATAGACGTGGTGAATGGATGCGCCCAGACTGCCCTCAGAGAATGTGGTTACGAAAGAAATGGCAATGATCGTCGTAATATCAGAAGACTATTAGAAGAAAAGAGACAGTCACATGTATCTTATTTGAGGCAGAAATCACAAATATGCCAGCAGGGTAAAATTTCTCTTTCAACAATGTTTCACATATATACATTATATTTCAGCCCTATTACTCTATAATCATTAAGATCTGGTTGGTCTATGTTTAACTGAAAAAAAGCAGAAAATATTACTTGTATACACAGTTTATATCAGATCATTTTAATACCCTTTCTGAAACATATTACCACCCCTTTGTGTCTGGACGGTATTCCGGGTGATCATTAACAGATATCCAAGGACCGCGAGAGATGAAACTTGCACCATGAAACAAGCCAGAGGCTGCTTTAGACCTACCCTCCATTAAAACTATATCTGGGATTGTTCTTAACATTTCTCTAACAGTTTAAGGCATGACTGAATATCCAGATCTTGCAAATAAGATATTCCATCCTGTCTCTAAATTTATCCAGCAATCACGACTGTAGCACCAACCCCGACCTGTAACCCAGTTACCAGATACGAAGAGTGCTCACGTGACATCACGACGGCACTGGGACAAAAAGACCCTTGTCTGTGAGTATAGCCGTTATTTTCTTTGTACTCTGAATATTGCTATTTTTCCATATTTCGAAGATAAGGACTGTATATTCTTATGACTTATGTAAATACTTTATTGGGAATATAAGTTCCTGAATGAAAGCCCTAAAAAAAATCCCAACTTTAATTTACTAGTGCAATTCATTTCTTCGTGGAAATAATTCATTATTTCCCACCTTGCAAAGATGAGTTAGCATTTTCCGAGTCCGATCTGTCATAATTAAATCAGCAATATATCAACTACGGTGAATCAGTAATCATCATGAAAATAGCTTTACTGTTCCATCCATTGCTCGTAAACATACATAGTGATATCCGGAAATTTCCTCCACACACACACACACACACAGAACTGCAAGTGAATTAATAAGCCATGTCTTAACTTACACAAAAACGACAACTATTTAACTCTCATGGAGAATTTAGGTCCGATCGACCAAATGAAAACATCCCTGTGTTGTTCTCATATCTTGTCATCACATAGCTGGTTCGAAATCAAGATATTCACATACAGAGGTCTGCAAGTGAATCGAAATTTACATGGCAAGTCCGAAATGTGGGATCACATGGCTACAAATGTACTCATTGGGTTTTAGTGATAATTTAACATCAACGAATAGAAATATACACATTCACTAGTCGCGAATAGTCCTAGCTTAAAAAATATCCACTTTATCAGAAATATTCATATATTCAAATTCAGATTCCTGGATTTTTCTCAGGGACGGATGTAGAAAATCTGTGACCAAAAAGGGTTACTAATATAAATGTATTCTTTTCCAATCAAGAGGCTTTGCCAATTCTTAAAGAGATGTTGCTTAGACGCCAAGTACTGCTTAAAATTACAGTGATCCGTTTTGCTTATTGCCTATATAAATATATGATTTAAATCAATGAATGACTTCCAGATGAGGAATTAGTCGGACCAAGTAAGTTACCTCGAATCAAATTTGCCATTAAGCGTAAGTCCTGTCAAAAGCCCAAATTAAATGTGAATTCAGAACCCGATCATCTACAACATGTTCCTTACACCATATCCGCAAACTCCCATATTATATAGTAATACAAGTGATTATTTCATTATTCTGTGTCCGTTATTTTACAAATATAGGATACTGTATCTACAGTGTACCTGATTCGCTCATATACGCCTCTTCATGCTTCCAGGTTGTTCGACACCAAATCTGTATCAGATCAGATAGACGTGGTGAATGGATGCGCCCAGACTGCCCTCAGAGAATGTGGTTACGAAAGAAATGGCAATGATCGTCGTAATATCAGAAGACTATTAGAAGAAAAGAGACAGTCACATGTATCTAATTTGAGGCAGAAATCACAAATATGCCAGCAGGGTAAAATTTTCTTTCAACAATGTTTCACATATATACATTATATTTTAGCCCTATTACTCTATAATCATGAAGATTTAGTTGGTCTATGTTTAACTGAAAAAAAAAGCAGAAAATATTACTTGTATACACAGTTTATATCAGATCATTTTAATACCCTTTCTGAAACATATTACCACCCCTTTGTGTCTGGACGGTATTCCGGGTGATCATTAACATATATCCAAGGACCGCGAGAGATGAAACTTGCACCATGAAACAAGCCAGAGGCTGCTTTAGACCTACCGTCCATTAAAACTATATCTGGGATTGTTCTTAACATTTCTCTAACAGTTTAAGGCATGACTGAATATCCAGATCTTGCAAATAAGATATTCCATCCTGTCTCTAAATTTATCCAGCAACCACGACTGTAGCACCAACCCCGACCTGTAACCCAGTTACCAGATACGAAGAGTGCTCACGTGACATCACGACGGCACTGGGACAAAAAGACCCTTGTCTGTGAGTATAGCAGTTATTTTCTTTGTACTCTGAATATTGCTATTTTTCCATATTTCGAAGATAAGGACTGTATATTCTTATGACTTATGTAAATACTTTATTGGGAATATAAGTTCCTGAATGAAAGCCCTAAAAAAAAATCCCAACTTTAATTTACTAGTGCAATTCATTTCTTCGTGGAAATAATTCATTATTTCCCACCTTGCAAAGATGAGTTAGCATTTTCCGAGTCCGATCTGTCATAATTAAATCAGCAATATATCAACTACGGTGAATCAGTAATCATAATGATAATAGCTTTACTGTTCCATCCATTGCTCGTAAACATACATAGTGATATCCGGAAATTTCCTCCACACACACACACACACACAGAACTGCAAGTGAATTAATAAGCCATGTCTTAGCTTACACAAAAACGACAACTATTTAACTCTCATGGAGAATTTAGGTCCGATCGACCAAATGCAAACATCCCTGTTTTGTTCTCATATCTTGTCATCACATAGCTGGTTCGAAATCAAGATATTCACATACAGAGGTCTGCAAGTGAATCGAAATTTACATGGCAAGTCCGAAATGTGGGATCACATGGCTACAAATGTACTCATTGGGTTTTAGTGATCATTTAACATCAACGAATAGAAATATACACATTCACTAGTCGCGAATAGTCCTAGCTTAAAAAATATCCACTTTTCAGAAATATTCATATATTCAAATTCAGATTCCTGGATTTTTCTCAGGGACGGGTGTAGAAAATCTGTGACCAAAAAGGGTTACTAATATAAATGTATTCTTTTCCAATCAAGAGGCTTTGCCAATTCTTAAAGAGATGTTGCTTAGACGCCAAGTACTGCTTAAAATTACAGTGATCCGTTTTGCTTATTGCCTATATAAATATATGATTTAAATCAATGAATGACTTCCAGATGAGGAATTAGTCGGACCAAGTAAGTTACCTCGAATCAAATTTGCCATTAAGCGTAAGTCCTGTCAAAAGCCCAAATTAAATGTGAATTCAGAACCCGATCATCTACAACATGTTCCTTACACCATATCCGCAAACTCCCATATTATATAGTAATACAAGTGATTATTTCATTATTCTGTGTCCGTTATTTTACAAATATAGGATACTGTATCTACAGTGTACCTGATTCGCTCATATACGCCTCTTCATGCTTCCAGGTTGTTCGACACCAAATATGTATCAGATCAGATAGACGTGGTGAATGGATGCGCCCAGACTGCCCTCAGAGAATGTGGTTACGAAAGAAATGGCAATGATCGTCGTAATATCAGAAGACTATTAGAAGAAAAGAGACAGTCACATGTATCTAATTTGAGGCAGAAATCACAAATATGCCAGCAGGGTAAAATTTTCTTTCAACAATGTTTCACATATATACATTATATTTTAGCCCTATTACTCTATAATCATGAAGATCTAGTTGGTCTATGTTTAACTGAAAAAAAAGCAGAAAATATTACTTGTATACACAGTTTATATCAGATCATTTTAATACCCTTTCTGAAACATATTACCACCCCTTTGTGTCTGGACGGTATTCCGGGTGATCATTAACATATATCCAAGGACCGCGAGAGATGAAACTTGCACCATGAAACAAGCCAGAGGCTGCTTTAGACCTACCGTCCATTAAAACTATATCTGGGATTGTTCTTAACATTTCTCTAACAGTTTAAGGCATGACTGAATATCCAGATCTTGCAAATAAGATATTCCATCCTGTCTCTAAATTTATCCAGCAACCACGACTGCAGCACCAACCCCGACCTGTAACCCAGTTACCAGATACGAAGAGTGCTCACGTGACATCACGACGGCACTGGGACAAAAAGACCCTTGTCTGTGAGTATAGCCGTTATTTTCTTTGTACTCTGAATATTGCTGTTTTTCCATATTTCGAAGATAAGGACTGTATATTCTTATGACTTATGTAAATACTTTATTGGGAATAAAAGTTCCTTAATGAATGCCGTTAATAAAAACTGCCAACCTTAATTAACTAGACTAGTTAGCATTTTCCGAGTCCGATCAGTCATAATTAAATCAGCCATACATCAACTACGGTGAATCAGTAATCATCATGATTACAGCTTCACTGTTCAATTCATTGCTCATAAAAATACATAATGGTATAAAGAAAAATCGTCCACACACAGAATTCCAAGCGAATTAATAAGCCATATCTTAGGTTAAATTCAAAACACAACTGTTTAACCATGATAGAGAAATTAGGTCCGATTGATGAAATATAAACTTCCCAGTGTTGAGAAACAACCAACAACAACTGTGTAACCATGAAAGGTGAAGGTAGGTCCGATCCATGTAATGTAAACTTTCCTGTGTTGTAGTTATATCTTTGAAACACAAAGAATGAAGTTATTACATGTACAGGTACCTGTAAGAGAATCGAAAATTTTATGCCATGTCAGAAATGCAGGATAACGTGGCTGCAGACGAATCATGCGTCTTTATATAGCATTAAATATCAAGGGATACAAAAAATCCATTAACTCTTTTGGTGGATAGTCAACGCTCAAAACCTGCACTTGAACAGAAATATTAAATTCAAATAGTCAAATTAAGATTAGTCAATGAGATTGATGTAGAACATCTGTCACCAAGAAGGGTTACTACTACATGTTTTCTTTTGCACTCAGCCGCCAACATACAGCCCAACATTAGACAGAGTCTTTCCTTTGATTTCTTGAATTAATTCACAAAACAAACTGACTTGTCGATGAGAAACTGGTCGGATCGTCCTATGTTACCTCTAAACAAATTTGCCATTCAGGGTAATTCCTGTCACACATCCAAAATAATATGTGAAGTTTGATACCCAATGAACTACAAAGTGTACCTTAGTGTACCACATCCGCAAACTCAAATATTATTTACAAATACCAGTTTTTATTTCATCATTCTGTGTCCGTTATTCTACAATTAAAGGGTGCTCAATTGACATTACGAGGACGCTCCAACAAAACTACTCCTGTCTGTGAGTATGGCTGTTCTTGCTTACGGTGGTGTTAATATTGCAGGTTTTCCCTACTTCCAAAGATAAGGATAAATTTTGTCTGTTGTGTTCATATAAATATTTTTTTAATTATAAATACCCATATAATAGCACTTGATAACAATTTCAACCTCAATCAGTTAATGGCATTAAATTAGAAACGGAAAAAATATATCTTGCTACCACCAGCAACCACCACATATGGACAGGTACTATGAACAGTATTTTTTATAGCTTTAATGGCATCTTACGTATATTTTGAAGGTATCATCAATTTTAGCATACAATAAATATTACCCACAATATAAAGTTTGATTTTATAAATAATACCAATAAATGGTTATCCCTGCCTCTGTTGAATTAGAGTTTCTGTCTGCTCGATGTTTTCTTCCCCCCGTATGCAATTGTAAAGATCTTGCGCCTATACAAAGTAACTGATATAGTAATTGGTATGTACATTTGTAGGTTACTACACGCAAGGTTGCGAAAGAAAACCCTCAAGGAACACTGAAAATGAATATCGCGAATATTTATTCTCGCAAATATAAAGCCATCCACGCTAATTCCAGAGCCCTATGTAGATATAGCTAAAATAAATAGGCTTGATCTTATGGTAAAAGATGATATTTATAGTGCATCGTAGCCTGGAATCCTGCAGAACAGTACGTCAAATGATCGATATAGTCATTTCATATTTCAGAGGCTGCCGCAGAAAAGAAGTGCAATCTCGTCATACTTCCGGAATAGTTTACATAAGTCTTTTCATGCTTTTAGGGTGTTCGTGACACGATCTCTGTCAGATCTGTTAATTTTGTTAGACGGATGCATTCAGACTGCCCTCAGTGAATGTGGTTATGACAGTGGTGGAGATGATTATCCAAATATTAGGAGAATATTACAGGAAACAAGACAGAGACATGGGTCCAGTTTGGAGCAAAAATCACAACTTTGCACCCAAGGTTGGTTTAATAAACATACACCGCAACACAATCCGTCTACGCACATATGCATACACTTTAAGTCCACCCCTGAACATTGCTCACACAAGCCAAACCAGAAATCTCCCTCCTCGAATCGGGATGCTAACGTTTTTGCATTTACTTACTCCGCCCAAAGTCCTAGGTTCATTCGTGCATAAGTGGCCGTTTACATGTATTTCTTGATGACGTTCCTAAATCCGGACAATGTTCCACACACATACCCATTTAATCCATTTATTTTAGTCCATACCCGATATCCCCTGTAAATTTTTTCTTGAGATTCCGCTATGTAATTGCACGAGTTATGTTTTGAACAAACAAACAAGCACAAACACGCATACGAATGGGGATGAACGCATAACCTCCTGGCCGCAGCAATTAATTGATACCAACAGTCATAGTTTCATTGATAACTCGATAAAAGACAATCCCCGTGTAACGTTAGTGGTAAGATGGTAACTAAACAGCGTGTGTTTAGTAAACATGCAATATACTCATAATTACCTGGACGCCTGGCATAAACACGCAAGTGCGCAATGAAGCGTGTTCGCTGAATCGAGGCCGAGTGTGTGTTAACATATATCTATCATTTAATTAAATTAATATCATACCTAATTAATGAAACAACTGAAAATGAATATTCCTTCATTCCTCCAATCTGGGTACCACCACAACATTAATTACGGCAAATAAGTTCTCGTTCTAAGTGATAATCAACCTTCAATCAAGAATACCACTCTACCGACGCCAAGTGGAGAGTGAAAAGGGTGGCGAAACACCTTATCTGTTAGGTCTGTGGCCGACTGTGAATGCACATGATACTGTTCTAACACCGCCTTGGGCTCTACCTGCCAAGTTTCAGTATGAAGTCAGGTGAAATATTAACTTCAACGACAGACGTCTTACCCGTAGGTCTAAAACAGTTTGCAGTAAGACCCCGATCTCCTTAACCTGCCATGTTGACTCCTCAAGAAATTTCAATAACTGAAGCACTACCTTAAGCATTATATGTCTTGTGTAAAGTTAAAAGTAACGGTCCATTAGAACTTTTCCTGTGCTTAGAAGTTTTCTAGGTGTAACACACAACTTCCTAAGGTTTTAAGCAATGTTGCAGGAGTACACTCGCACTGCACGTATACGCAAGATGTTTCTGGACCTATGTTTCCCTGCACCAAACGTAGACCATACTTCTTCTGCAGATAACGTACTACAGCAATATCACGTAAATGTCCTGTAAATCAGCTTTAGTCATGCAACCAGATTCGAATTCTTATGACACTTTAAATAATTTCTCAAAACATTTTCCAGTTCTAGATATGACATTGTATTCTGACAAATACGTTCTCTGTATACCTATTATACCCGAGTCACCAAGTCTCAAATCATTTGGAAGTCTAGTAAGGCGAACACCGTATCAACAGATCGATATTTACTCTTGCAAATAAAAGTACAGCAAACTTGACAATCATATGCAGGATTTTCTACAATTGTACGGTGATACTCACCCACTGATTCTGGCATATAACGCCGAAGATCATTTAGGTCACACTTGTCGTTTTCTTATGACACTACAGGATAAAGGTCACAAGGTTCAGTCGAAGATATATCCAGACTTCTTGTTTCAGATACGGCACCACATACCAGTGGTCACCGCAGCATGATTATCAGATTCAGTATGAGACAAATGTTCTGCTCAAAAATATACACCCGATTAATTGCCCAACAAATATATTTTTATTCCAAGCAATATAATGTTTAATATAGTGTCTCCGTCAAGTTTGTCTGCTGCATTGCCATAATCCTACCAAGCAACATGACAATAAGAAAATTACGGATGGCGATATATAGATGTCGCAACCCTAAGATAGGAACCTGTCAGTATATATTGTTTCGGGTGATAAACAATTTATTTATTACTTACAAGCACATATATTAGGAGGAACGCAGCATATGGGCTGCATCATCATCGCAGAAAATGACAAGTTGTTTTCTGACTGGCTGACAGATACGGTCCCACGTGACAAGTCGCAATGATTCACGGAACACGCCCAAATCACTCCATATTCCAGGTATATATTTCTGATTGATCCTTCTCGAACTCATTGTTACTAGGTAGACCTGTACGTATCCAATATCGAGGGTGGACCTTTACTTTTCCCGTGGAATAGAAAAACAACATTTAATCGGAAATTAAAGATGATTCTATGGGGAGGTATTCTGATTATTTCATTAGCTGGTAAGTTCATTTTATTCAGTTTGTAATAAAAGGTGCAGTTTTATTAGATATATTAAAAATACTAATTTTTTCCGAATAAGCCAAAAAAATTATTGAAGAATATTTGCTTCATAAATAAAGTGGAAACACAATGAAAAATGCCCGTTTTCATTATAACTATGTATAGTTATACAATAAAAAATCACAAAATAATAATGATATAGCAATCTCATATACATGTGTGTTTAAAGGAGGCTTCGATGTTGATTTTATTATTCTGTTAATCAAGTGCTGATACTGAATTCAAATTCTAATTCAAATGACCTTACTAGATCTTTATGATAAACAGGTAATGATACAAATTAATATATTTGTACATTATTCTTATATAGATCAGTATTAACCGTTTTCCTTTATTTCTTGCACCAAGGCATGCACATTTTCTTTTGAATGAATAACGATCTTTTAAATCACTCATTAAAATCGGCTAAGTATTAGACTTTAATTTTGATTGATATTCAAAAGATATCTACCACTTAGTCATAGTGTCCTGTCGGACATTAACCATCAATTCACAGATTATATCATTCTACCGGTACAACCAAAATTTCGAAATTCCACCTGCGACATCCGCGTTTAAGTGTGTAAGCAAAATGGCGTGGAAAATGAGCAATTAACCTGTCATGGTTCGATATGGGTGTGAGGTTGCGACACGTAAGTACTACGAGGAAACCGTGCCGCAGAGAGAGTTTTATGGCAAAGGTTACAAGTGGAGTAACGCTTTTTCTATCCACGCTCCTTTCCTCAAATTAAGTAGGATAAACAAGTTCTGGTGTGCTATAACGAGATAAGATTATCGATTACTATGATGTGAATTTTCATTATTTTTCAAGCAAGACGAACACTATATCTGTATCACAAGGAAAATTTTGAAAAGATTTAAATGATACTTTAGGGCGAATTTAGTATGATTTAAACCAGCTCCATTAATTTAAGTCACACTGTGCGACAGACATGGTTATTAAAAATGCACTTTAAAAATATCAACAATCTCTTGCCGAAAATCAATATCTTCAAGTACTGAGATAACCTGCCCTAATGTTAAAATAATCGAACACCAAAGTTAAGACGATAATCAGGGGCGTCGATTAACATTTATTTATATTTATATATCCCAATAATATCGATCATCTATCAACATTCTACCTCAGAATCAAAATTTACATGTCTCAAGTATATATATATTTATATATATATATATATATATATATATATATAAAATAAGGTCATCCACATATATATACTCTAATCCAGGCCCATATTGTACAGTCTTATAGTATGCTGAGGTGTGGTGGCTTGAGAGTTTAAAATAATTCATAACTCATCAGTTAACGCTATTTGGTCGAGCAGAACGGTATATATCTTGACAAAGTCTATCATTCTAATTACTGATATATTTTAATTCCAGTATATAAATAAATTATGGCCCTTTCAACAGCAAGGGGATGGTCAAATTTATCATTCCCCCTTGCTAAAAGTTGGGAGATGAATATATACCAACCTCAGTACGGACGCCTCAGGCGATCATTGATATCAATATAACTTCTGTATCAGCTAGCCCTAAATAACACAGTGCATGCATATAACGACAAAGGTACCAGGATATATTTTAACGTGCAGCCGACCATTATTTGTGCAGTTGTAAGTGGTTGTGCAGTTGTAATTATTGATTCGTGCAGTCTTAATATTAAAAATTCTTCCATTCACATACTGGAAAGCCACTTTAATGCACACCAGTGAATAATTTAATTTCACTGATCAGTTATGTTAAGGCTATACACTTTATAACTGGTTCTTGTATGAGTTTGCAAACAATCTGTTATATGTCCCACTATAATTAATAATCCATATTCATTTTATTCATATAGATTTGATGAATAAGCTATATATACAAACTCGAGGACATCTGGTAATGTTTCAACCTTTATAATTGGGCTTTGCAGGTCACATTTTATGCTGACGGGGATTGATTCTGGGGAAGTTCTGTCATTTCCTTAAAATACACCCTGAGAGATACATGTATTGCCAAGATATGCGGCTTGTCTATCATGGTGAAATATAAAAAATATGGATCCATATTTTATTTAACTTCACTATACGTCATAAAATGACGTTGAATAATAAGCTGATTGTCAGCCTAAACTGTTATACCGTGACAGGTAACGTGCGAACCGCCGAAAAGGAAACCAACAAAAGTATGATGTAACTGGGTTAATGACAGACGGAACTCTACATGTACGTCACACATGTCACAAACGCCCATACATAGATCAGTTATACTGACATTGTATCACTTAATGATAGAGCCAAGAGTTTTTGTCACACATTACTCACAACAAATATAGGACATTCTCATGAAACTTTGTGACGCACGCCATGTATGTTTTACAATTGTACATTAATTATTCTAATTTTCCATGAGATCGTCAATTCTGATTTTTGGTTTATGTCTTAAATAACATATGACGCATCAACATGAAAGTTTTAATAGACACGTAAACTGAAACATTAACCTGAAACAATTAATGATGCCTAATATTAATTCCTTTGAAATGAGACATTCTAAATTAAACTTTAAACTTTACCTATTCTGTCCACCATCCTGTGCCTAGGTTCGGCTGAGCTGGATTAAAAAGTGGAAATATCAGAAAGAAGGAACTAACATTAACTGTTTTAATTCTCTAAACTGCTCTTAACTGAGAATTCATTCAGATTATTGCAATGTTGCGATTTTATTGCAACAGATCGCGCATTCCACATGCTAGACAAGTCATTAAGGGGGTTCCCTCATGTGCCTCAGTTCGACTGTTTATGCCTTATGCATCAGCGAATCTGGGGGTGCTTCCTGTGAGCCGGAACCAGCTAAGCCATAGCGATATTTATATCTATACCTTTGTCACAATGCAAGCCCTACAAATTTGCCCCAGCGACCCTCGGTTCCTTTAACTTTTCACAGACTGGCGGTTGAAAGGGTTTCGGCTTGATAATTAATTATATTCTAATTTTGGAGGGCCTTTTTTGGTCTCTGGCGACTTGGAACAACATTCATGTGTTGCTTTTGTGAAGAACGGCAAAAGCAGTCATACAAAAAAAAATGCACGGCAATGGTCATCCATACCATTTTTAACGTTACCACTAATCTCAGCCCGTAATCTGAGCACTGTTCTACGATCCTACGATCGAGGAATTAATACAGATGAGGAAAATGTGAATATAAAAAATAATTCTGAAAAACTATCTCCACGAAACAACTGCTATAGTTCTGTCACGTATTGGCTATCATAATTCCTGGGAGCCCGAGAGAGGGCAGCAACTATAGTTGGTCCAAAAACAACGAAGTAAGGCTCATCACTGGTGCATCATACAAGGAATACATGTGTGATATACTCCTCGATGTAAGGCAGAAAACTGCATTTAAGCCAAGTCTTCACCTGCCACACCTGTATACTTTATGTGAATTCTTGCTTACTCTTGGTATTAATAATCGGTTGGTTATTTCTGTAACGAAAAGCTCCTATAATGGATCTGCGATCGATCTAAGAACTTGTTTATCTACAATCTGTTTGAAAACAGGGTTAATGTAAATGAAGGTGATTGGTTGTTCAAAAGTAGAAAGGTCATTAGTTGCAAATGGTCATTTGTAAAACTTTGGTTCCTCTGACTTGCCGTCAGAGTCCTTGTAGTATGTGTTTTTTCGGATTATCATGACGGGAACCACGCTTGTTACAAACGTGAGATATAAACGAAACGAGCAGCCTGTATACAGTATGATCACAGTCCTCTAGCTTATGAAAGGTTCAAGGATTAACATTATTTAATAGACATCAGATGTCGTAATAATAATAATCTTTTGGATCTTAGCAACTATACAGAGAACTAATTTTGTCACTGGATAACAATACATCAAACGTTTGCTCTTTATATCAACCCCTTCAAGCCTTAAGATCATGAGCTGACCAATGGAATCTTGATATCTGAATGATGTCGCACCATGAAAGTAAAAGAATCCTGTTAGGGATTCCAGACCGTGTGTGTGGCATGCATCAGTTTCAATTTACCAAAATCCGCCCTCTACATCGTATATTTATACAGAAAATCCTTACACTTTATGTTTCGATACACAGGTGTGACCACGGCCAGTTCGTCAGAGAAATGTAAACCAGTGAAGAAATTCGACGAGTGCGTAAAAGATCTCAGCAAACAGCTGAAACGGAATGATGCATGTATGTAAGTACTTATATACACAGTAAAACCTCGAATATCCGAATAGTTTGAGGATATAAAATTTGTTCGGATAATTGATGCTGATTATATGCAAGGTAAAACCTTTTCAATAAGCATACTACCGGTACGATTGAGTATATCAACGTTTCAATATACTAATCCTGGAAGTAATGGTACGACATTGTCTTATTTTCTTATTTTTATATATTTTATTTAAATTTTTTCGGGGAAAGGAGGTCCCGAGATTTTAAGGCACATATTTTATACATATCTTATTTGTTCATGTTGTGATATGTGCCAGCACTACCATGTCAACCGAACACGCACCATTACATTTCACCACATGCAGATAATAAGAATATGGCACGATGTAAAATCTTGTCATGATAGGCAAATATTTTTACATAGCAGGAATTGATAAAATATTACATAACCCTTCAATGTTTGAGAAAGATTCCAACCTCTTCGGGCGCTCCGATAGCCTACGTCTTACCTCCAAATTTTGGGCTTGGTGCCCCCGACTCTCCTATTTTTATCCAAAACAGTTCAAGATACGTGGCTGTATTTATTTTCAGATATAACATCTACAAAAGTCCTGAAGTCTAGACTCTTTTGTGCCCTTTCTTCTCGGAGTATATTATTTTTGTATCGTAACAAGGCCAAGAAATTAGAAATTTTGCAGCTAATTTTCTAACGGTCCGAAACCAAAATTTTTCATCCTAACAGTCTAAAAAAAATAATTGAAACAACATGTCTTTGCCTGGCTACAGATTTAATATTATTTGAGTGATAATGTCAATTTAGTATTTAATTATGCTAGGCATACATGAAAATAAAACAATAGGGTTTTTTAAAACCAATGGGCATAATAGCTAGAGCCAACCAGAGCAAGCGAAACCATTCACTTGTGTATTTAAGTATTGAGATCTTTCAGTCATGTGAATAAATTAGGATTATGTTACCTTGATTCTTGCAGGTTATTCCAGACACGTTCCTTAACGGAGCTGTCCGGTGACGTGGACGGGTGTGTGGCGTCTGTCTTGAGTCAGTGTGGTTACGACAGTGATGATGGTGATGATGATGCATGGCGTAGTTATCTTAGGCAGCTTAATAGCAGCAGACGGACACTAAAGGAAGACTTGCTGCAGGCATCACTTAATTGCGTCTCAAGTACGTTTATATATATATTTATGTTCTAGCGTACCGAATTACTTCATGTGACGTAGTTTTCTACTGTACATAGCGGCGTCCCCCCTGTTGTTTAGTACATGCGGGGGTTTAAATTAAAATCTCCGACGTTCGATCTCGAGTACTAAAACCATATTTTCGATTTTTGTATCGTACGTTCAGCTAGTCTACATGATTAAACAGTATTTCACTCAATGGACCCACGATTTCCAAACTATTGTCGGAAAGGTGAAGCTCCAAAGACAAAGTCTTTCCTTGAAATGTAACAAGTTTTGATTTTAAAGTTTGACATTTGAGACAAGTATAACTGGTTGTTCTAAGGTGCCTAACATGAAGATGTTCGTTTTAAGTTAAAACAACCTGTCGTATAAAGGTGTACAGATACAAGCAGAAAGTAACATGAAGCTTGTCCAAGATAGGCTGATTCTTTTACGCAATGGATAATATCTTTGATATTTCAATTCATGACTGTATATAAGTGCATCTGAGGGTAACAAATTATTGAGTATATTTTACCTATACAGCAACGACCACGGAAGCACCAACCACCCCGACCTGTAACCCCGTGACGAGATATATACAGTGCGCACGTGTCGTCACCGGATCTTTAGGTCAAAGCGACGTATGTCTGTAAGTACACGTTATTACTGTTGTGTTCTTATTTAAGGATTACTCAGGTTTGTAAGTGAGTACAGTGGATCCAAACAAATACGACCACTTTGGAGACTATCTACAGTGGTCGTAATCAGCGGGGGTCGTATTTGTGAAATTCTAGGGTACCTGGATCATATACATTATATACAAAAAAAAGTTGTTATAATATTATTAAATGTTTGCAGAAATTATGGTAGGGCTTCATGGCAGTATTTATAAAAAAATCTTATTATATTAAGTCTGAAGATGTCAGATGATTTTTGGAATTATCATGATTTAAAAATTAGTTTAGCGTGGGAATTGTTTTTGCTGTTATAGTGGTAATTCTCATAGCACTGGAGTTTGTGTAACCTATTCCATAATTTAAGTGTGATAAAATGAGTGTATCATAAAGAATTTATAATGCACGGCCGTGAAGATAATTTTTTAATTGATAATGTTTTAATTTATTGAGGATTCCAATTTTCTTTTATAATTTGGTTTTATTTTTGTTTTTCCATTTCATATGTCCATTTAATGTTATTCCTAAAAAGTTGATATCTCACGCCATATCTAAACGTACCTGTTCAGTCAAAATGCAGAATCCAACCGCCACAGTTTTATCAATTTATTAATAGAGAGTATCAAATAGAAATAAATAGATATACCTATTTTTTTTTTATATCACACCCCAATATAGGTCATACTGATCTTATTTCAGGTCTCCTATGAGATTTTTATACCCTCTGAGAATAAGCAGTATTGTGATCCTAGCCCAAACGATAATATATGATTACGATTTGTGTCCCGCTAACGGACGGACAAACAGATGGACTGCCAGACGGCACTACGGAAGGATGACCGACAAAGGTTGATCGCCTTAGCTAAGCATGACTGAAAGTCAGCTGAGCTAAAAATGATTAGCTGTCGATCAATTTCGATTGGCAGTTGCTTCGCTGAAAGAATCGTCAAATTCGCTATTTCACACGAGTCTCTTCATATTTTAGGTTGTTCGAGACGCGTTCTGTGTCGGATCTGTTAAGTACGTTGGACGGATGTGTCCAGGCTGCCCTCAGTGAATGTGGTTATGACAGTGACGGAAACATTCATCCTATTATTAGAAGATTTTTACAGGAAACAAGACAGAGACATGAGACCAGTTTGGTGCAAAAATCACAACTTTGTGCCCAGGGTAAGCTTCAAACACACACATATGCATACACACACAATGTTCGCCCCTGCGCATCGTCACCATTGTACAAACTAAAAATCTGGATCCTGAGGAATGCAAGCCTCCGCGATGCCAACAAAATCCTGTTTGCATTAACTTATTTGATCCATATTCCAAGGTTTTATTCGTGCATAACTGGCCGTACAATTGTGCATTCATGTATTCCTTGATTACGTTCCTGATTTCGGATCATGCGCCGGATTAACACCAACATTTCATCGATTATTTATATAAATACACGCCAGATCCGTCTTTGCACATCGCTACCCTAAAACTAAATGATTGATATTAACAGACATACGTTCATTGATAACTGGATACCAAACAATCCACGTGTAACGTACGTTAGTGGCAAGATGGTAACAACACAGGGCATTTGATTAAACATGCAACATATTCAGAAGTTCTCGGACGCCCGGCATAAACACGCACGTGCGCAATGAGGTGTGTTCACTGAAGCGAGGCAGGGTGTGTGCGAACATGTATCTGCCATTTATCTATTATTATATACAAGCATATCTGCGCATCATCAGGAAGAACGCAGCATATGCGCGCCACTAGCCTCGCAGAAAATGACCATTTGCTCGCTGATAGGCTGAAAGATACGGTCCCACGTCGAAAGTCACGGTGACTCACGGAACACGCCCAAATCAATCCATATTCAATATACACATTTCGAACTGTATCTTCTGGAACTCACTTTTATAAGGCAGACCCATGCGCGGAAAATATCGCGGGACTATAAATTTTTGCGGGGAAGAGAAATATCATCAGAAATTAGACCGAAAGATGATTCTGTGGGGAGGTATCCTCATCATTTCACTAGCTTGTAAGTACAATTGATTATCTTTATATTTAGTTTAATTTTGTCAGATATTATAAAAAAATACATCACTACTTCATTATTTTCCATAAAGATGAGAACTAAAATTTAAATAAAGAATAATTACTGGAACGAAAAAGTATATTTAAAATAACTGTGTATACTTACATAATGAAATCACAAAATGGTATGGCGATACCAACCCCATACACATAATTTTTAAATGGGACTTGCTTCGATGTTAATGTTATTATTTCGTTTATCAGGTGCTGATTACCGGATTGACATTCGAATAGAAACGCCCATTTCTTACAGTCATTCGATTATTGATATAAACAAGTCATCTTAGCTTTAGTTTTTACAAAGTATCTTTCATGAAGTTCTTAAAATTATGTTCACAGTAGACGGCTTTTATATACAATGGTTATTTCTATAATACTTTCATCACTCCTACAATATTCTTGTCGTACCTATGTTGTTTATCAGATAAAAAAAAATACACAAAATTTCGTTCACCCTACATATACCTAACGTATTTTTCCAACACGTATTTCTTTGTGTGATTTCTTGAACAGTATAAATTGCCATTCTTTGCTGACTCGTTAGGGGAGGATGTTCTTGGCGAATCCTAGCACAAGTTAAGTTTTATGTAATGTAAGTGGACCTCATAAAAAATATATCTGCGAAAGGCTCAGGCTAAAATTATGGACATTCCGTCCCGACCGGGTCATTACAAATCTGTCTATATGACAGAACCATAGATGGTTGCATATATTATATATATACATTAGTGTTATATTCTTATATAGATCAGTATCACGTGTATTCCACATATTTCTGTTCCATTATATTAACATTTTCATTAAAATTAATTACGTTCTCGTGTATCACACACACATATGCATATACATTATTGAGCAAAGTATTAGAGCTTAATTTTGATTCATCAATACAAGATAAATACCGCTATGTCGTAGTCTCCTGCCAGCCATTAATCATTAATTCACAAATTATTTTATGCAAGTGGTTTACGCGTAATTTCGACATGCATATAGTGAACGCAATATGGCTTGAGAAACGAGATCTTAACCTGTCAGGGTTTGATAATGGAGCGGGAATGCCACTCGTAAATACTGTGAGGAAAAAGATACTGCTGCGGAGAGAGTTTGCTGGCAAGAGGACGTGAATCCCCAAAGTTACAACCGGAATCAATCTTTTTTGGACCACGCCCTTATCCTCAAATAAAATAGGATAAGCATGGATGTATAATCTAATTATACCTTCATGGGATAAGCATGTTCTGGATTGATATAACGGTATAGATGTATAATTTAATTATACCTTCATGGGATAAGCATGTTCTGGATTGATATAACGGTATATATTATCGAGAGCTCCGATAAGAATTCCCTTTATTTGCTACAACCCAACGAACACGCAGTATCATAACATTTTGCAAAGATTGTGAAATATATTCCAGGACAAAAAATATATATATATATATATATATATATATATATATATATATATGTCTTATTGGTTCTGGTATGATTCTGTTATTTTTCTGTAATAGTTATATATGATTTCTTACTTTCATTTTTTATCAATTCATTATATTCGTATATATTATGAATAAGCTAAATAATCAGACTCGAGACCAATTGAAAATGCTTTAACCTTTATATTAAGAGGCCTCTGTCTTTGATGATCCTGCAAAGTTCCCTGGTCTTCAAAGGGGCCCAATCACCTATAAAGCATGTTGAGTTAACACGAAAAAATTGCTTCTTCCCATTAAAATAAATCTGTACTTGCCAAAATGTTGCCTTAAAACCGTTTGCTTTCTCCTGTAAACAAAGTTGAAAACAGTGGACCGGGCGCGATGACAGCTGTCAACATGAACACAGCGCGAGGGGCAGTGTGCATCGCTGAGCCAAACAAGTGTCAATCAGGAGATCCCCGATCTGACTTGGCCTAAAAAATGTAATACATGTTTCTGCTGGCGGAAAAACCGCGCTTTGCCCCTCTTTATCTGACCACCGGTCACGCGGTTTACCGACTGTTTACCAACACGCAGAACCATAATATGGTGTTTAACAGCCGTATGCGAGAAAATGAGACCGTGTGCTGGGATGGTTTTGCCTCGAAACATTTGTATAAACAAAACTAAAAGAATAGGCATAATTTAGCTCCTGATTATGTCCCTTAACTGCTTTATAGCGGAGTCCTACAGGCGGCATTTTATGCTGACGACAAACGTTAGATTATAAGTTTTTGCAGTTCTATCACTTCCTTAAAGGACAAATGTGCATAAGTATACATGCGACTTGTCTAAAATGGCGGACAATAGAAAATATGAATCTTTGTTCTCGTTAGCTTCACCATACGTTACAAAATGACATTGAATTATGGGTTGTTTGTGTCGACCGTAACTGTAATACCGTGACAAGTAATGTGCGAACCACCGACATGGGAACCAACATAAATATGATGCAACTGGGGTAAATGACAGGCGGAACAGTCCATTAACGTCCAGCACGTCATGGATCTGTAGATCAGTTATACCGACAATGGATCACTTAATTATATAGCCAATAGTCTTTGTCACTCATAGTTCATAACAAATATAGGACATTCTCATGAAACTGTGTCACGCACATGCATGTTTTAAAGTTGTGTATGAATTATTCTAATTTTGCCTGAGATCTTCAAGGACGATTTTTCCGTGTGTGTCTTACGTGACATACCACGCCTCAGCCCTTTGGTTTTAATAGACACGTTAACTGAAAACAATAGCGGTAAAAAATGATGCATAATACTAACATAGTTTGAATGATACTTTCAAAATTAAGCTTTATAAAATTTCCGTCCACCATCCTGCGCAAAGGTATGTTATTTGGTGCGCTGTATTGGAAAGTGGAAATATAAGAATAGAGGAGGAAAAATAAACTGATTAAATACTCTACCCTCAGAAATCAAACAGATTTTGCAGTGTTCCGAGTTGGTGCTAGACCAGTCGTTTGGTGATCCTGGTTTCAGGGTGACCAGCACTGTTCAGATTTAACCTAGCTGATTCAAATATAGTAATAATTCTTATGTTTTTCATTCATGATATGTTATTTCAATAAATCAGAGATATTTAAAAGATTAAATCAACCTATGAGAATTTTTTTTTCAAAATTTTTATTATATTGTTCATTTTATTTACATTTACTCATTCGCTTCACCAAAGCGCATCACACTACATGCAAACAAGATGTACAAAGATTCAACCTAATTTGGGAAATCCAGGAAAATGAAAATGATAGAAATAACTAAGTCTACATAAAGAACAAAATGATTTAAAGGGTTAATCAGAAATCGTAGGGGAATCAGCTTCTATTTACCCTCGGGGGTTGTCGATTTCAGAAAACGTCTGGTAATATAAAGCGGGGTTCATCAGTAAAAACTGGCCTTACGACCACTTCAACTTAGCGACCACCTAAACACAATAACCACTTCTTACACGCCCCGAATCTGTCTCCCAACTAGTCTTTTCTTATATAAATATCAAGGGATTATTTTAAGTTAATAGTCATCAGATATCTTGTATTAGGAATATATAAGAAACTTAAAGATCTTAGTTTACTATACCGAAAACTAACTTTGCACTCTGCCTCTGGACCACAACTCTTCAAAGACCTTTCAACACTTAAGTATATTTGCGCTCTTGAAATAAAATATTTATTAATAATAATAATAATAATAAAAATATGATTACCTGAGGCTTGCACGGTAAAGCTCTCAATCATAAAAGGTTTGCAGGGAGCCTGGACGGGACAAGAACCCATATTCATGCAGACACGAGTCCAGCGCCATTATCATTTGTATTTAAACGTTATCTATTTTACCTGGACTGGGCATAAATAACTACTGCTACGTAATCTCTATGGCTCAGATGATGGCGTTCGGTAGTCTTAAATGGTAGTCGAGCCAGGAATTGAAAGCGTGTGGCTAGCGGAGAGAACAGTTAACACTCAACAGTGCAGATAATTTCGCCAACAAGCTGCACTATATACCGCCTACTATATGCTAGGCAAAAGGAATAAGTTAGGGACTCTCCCTACAACCAATTTCGGCTCTATCCTCCTCCTCCCGCCCCGTTCCGGTTTTTACTTAACTCCATATCCACCACATATCACGTGACGTGCCGCCAACCATGTGTTGTTTACCTTAGGTACTGTATATTTCTTTTTTCGATATACAGGTATTACCACGGCTGGCTCATCCGAATCCCCAGAGAAATGTAGACCAGTACAGACATTCGACGAGTGCGCAAGTGATATTAGCGGACAGCAGACACAAGATGACGCATGTCTGTGAGTACATATGTTCCATCTTTAAATGTTTACGATACTGCACATTATAATTTCATTAAAATTATTTCATGAGTTGTTTTTCATGTATTTACGAACAGGCGCGGATTTAAGATTTTTTCCGGATAAGATTGTCAAAACAGGCTCTACATGGACTGGATTGTAGCGTTCGGTTGGTATCTTGAGATGGAAGAAACCCCTCCGCACAGTCCCAAACAAGCACTTGGACAACGTGTCTTTTATTTGGCCAAAGATTAAAACATATTGGATTAACACTGTAAATTTTCAGATTATTGTAAGCAAAAATAAAACCAAACAATGAAGGTTTTAGGGGTCATCTCGCATAATGGCTAACAGGGGCGGATCCAGGATTTAGGATAAGGGGGGTTCCAACCCAGGAGGACAATTGAAAACCCTAAAAAAAGGTCCTCAGGTCTGAAAAGGAGGGGGGGGGGGTCCAGGCGGCAAAATTTTGTCTGAAGCCCTTAAAAAACGTTGTTTCTGATGAAAAAGGGGGGGGGGGCGGACCCCCTGGAACCCCCCCCCCCCCGGATCCGCTTCTGGCTTAGCCAACCGGGGCAAGCAAAATCATTCACTTCTCCATTCCAGCTTTGTGATCCTGAATCAATGTAAATAAATATGACTAAGTAACCTTGATTCTTGCAGGTTATTCCAGGCACGTTCTTTGTCGGAGCTGTTCGGTGACGTGGACGGGTGCGTAGAGTCCGCGCTAGATCAGTGTGGTTACGACGATAATGACGATAGTGGTGATGATGCCTGGGGTAGTTATCTAAGGCAACTTGATGACAGGATACGGACAGTGAAGGCAGTGCTGATGCAGACATCACTAAATTGCGACCGAAGTACGTTAATATATATAAATATATATGTGTGTGTGGGTGTGTTTGTATGGTTGTGTGTGTGATTCCTGTTCCGGCGTACGAAAATACCTAATGTAATGTCCTTTTTGTCTTCAACGGCGTAATTCCTGTAGTTAAATACTACGCCGGAAGAGAAGGGGGTTAAAGTAAATCTCTATAGTACGAGAGTCCAAAAAAATTGTACTTTTGATTTTTGTGACGTACCTCCAGGTAGTCCACAAGCGGAAACATCGTTGCACATAATGGACGCACGCTTTACCAAAGCGCGTTCGAAATACGAACATTGACATAATCTATATGGAAACCTAGGAAATGTAATTTTTTATATGTGCTTGCCTAAGGGTCGTTTTCCCCCATTCTCTTCGACTCGGGGAGAAAAAAGAAATAAGAAAGTGTCCCCCATAAGGTTGTGTATATCCAGGGCTGGATTTCCTCGATTTAGGAAAAGCATAGATCCAACCCAGGAAAAATAATGAAAACCTTAGAAAAAAGGTCCCCAGGTCCGCTAAATTCTATCTGGAACCGGAAGAAAAAATGAAGGGGGAGATGTGAACGACCAGGTTATTTTAAATGTCAAAAGATAAATAAGACACGAGTTAACAAAAAAAAATCTATGTATTAAGAAAACATACACTTACATTTCTCTGGAGAGGCGCTCCATGCATAAAGGCACTGGTTTTCACAAACGTCCGAGAATAAACACAGAAGAAATCCCCAAGTCCGTAAATTTCCCTGCACAGAGTAGTCCCTTGTTTACACTGTTCCTGATCACATGATCATCGCGCACACGTAACATCAGAATGTTGCGCTGCTCGCCTCACTGTCTGCTCGCACTGTGCACACAGTACAAGCAGCCCATTTATAGTCCACTGATCAGTTCCGACCACCAACAGTACCTCGCTGGAGTACTGGTTGGCCTCTCGAGACACATGTACAGACTATTCTATCTGGACTTAGAATCAATGTCCTTCACAGCTGATGTCTGCTGAAACATCCAGTTCAAGGTAGCCGCATATGCTTCCACACAGCGATATTCCGTACCTCTACAGTCACGCTTTTATATAATCCCTCGGTCTGTTCATGGAAGCGTTAACAATAGGTATAAACCGCCAGATTACCAGTCCGTCGGCAAAATGCAATACTCGCTCTGAAGTACGTTACAGAGAAATCACTGTGGCCTTCCTCAGACACCGACAATCTACACTTATAGACATCATCTTTCAGCAGTCTAAACTCTGAAGCACGCATCTGCCCCTGGATGGCAGATATCGTCAGGCTATATGTCACGTCTTATATATGCTTGTTGACGTCACAAGTCCTGAGCGTCTTCTGGCCAATCTCCACTTCGTATTGTGCTGACTGCCAATTATTACATGAATTGTAATACATGAATTTTGATATGGATACACCTCCGGAGACAAAACCATGAAAAATCCAAACTAAACAGGTGCTCATCCTTTGAAGTCTACAACAAACAATCGTTACTATAGAGACCGCCAAACAGAGAAGGCTTCCGCGGAATTTAACTGCACTGAAATAAACATCAAACCAGACACGTGTGCTCCCTTACTAAAGTTCTCACACTAAGATCTAAACATGATACTCCATACAAATGTACAGTAAATTATCAAAACAGTCATCTGGTTATACTCCCTGCTAGAACATTTAATACAGTACCTAAGTCACAGGACAGAATTGATGATAAACCCCCGCTTTCCTCCAGTAGAGGCCCTTATACACTGCAGTTGTTCCATATCTCCACGCGATACCTCGCTCTCATTGGTCTGATTACAATTCTTTGTCACGTGCCACAATGGTGATGAATCCTGGAGAATCTTGTTAACCAAAGCAGCGGTTTAACGAGAGAGGCGCAGAACGAATGCATTGTATTAAACTATTGCGTACGGACTTTAAACCCAAGCAGGACTGCTCACAATGCATGATAATGTTGCGTAAGTTCATCAAATGTCATCTTTGTGTCATCGCTCTCTTACAGGTGCTTGTTTTGGATTCGCCAACTGCGTCGCTCCACTATGGGGGACCTCTCCTGGCGGGTTTCTAAACGAAGATCACGACTATTGCAAGTAGGTCGCTCTCTGTGTATCTCTCTCTCTCTCTCTCTCTCTCTCTCTCTCTCTCTCTCTCACATACACACACACATATACATATATATATTAATAATAAAAATATATGTGTGTAACTGTGATCCGTCGGTTCATGGTCACTCAGGTCTACTTTCTTGCCAGATTCGTGAAACGTTTGACAGACCAGCGTAAATCAGGTGTCCTTTTTTACGTTATTTTGTACGTCCATGTAGGTGATGTGGGCTGCAGTATTTCCAATGTAGTTATCTCTGTAACTGAACATAAGATAATAACATTACTTGCTAAACGGAGAGTCAGCACTGGTCTGATTATAAAGACCAATAATTCAACAAAGAAATATATACGTAGGTACCATCTTTAATTTAGGCTTTAACGACTAGATAAATACTTTATCGACTCTAAACAGTCTTGGAATCCTACAGCATATATGTAAACCGGTCCCCAGGAGTAAAACTGGTTTTCAACAAATTACGACCAGCGAAATGGCCAGTGTAATTAGTCTATTGACAAAAGAGCCTAAGATATAATATAGAAAAAAATAACTTTTTTTTGTTGTACAATAATAATTAGACATTCGCACTGATTTCATTAGACATACAAAAGTAAAGTAATACATATAACATGGAGGTAAACTGACATAGTTCACTGATGATATTGTTATCAAAATTTTATTTCACATCTACCATCAATTGTATTGATACTTCAATACACAGGCTGTTACTTTATTCATGAATACCTGCAAACCCTACAAATGCCTTGTGCGGTAAAGGATGCACATAAAAGATATTAATACAAAAATATATATGAAATGTCTATAGATTTAATTATCATTTTGTTTCAGTGAAACGACGATACTTATTATAACGCATACTCTACAAAACCGAATCGACATCACATAAACAAGCGTATCGATGTATCGATGTATTGACAAAGCAACAAAATATTTTTATAAAGGATAGTTCTGTGTCCTGTTGGTGGCACTGTCTATAGAATGAGGATGAAGGTGTCCATACGAGAAGAGTGATATGTTATTACAGTGGAGCGCCGTATTTCCGAATGCCGAATTTCCGAAAATTCTTTTTTCCGAAATTTAAAATGGTGAACCGAAAATTTATTTGTATTTCCGAAATATATTTAAAGCCTGTAAATACCTCATATGAATTTTTGTAATTACGAGTCACAAAGGCCTGCAGTCAGGTGGTTAAGCCGAGTGGTGACCATAATTAATTAGTTTTGGGCCGAGACTTTCGCCGGAGCAAAGGTGTGAAAATTACAGCTTGTCGCGCAACGCCAGGCTCCGTATATCCCTAGTAAGCGGCTGAGCAGTTTATCCAAGAGCACTTGTGTATTATCAACCAAATCTCGTTTGTACTCAGGCAAGCATAGTTCGTCGGCTTAGGCTGGGATGTCAGGCCAAACAACTTAGCAGATTACTCGCAGGAGTATCGGTGAGGTATCATTCGCACATTGCTTGTGCTCAAGTAAGTTTAGATGCGAGGCCATAACACGCGGGCCTGGCCATACAATTAATTCCGAGAAAGCAATTGTGTCACTTGCTTAAACTTGCCGTTATTCAGTTTATTTACTGTCAAGAAGAACATCAATCGAACACGATCGCCTTGTTGTCACTTGCCAGAGATATGTATTAAAAGCAAAGAAAACGGACTGCGTTATGCGTGTGCCGCACTGGCGCTGCCTGCGGGCTGTTAAAGAAACTACCCGAGCTACAATAATGGCGATGTAATTTGACCTTTCCCTCCCGTGAATCTGTTGGAAAAATGGCACACAAGTATCCTAAAAACAGCTTAAAATGGATTTTACCTATCAAACTCTGCAATAAATCCGATATTTGTATAAGTTCCGGTCGTAAATTACGTGGGTCGAAAAGAACCATGGTGTTCCCTCAGTAATATAGTGTTAAGTTAATCATTAACTGTCGTACGATATTGACCTTAGACCCCAGACCGAATTTCCGAAAATTCGTTTTTCCGAAAGAAAAGCTTGTCCCCCGACGCTTTCGGAAAAACGGCGTTCTACTGTATTAAGAAATCTGGATTTCAGGATTTTCATATGCACGGGGTTAGGAATAATCCAGAAATCATAACCTTGCTGATGTTCAAGCAAGATTTCACCATCACGCCACTGAGGCACCGGCGGGTTTCGATCCAGGGACCCTTCAGCTCCGAAGTCCGACACCTTGACCACTAGGCTACGTCCTAAGCAACAAATTATTACCATTTCAAATCTCTTTTTATTTTGCAGCATGACAATCCTGCGAGCTGTGGATAGGTGTATCACGTCACAAATAACCGACACGACATGCCCAGCAAGTCTTGTTGACGTCATACAGGTGGCGGCCGGCTATTGGTACACATCCTGCCGTAACGGTATGTAAATTGACCTAACCATGCACCCTTTGTCACCTTAGTTGTATTTCAATCAATGAATAATCATAAGCAGAGCAGCTGCGAGCAGCTAATCAAGGTAAAACAGTTTGACACCTGATAAGTGCAAAATTTTAATAATTTTGGTGACTCTTCCAAACAGAACACGTGTAGTCTGTACAGTCCGTATCGGTATGTTTTTCTTGTATATTTTTCACAGTAAGGAGACAGTATAAATATGTTCTAGGCCAAATGTTGCAGGAGCTTTTCCGCCGACTGCCACGTGAATTATAATGTTTACCCTGCATTGATTTCGTATGGAAGAAATAATCCTAAATATGGTAAAACGCTTCACAATGATCGCGATATAACCATCACTGGAGGACAGATATAGCAACTGACGTCAGTACACGCGACGTCATGCGCGACCGACCTTCGTGATCTCTTTGTAACTTCAGTATTGTTTTATAAAGCACAATAAAGCCGGAGCATATGGGCTGTGATGGTTAGGTTAACAAGTTTCTAATTTATTCCGATATGAAAGCAAAGGACAGGAGATCATGGGAAATACAAGAAAAAAGGAAACAAGATCCACTCCAGTCATTCTGTAATCGGACCAATGAGAGCAGTTTATCGCATTGTGTATCCAGCTAAAAGTTACAAATCAGCGAAAACCCGCACTGCCTTTTTCGTCTTGACCAATATTTCCAAGTAGCAGGCCTGACAACGCGTTTATTTTTAACTAATTTTAACCAGGAACTGGTCTGCGTTAAAAAGCTGACTTCTATTGAAAAAGGACTGGCGTCTTTCCTTTAAAATCAGTCTAAACCTTAATTTATTCAAATTCGTATTCGACCCCATCAAGTGAACCTGATTTTATACCTGTTACAGCGTTCTTTCCTATAGTATGATCTTCTATCTATACTTCATTCCAAGACCCTGTCCACCTAGTATTTCGTTATATTTTTAATAAAATGTATTAAAACTTACCTTTAATATTAACCTAAGAGAAAATTATACAAATGTGGCGATTATAAAACAGCACAACACTACTCACCCATGTATGGATTCCGTATGGTTAATTCAGAAAGAAATGACTGAACAGATGTTGGCCTACAATCACGCGACATATCTGTGACCGCCTGACGATCTTAAACTACATACATTTAAGCGTTCATAGAGATGGCGTCACGGTGGTATTTGTACGTCATACTTTTGGTACGTCACACATACTTCCCTCGTACATCTCATGGATTAACAGCGACATAGCCACATAAAATCACGCCATCGCTTTTGCAGCTCTTTGTAGATAGGTCAACTCCGTCCCGACGTCGTAAAGTAAATATATTTTTTCGATCATAATTTAAATCATCAAACATTAACACGACACTCCTTTGAAAAAAAAATTAATTTGTAGTATCAAACATAATATAATTTGAAAGAAATGTCGCGAAAAATAGGTGGACAGGAGTGCCGGAACACGGCATAGCTGACAACTTAAATGTTTAATTTAAGTTCAATGAAGTAAAAATATCATTTTTAGACAAGAAAGAGGAAGAACAAAAAAGGTTTCGAGAAATTATGCAAATTTCTGCAAACTGTTTTTCAAAGTAAAAAAATGGGCACTGTAGTCACAATGGCCCTTTTATTGGACTTGTTCATTCTGATATGTCTGAGAGATCATCAATATAATTATGTTCGAGTATTTTTATACACCCCTGGTCAATTATTCACTTTGCTATGTCTACATGAGTTATTCAGCAAAACCTGTCTGAAGGACCACCTGTCTATTATGACCACCCTCAACTGTACAGAAAACCTTAACATTAGCTATAACTGAACGGTCTTATAAGTCCACCTGTGAATTAAAACCACTTTTGGCCTGTCTCCCGGATGGTCTTATTACACAGGGTTCACTGTATATAAAGCTTAACTTGCTCTCCCCGGGGAGCGGTTATATACTGCCGTCTTCCCGGTTCGCTTTTGTTTTTTTTAGGTGCTATACTAGGTACAGCAAGGTTCTCTGGGTCTAAACACCAGCATGGGCACTGAGCAAAGAATTGTAATCAGACCAAGGAGAGCGTGGTATCGCATTGTGCATCCAGCTCCAAATTTAAAAAATGCGACAAATTTACAGTGACTGTTTAGATTCAGCAGGTTACATAGAGATACAAGAGGTAATTTAAATAACCATCGATTTCCTTTAATTGTTTTCTGTGGTTGTGCGTGTATGTGGTATAAAAAAGTACAAACTGTTCAACACTGAAGATTTGAGCTGTTATTCTGTTTTGAGCAGGTGTACTAGTATCATGTTATATAAAGTATATTACTCGTTAATTTATGGCGTTTTTTTTGCAGATTGTGAAGACGTAGACAGCCGCATGTCTGAGTACGCAGATTGTGCGTCTGATGTAGCAGTGGCCCTCAGTCGTATTCAGGCAGCCCTTGTAAGGAGAACATCGATCGAACAGCATTGCAGGTGAGAGAGAGAGAGAGAGAGAGAGAGAGAGAGAGAGAGAGAGAGAGAGAGAGAGATGACGACCAGCAGAGAGAAAAAGATATAGAGAGAGAGAGAGACAGAGGGAGAGAGAAAACGACAGACAGAGGGAGAGACACAGAGAGAGAGAAAGAGAGAGAGGGATGAGAAGGAAATGGTTCTGATTGGCCACCACCATAGTGAAACTTTTTTGTATTATAAGTTTGCTAGTGGGATAGTCCACTTGTGGTGGAGGGGTGGCTTGGAGGTCTTCCATGGTTGTGACTATTATCTATCTATTATCCAAGAGAGAGAGAGAGAGAGAGAGAGAGAGAGAGAGAGAGAGAGAGAGGTTCTGATTGGCCCCCACTATAGGGCAACTTATTTGTATGATAGGGATGCCTAATGGGTTAGTCCACTTGTGGTTGAGGGGTGGCTGGTAGGTCTTCCAAGAAAAGTTTTGTAAATTATCCCAGAGAGTGAGAGAGAGAGAGAAAGAGAGAGAAAAAGAGAAAGAGAGAGACAGAGAGAGAAAGGCAGAGAGAGAAAAAAAAGAAAGAGAAAGAAAGAGAGAGAGAGAGAGAGATAGAGAGAGAGAGGAGGGGGGATTTGCGGAATTGGGAGGGGTCTGAATGGCCACCTCCATAGGGAAACTTATTTGTATAATAGGGTTGCTAGTTGGTTAGTCCACTTGTTGTTGAGGGGTGGCTGGTAGGTTTTCCAAGGTGGGGTCTGTTATCCCGGAGAGAGAGATAACGACCAGGCGTACCGGCGATTAACCCTTAACTTCCGAGGGCTACACGTAGGGCTCATGCTTGAATTGCACCTGAAACTCTTATATTCTTATATTTTTTGGTCTAAAATATTTCCAATGTTAAAACGTTAAAAATGTTAACCTTAAGCTGTAGCAACTGTTGAAATTGTGGTAAAAAAATGAAAACTGAGGGAAATATCAGGGGCTATGTAAATATAAAGAGTCATAATTTGGACGAAATTTAAATTTGATATGAACAGTTAAGGGTAATTTTTGTTTTGCTTGTTTACGATATCAGAATAGGAACGGGCAACAGCTTCTGTCATTGGGTAAGATGAGGGGATAATATGGTTTTAATATGAGTTTTATATATATATATATATATATATATATATATATATATATATTAGAATGAGTATTATTAGTATTAGTATTAAAAAGCGTAATAGAATTCAGGTTTTTTTCAATATTTTTTGTTGGATAACCACAGAGCGCTAAATGCTTGTTGGGGGCTGACTGTAAATAATCTGACACCACCTCGGCTGAGATTCGAACTCACAATCTCCCGTTCTCTCCCCCTGAGCCGAAGAAGCTGGTTGTATCTCCGTGTTGTTCCTGCTGCTCATAGGTGTTATAATATTTGTAAGCTATTTTACCCTGTGATAACGATCGAACACCAGGACATAAAAATGCGAGGAAGCGTGTGATACTGCCTAGCTGTCACGTAATCCGAAACCGGAATGGAATTCTGCATATGTACATATACATTATTAAGCCAGCATTAAAATGGAGGTGGTTACCTCCAACGCAGAATAAACTAGGGACCCATGGGTGTCGACGCTCAGCTGAATTTAATTGTAAGGATATTTATGAGCTTCTCAAAATGTGGTTCCGGTGACCTAACCAATGAACTTATGACAAAAAATTTGAGAAGTTACTATTCTTGAACGTACAGCATTTAGAATATCTTAACAATTTTCGAAAAATGTTATGCTGACCGCGGGCAACGAAATCCACAGATTTCTCCCACATTGGGCAGGTAATCCATGTGTAAAAGATGGAAAGTTTGGGATGAAAAGTTTGAGCAATATGCGCAAGATGGAAGGTTTGGGATGAAAACCTTGGCTTAAAATGCAGCCATAATCTTTTTAAATAAGTGGGTCTTAGACTTTGACCTTTGACCTTGAAATCCATATGTCAATCCAACCTGAGGTCATTATCGGGAAACAGATAATATGTGTATGGAGGGATGGATAGCCAGGCAAATAGACGGACCGACAGGGTAATTACTATCATTGTTGATGGTACGATGGACAACGGACGACGGACAATGCCACACCATCGCATAAGCTCAAAGGTTAGGTAAAAATATGTGGTGCCACAAGACTTTACGAGCTGATCAATTTATGATCAATAAATGCATCACTATAGATAACATCACATCTAAATACTGACATTGTTGTAATTTGATGGGAGAAAAAAATACAGGTGGCACCATTAGTTTTCTGCAACTAAAAAACTAGTCATGTTCATAAAACATACCTGGTTTCAGGACACCAGGTGAAACCACAGCTGAGAAACTGGCATGATTGCTGTCATTTGACGGTCTCAAAAATAGCAAAAATTCGTTAAAAAAAAAACAGAAAAAATACAGTTGGCGCCACCATTTTTCCGGAACTGACAAAATTAGTCATGGTCAATATTCAAGGCAATATTTATGGCAATCCATGCATTATTTATCAAGATACTGGAGGTTTTGTATCGAATTTTTAATTATACTAGGGGGTACTTACAAGCCCCATAGCTGTGAAATTATAGGTCGCACTGACCTTATCTCAGGTTTCCGAGGAGACTTTTTATTGACCCACCTGGATATTCACGAAGAAGTTTCTAGATCTGGGGTTACTATTTGTGCCCTGCTAACAGACGCCCGGACGGCCAGACGCCTCGACGGACGACGGACAAAGCGCCATTCCTATACCTCAGTTGACCTTCAGTCAGCTGAGCTAAAAAATCATGGAGGAACAAAAAACGACGCAAGATTCAGTCTCTATGCAGGGACATTTTCCGTATTAGCTCTGACAAGGTCAGGTGGGCTCCTCCACGTGACCTTATTTACACCCAATCAGATTGTTCAAGAGAATTCCATCCGATTCTAAAGGGGCATTGTTTCACGTATGGCGAACTCAGAATGTTTAACAGTAAACCGCCCACTTTGCAAACCGCCCGAATTTCTATAAGCAGTTAATAGTTAAGGGATATTGGTTATGAAAAGGACACCGTACGACCGTTCTGGGTCAGGTTCTTAATCAGCAGAACCTAGTAATAGTAACAGTAATAGAGTGATAGTGCTGATGACGGGGTTTTGCACTTTATGCGCATATTTAATCGTGCTTCTTGAGTACCTGGAGCCTGTGCATACATAATTGTATTCCAGGTATTCATTCGAATTCACTATTGTAATTAAGAATGATTATCAATTTGATCGCGTGATCGCAAAGTGTCGCTACCTTGTCGCACAAATTTTGAACATGTTAAAAAAATTCGCAAACCAAAATATCTCGCAAATTAGTCGCAGAGGCGTCGCTGGTGTCTCAAACCTGTCTCAAACATGTCTCGAACTATTCTCAAGTCAGCTTCAGCGAGCCATGAAGTGCAAGAACTGCGAGACAACTTTGGGAGGGGTTTGCGACCTATGCAACTACATAGCGAATATTTGGAGATAAAAAATGAGAATATGACATTCTGGGCGCGAATTTTCGTGCGAATATTTTCCAAACGTCGTGCGAATGTGTTGTAAACATCTCACGACATTTGCATTATAGTGCGAATGTCGTGCGATGTTTACAAGACAACCGTATACGGGTATATATGGGTAAATTTTGGACCACACACTCGTCCGATGATCGCAATCGTGTCGTAAGTATGATTCAGTGTGATTGCAAGTGACAATTGTCGCTATTTCGCGTATTTTCTCCCTGTTGTTGTGTCTTCAAAGGGTCGTATGGCTGCCGCAGCCCAGTGAGATACAGCCTTTAGCCCCACGTATTGGCCAGGTTTTACTACACTCATTAAGTCCTTTTGTAGTGCGATGTGATCCTATATACTTCTGATTTTACGATTCAGTACAATGTCGTCTGCAAAAAGGAGACATTAAGACCTTTGTTGGTTCATATATTATGGAGGATCGGTTGTTTTTTGGATGCGCCGCTCTGCATAAAGCCTGCGTCACATATCCAACGGCCTCCGGCCGAATTTGTGGATCGCAAGAAAGTCGCCGAATTCCAAGCCCGCCAGGAAGTCGAGCGTATTATACACTTTAAATCTATAACCATTCACATATCGGACGGGGATCGGGCGGTGCTCGTTGAATAATGGTGTTCAAAAATCGCCCGGCGGCCGTCGGTTGTCGGGCGAAGGCCGCCCGGCAAAATGGCAGGCGCCGTTTGAGTTGCGGTCGATGTCGTTGTCGATGTCGTTGCACAACAGACACGCCCGGGCGGGCTCCGACCGACGTCCTACCTGAAGTAGTCCGACGTCCGCGCCTCAAGTATTTATATGGCATGTAAAATGTTTGTCACATCATATGTCTGAAATCTGACAGAGTGAAGAACACTGCACAGCTAATAAGTTATGGCGGCAAGCTTAGATTACGCCAAAGAAGGCAAAGGGAGCAACGAAAACAGTTTCTAAGAAGAAGGTAGCACGAGAGCCTGAGTCCGCTTCATCGGAGCATGAACTGGAAGCTGAGTTGTCAGGAGGAGCCCGGCCGGGGGCCGAAGAAATCGCGCGACGGCGGTCGGACACCAGCACGGAGCGTGTTCGCAGCACGTTCGACTTTGTACAAGTCGGGCGGGATACAGGAGGGGTCGTTCGAGTATCGTAGGGAGCCCATGCGGAGGCCGCGCAGCTTTGTGGACCTCCGTCTGAATTTTAAAGGAAAAATGCGTCTCAAATCATTGGATTACTGCCCGAACATCGATCGCATCTTGGCCGCTGCCAGAGCCATCTATGGGCGACCTGGTTACCAGCTCAGCGACCTCAAAAATCGCCTTTGGAAAATCGCTGATTTAAGAACAGGTTTCGGTGCCCTGCGATCGTCGGCCGATCCCTAATAATCGCGGCGGAGTCCGCAGTGATCGAGCAAACACCGACTGTATTCCTGCCACAAAAAAATGCCCTTTCCGGCTCGCAGAGAAATCGGACGGGCTCCGTTTTGGGATATATGTGACGCAGGCTTTAAACGGACGGGGCAAATCGTTCTTGCCAATGGCGCTGACTATACCGCAGAAGAATAGATGTGGTATTGCAGTAAAAAAGAAGAATTATATATCCTTCACAATTTTTAGATTGTTTATTTTTTATTTATTTTTTTTCAGGAGCCTGAACGAGTCTTTAGAGTGTGTTAAAGACAACCTTGGCGACTGCTATAGAGTCCATGCTCAAGCCATCCTGACCTTTGGCCTCCAGCTCAAGCCTCTGCGGGTTGCATGCAGCCTTGACCTTTCTTTCATGACCTCTCTACCGTTGGGTGGTACGTATTACACACAAAGTTCAAGCGATCTTTAAGTAATTTCCGAAACACGACATCCATCCTCGGGCTTTAAGGCTTATAGGTCTCTTCTATAAACGTGGCAGTTTCCTCCTGATGTGAGACAATGTGTACTAAGACATTTTTTACTATGAAAAATCTTTATTTACAAAGTCAATTTATTTTGAAAAGTTACCGGTGAGTGACTGCAGCAGTGACTCCGGCATCTGATTTAAATCAAACACCACAATATCTTTAACAGAAAGTGAAGCAGTTTATATATTTTTTAGAAAACAGTCTATTTTTGGTGAAATAAGTTCACTGCTAAAGTGACAGGGTTAATGAAATTATTATTTTGTAAACGTGGAATTGATGTTGGTAGTACTTGGTTTCTAAATATCATGAACTACAGCGTCAGCTAAAGTATGCCACCTTGCGCTGTTCTCGAAAAACGTCCATAGAAATGCAAAGTACATGTATACAATTAGGCCTAAGGCCAAAAAAAAATTTAAGGTATGGTTCTCAGGCACCGCCCGCATCAATTTTAAACCCCCGCATAAAAAATTTTTATTTTGATTTGCAATAAAAACTTTCCAATTTTGAGCTGCTGCCGCTCCGACATTTTTTTCAAGAAGATAAAATTATACAATTTCCTTTTTTATGTAGTGCTTTTACTTGTTTAGCAAACTAAAACTGTTATTTTCGTGCTTTTCTCTTATCATTTGACATTTTTATCGAAACATACCAAAAAATTTAAAATAAAAAAAGCGTCCGCCCGCATTGATTTGTGAAAAAAAAGTGCCTGAGAACCATACTTTTTTTTATTTTGGCCTAATGAGTCTTTTCATTCTCTATGTCGAGACATGCCTCCTCTTTCGAGACTTTCTAAACAATTTAACAGCAAACCTTTCACTCGATCGCTAATATCTGGACTGTTTGTCTGCAGCAACCTATATCTATATCACTTGATAAGCTGGATGGTTGTTGTTAGAATCACGTTGTATTACCTGTGTGGTTCGTTTATCATTGTGGTTATCAAGTTACCAGGGTAATCGTTATATCTGCACTATATATTTCCATACGTTTCAACAAGGGTTCGTCATGTCAACGCAATCGCGTTATCGCCGGCCATTTCTAGAGGGCGCCCCTGTTAGAAGCTGTATCTTTAAAAACCGTGGACGACTACGACGTGGTCTGTTTGATATGTAAACATATTTTTACGTTTGTTTACACTGCACTTTTAAAGAATAAATTTCATATATATATATATATATATATATATATATATATATATATATATATACATACAAACATAATAAATTAATTATATTTATTTCGCAGATGACGCCACACTAGGACCAGAAGAAAATGAGGTCACAGGGGTGCCAGGTTTTTATTCGGTAGCGCATCACGAGAAGGCGCCACTTACATTCATGATTTCATGTTTGCTTACCGCCATTGCATTTTTCAACTGATGTTATCGTCATATAATATTGTTTAAAATATAGTATGCTGTCTGTATATCCAGTAATATGTTTATCCAGATTCATACAGGTGCTTTTAATTGCTTGAATTTTTAAACAATATCAAATAGTTGACGTGTTTTTCCATTAACATTATATGATCATAACGAAAAAAAACCCAGTGGAATGGATAAGGATTAAAACCATGTACGCGTATTGTATACTTGTATATATATATATATATATATATATATATATATATATATATATATATAAAGATTATCATGACATAATAACGGAAGAAAAAGGATCCTGGTTACACAAGCTGTTGATGATAATATAGCCATAAGTGACTGTTATGAATTGAGCTCAGCTCTTGACAGTTTATTACAGAAGTTCAATGAAAAGGATGTAAAATTGCTTTTAAAATCTGGTCATATTTTTCAGATAGAAGGCAAGGCTTCCCATAAACCTATCATGTTTCTCTTTCTATTGATTTATTTCCAATTCAAGAATTATTTATTATCAAATCGAAGTTTTGTTCAATTTAAAGGGGTTAACTAATTGGTATAGGAGTAAAATTTACTGAAAAATACGTAAATCTTAATATTTCAGATATCTAAAAATTAAGCAGTGGTCGATCATATTTTCTTTTTTTACTGTAGTATAATTTTGATTTATAGAACAAATAATTTTATGGCGCAATATGAAAAACAAACAGATATTAATCGTTCCTCGGGAATTAGTGGTTGCATGTATGTTCCAACTACATCCTGAATTGTCGTGTACCGATGAACTTGCCGTTGTTGGTTGGTTTACTATGAAGGATTGGTGGTATTTTTGATGCACGAAGAACATGACACTTCTTCCATAATAAAGATCAAACACTTTTTTTGGAACATTAATATCCAACCAAAACAAAAGAGCATGTGTAAACACCCCGATGGGTTGTCATAGCTACCGAGTGATTCATTGCCATAGCGACCGAGTGATTGGTTCTCATAGCGACCGAGTGACGGGCATGTTTCATACATGCAAAGACATTTATGTTTGAGTTTCCCATGTGTATTATATATATGTGATATAAGTATATACATATTTAAGTATATATTGTACCATTATTTTGTATGTTTCAACATTATGAAGACATTAGTCAGGTATAAAAAGGCACGAAGAAACTCACAGTAGCACAGTTTAATAAACGGAATATCCTATAAACTGATATTTTATCTTATAAACAGACATATATTGGCTTTTCTTGTATCATGTTATAAAAGAAAAATTGCATTTTGCTATTCCTCAACTGGACAGGGAAAGGTTAAACATATACAAAAAAGTCAATAAATTTTCATTGTCACGTTTTCGACGGTTTTCAGCAAAACAGTTATGTTATCTCAATATTTCAATTTTATTTTACATTCTAGAACGTCTGAATAAAGAAAGTTTATATTATATGATTGTAAGCCTTTTTTTCATCAGGCTTTCTCTGCAGGAAGACACAATTTTAGATTTGCATATGTACAGGTAAACACAGTTTAGAAGGGGAAATAAAGTATTAACATGTAACATCAGGGATGTGTTAAGAACCTCTTTAATGTAAATCTTTAAAGCTATAGCAGGTGATACACAGTGGCGTCAATTTATCTTCAAGGGTAGGATCCTAATGTATATATATATATATATATATATATATATATATATATATACACCCTTTTATTGTCCGATATCTTTCAAATATATAGTACAACTTAGTGTAAGGTTAAAAGATATAAGGTATCATGTTTCAAGTATATATGTTAAGTCTTCGCCATATAATGAATATTCATAAAATAGACGCCAGATTAAGTAAGGTATCTGGTAGCGTAGCGGAGATGCAGTGATGCTGCATCGGAAAGCAAAGATATATATGATATTCTTAGGGGACGTAAACGATAAAATATGTACTTATTATTCTTATTTGGTTGTATAATACTACTCATATATTTATCCTAATGACGCAGATGCTTTGTATGCTTGATTTTATATTTGTCGAATAAACATCCAAGATTGTGCAATTGAGATAATTTTTTTCCTCATTGCTTTATAACAATATAATCAGCATATATATATATATATATATATATATATATATATATATATATATATATATATATATATATATATAAATCGGTTTCTGCGGCTCAGCGCCGGGAGGTCGTGAGTTCCCAACCGAGGCAGGCTTAATTGGAAGGCCATGCCTAACAGCCGTGCTTCATTCACAAACGATTTATGAGGAGGATTAAACGCGCTAGGCCCGCAGGTGTAGTAGTCACCGGGCTGGTTAACACGACGATATTAAATGAGAGGAAGCCTGTCAAGTAGTCCGAGACCGGAATGGAATTCGGCAGATGTACATATACTTAATAAAGCTAGCATTGAATAAAATGGAGGTGGTTAACCCCAAATAAATTATATATATATATATATATATATATATATATATATATATGCATATATATATATGCATATGTTTATATATATATATATATATATATATATATATATATATATCATCAGAGGTAGGGACATATTCAGGTAATGTATGGAGATGCATTCAACAATTAAACCAAAAAATCACATTCCCATAAGTATATACAATAAAATGTTTTAATCTCAATAATATATGAAAATATATATATATATATACAGTAAGACCCCGCTAACGCGACACCCTGCGAACCAGGCAATGTGGTCGTGTTAGCGGGATTCTTGTACATTAGTCTGCCAATATTGACGCAGGCGATAATATGGTTATTTCAAGTAAACGTTAAGTTGTTGTCCCTGTTTAATTTAAAAATTAAAATATAAAGAAAAATAAATAAAAAATATGAATATGCTTCGAAATTGTATTCCTATAGAAATAAAACACACATATGAAACAAATAGTTGGCGTTGAAGTCAATTTTTCAGCATTGCTCTTAACACAAAGATGGTCTGATGTCAAACACGAATGAACACATCAAATGCTAAACGTTATTTATATGGTTCTTGCTTGATCATTGAAATGTAACAGTTTTAGTTTACTCACCTGAATGTATTCGTGTGCTGTCAGTTGTGTTTGCCAAACTCCTTTTTGATCAGTATGTTAAATGCTAATCTAACCACCGTTACGGCACTCAACAAACAATGTAACGGACCATGGAGTCCAATATCTATTGATGCGTATAGTCTGGCGAACAGGTTGGGCGGCATTATAAACAAGCCAAACTAAGGGCCGCGGTCGCCACAGGCCAGTGGTCGTGATACGGCTAATTAATTACGGGCTATTATCTACGTCCAAGCTGGGCGATAAGCGTGTCATCTGCTCAACGGGCCGCGGTCGTCACAGGCCAGTGGTCGTGATACGACCGGGGCTCATCTGAAGGTCGGGACCAAAAAAGGTGGTTGTTGGTCGTGATAGGGGGGTGGTCCTGTTACCGAAGTTTTTTATATGATAATTTATACAAGATAATTATGGGACCAAGAAAAGTGGTCGTGTTAGCGGGGTGTTCGTGTATGCGGGGTGGTCGTGTTAACAGGGTGGTCGTCAAGCGGTAGTTCACTGTATATATATATATATTTAAACATGTTTGTGTTGTCTCACACTACAGTTAAAGTTCCTATCTTTTCATCCATTCTGCATGTATATTGGCAATAGAATAATATAATTAAAATATACACATTCGTAGAAGTTTTTGAGATACTTAGTCACTTGTCACAAAGTGTTAATTTTCTCAAGGTATTTTTACACCTGTTTTACAAAATGTTATTGTTCTGTGTGAATATAAACACAACCGCCGTGTTTTTTTAAGATGTCAAGGGGTGGGAGTATCCCACTACAAAGTTTCATGTTTCCTGCAAAAGTTTGCAATTCCGGAGAAAAACAGGCCTAAACCGCTGTGCTAGTGTACACGTCTGTGCACTGTACCAAAACCCCACTGCGCAGACTCGGACTCACAAGAGTGTTAATTTGGTGTTTAGGGATAGTTTGAGTCAAAATATGACCCCCACAATGCACCGGGGCATCTACCTACGCCAGGGGCGTTGATAAAAATGTAGTGAAGAGGACAATGAAGTGAGTGCAAAAGTGTTGGATAATTGTTATCTTAAAGCTTATTTTCATAAACACGGATGTTTTTTGGAGGGTTAGAACTTTTCCATTTAAGTAATATTCTGTAGAAAAAGGCTTCGTTAAAAGGGGATAAATAATTTGATTTTGACTGATGTGATATGGCCGTACAAAACAGTAAATACACCGGTGTAATATGGTTGCGCTCCATTCAGTCTTCTGTGACAATATTCACTAGATGGCACTATTTGATAGTTAATATTAAAATATTTGAAAAAAATAACCTTTATGAAGAGTTTAATTCCGCTATATATATATATATATATATATATATATATATATATATATATATATATATATATATATATATATATATACACACACGTAGAAATGATCTGCGGGAATGCAGTCTTTCCTCTGCGATCACACAGCGCTCTAAGTTTAGTAAGAGAGCATGATATATATTAAGATCTGAGTCACTGCTGACGGTTTCGCCTGATCGGTTTATCAGGTGATTAAAATTCAACTGCTGCGATGACGATTTTGGCCATTTCTTTTTTGCATGGGGGCCCTTAATCCATGGCGACAGGTGGATACTGTATCGGAATGTTGGTATATCAGGAGGCCAAACAGGGTTCAAAATTCTGCATTGAAAGTTTTAATTACAGCTCCAAAGCCAATTATATAAACCATGTGGACTAATAATCTTTGTGAATTAAAAAAATGCATATACATTTGCATAATTAATGAATCTTTATCCTTCGTGTAAAAATTTAAAAGCCCACATCTAATCCTGTTAGAAATAAAACAAACAAACGAAAAACCAAAATCAGTCAAGAATTTAGGGAAAAGAAGCATTTTTGTTTTGTGATTTTTATAAAGTGTCCATAAATTTGCTTAAGAAAGGAGTTTCAAAATTCGATGTAGAATTTTAGAAACATTTTTGTAACTTATGAACGGGATGAGGACGGACACCGGACGGACGAATTCACAGGTATATACAGAAATATGCCACATCATCACTGGCCCAAAGAGCTGAACACGCGACGGTGAAAACTAAAGCTATACGTACACATTCTTAAGATTATCCGGCAACGTCGACGACAACGCGTTTTGGGTGTACACATTATTATAATCTGGCAAAGTTTATAATCGGAGGCAAAATCGCAGGTGTAATGTTCAACAAGATGGGCGTTCAAGAAAACAATATTCTTCCAAATATTGCCTTTGCCTTAAATTACCGTGTCAACAAGATGAAGACGTAAAAGGAAATATTGGGTCCAATTAACTAGAAATGAACGTATTGGAATTTATATTATAAACCTTAAAAAAATAAAGTTTCATGTGTCTGGGCGACATTCCCTATTTTAACTTTTTTACCTATTTAGTAGCAAAGGATGCCTGTGCATGGTGGTAGTGATGTCGTAATATGGGAATGGCGCCGTTTTATTATGTCCGGCAACGGAAAAACATCGCCCACTGACCGACTCGAAAAATAGCCAGATTAGGGGGGGGGGAGGGGCAATGGGTCCGAACCCCTCCCCCCCCCCCCCCCCTTCCCTTTAACACCGCAACTTTTTTCGGGGTTTCAGACAAAAAATGCGGCCTGGAACCCCTTCTCCGGGCCTGGGGACTTTGTTTCAAGGATTTTCATTAGTCCTCCTGTGTTGCCCCCCCCCCCCCCTTTCCTAAATTGTGGATCCGCCCCTACATATAGTCGTACCGCATTGTCTGTGCCGTGCCCTGCGCATGTGTACACACTCCAGTGAAATTTCACACGACCGATTTTTTTCCCGCATTATCGTTGTCGATGCCCGAAAAACCGATGAATGTGTATCGTTTCCGAAGGGTATACCGTTTTGCCACTAGCCCTGCCTAGGCTTTAGTATTTGCGTTTACTAATAAAATGTTTAAAATAAAACGTGATTCCATGTAGCGATAGACTTAATTCAGTGCAAGCTCTTGTCACTAAAGCCCTGTAAAGTCCGCATGGTGAATCCCTGATATTTGCATATGAAGGCATCACAAGGCTCTTTGAGGACCTGACGATTCCCCCGTATTTGCATATCAGGCCGTCACGCCTCGTGTGAGTGGCATCGTTGCTATGCATGTATGAGAACGCCAACAACGGTCCCAAAATCATGTATTCAGGTATTCCACACATTGACCTTCGTGTCCTATGATATATCTCTGCTGAACAAATATTACGGTCCATGGGTCAAATGTAAATGCATATTGTAGACACTATCGCAACTATTTTGTTTAGACAGGTGCAGTAAAATTCTCTCTGCCGAGATGACAGCAGCAGCTGGCAGCATTTGTCTGAACCCGTGTATTAAGTGTCAAATTGCGACTCGCGAATCGTGATCGTTTCGGTCAGCCGGTACATTTTGACTGCGCTCGTGCACCTGAATATTATACGCTGATTGGTTGTGCCAGAGTTTGTTTGGCCTACATTATGTTTAGACAGGCCAACTTTCAAGAGTGGTGGTCTGATAAACGTTAACACTGAGGGTTATAGTGTTTTAAAGTCTCGCCGAACTCATCATAAGCGACGGCCTAAAATATTAAGACAGATTAAATGGGAATATTAGTAGCCAACTGGAAGCCCGGAATAGGCGATGACTGAATGAACCATGTTGGTTTTTAAAAAGAATCTGAAAAAGGCCAATGCTGACGTCACTGGTAAAAGACCTTAATTCAGCGAGGCGGTGATGTGTTGCGCTGACCGTCCGATCATAGCATTTTCATGAACTGGGCCAGTCTATTTGGCCACAGTAAAGGCGGGACCTATAATTGACAGTGTCCGCCATCTAGCGGCCAAGGCTCGTACTTGATTATTAGGTTTGTCTCTCCTCCACTACGCGGCAGCACGGTCGAGCCATCATTTGCAGCTGCAGAACTGTAAGGTAAACTTGAAAGGCTGTCGACCAAGCAGCCAAGCCTTATGTCGCCAGCACTGGCACCTAGTGCACATTATGAACATCGAATAGACACCCTTAGGTTTTTATCAGCACTGTATCAGTTTCAGCAGTCGACGAAACGTGAGTAATCAGCATGCATTGATGCTTGCTTTGACTGTTGTTGCTGTGTTTTTTGGGGCTCGCGCAGTGCTGTTGTTGGCCTGACCGATATGACGTCATAGGTCAAAGGGCGGGGCACCTGCTTCGATCACATATTTGACCCACCGAACAGATTTTGTTTACCAGATATTACTAATTGCTCGTTTATTATTTTTTCCCGGAATGACGCTTTTGTTGGCTGTTAGAGAAGAGGGAAGTAATTGATGTTCACTGTGTTAGGACCAATTTTATCAAATGGAAAACAGCAATAAAAAGAGAGCCTGGCGCAGTTTATTTGATATATTTTTTTTATAATCAATGTTTTGAAATTGACGTTTGCATTCTCCCCTTTTTCTACATGACACGAACAGAAAGAACAGAAATAGAGCCAGTATTTATTTAATTAAACAATGATGTACATTGAATTGCACATGGAATTGTGTGTTATATTAATGTATAGGTTGCTGCACCACAGCTAGTGCATGAATTCTTTTTTTTTCATGATTTTTAAACATTTTTTATTTTCTTTGATGTAATGTAAAAGCTTCTTTTGACAAGAAACTATGCATACATTTCTTTGTTCACTAATTGTGTTGCAGTCATCATTATTTCGAGTACTTGGAAAAATTATGATTAGGTTAATCTGATCAGGCACAGAATGTGCACTCTAGCTATCATGTGTAAAATTCTAAATTATTATGGACCTGTTATAAAGTGTATGTATGCTAACTCTGTAAAAACAATAAGTCTGTCAGTGGATTCTGTAGAGATTCAGACCAGACTTATTGGACTGGTTTGGTGAAAAATATCATTCTGGACCAGATTGGACTGTTAACACAAAATACCGAACCTCTTATCCCCGGAACAGTCCGAACCACTCTACCTAATATTAAAGGTTTGAGCTACACAGGGGGTTTTATGGTTTTAGTTTTAAACCAGCAATCTTGTTAAGAACAAAGTATAATTATAAGCCGCTCAATATTAAGACTCTTTAGCTAAATTATTATATATGTGGATTATTTTATATTTTTGTTTTCTGAGTAACATTAAAACTGTAAAGGGTCATTTTTGTTTTAAGCTTATGATTTAAATACACACTTTTTCTCTGTATCACTGTGTATCAAAGTATTATAAGAAACATTTCTGTACATTAAATTCAATAAATACATGCCGGGGATAGGTCTTTACATACTCTATATAACAAATTATTAACATCAGATTGATCAGTTTTCTTTTGTTAAATCACACTTAAATCAGTACATCCCTATTCCCTATAAATCCTTCCCTGCCCAGAAAATTATTAATTTGCTCACCCCACCCTTCACAAATTGGTTTATAGTGTAACCACTAAGCCCCACCCAGTAACAAAACTATCCCACTCTTGTCATCAAAAAATCAAACCCAGATCTTGTGATTCATTTGCAGCTTAATAAATTTATTGCATGGTTTGATTTTTATGTGATATTCAGTTTAGAAATTTGAATACATATATGTAATGAAAAAAAAACTGTAGAATAAAAACAGAATAAAAACTACAATATTAGGAATAACCAGGATTCCTGGGTTTTACCCCTTATTTCCATATTGTTTCCTAAATTTCAAATATTTAGCAAAATAAGCTTAAATGTTAACAGAGGTTAACATTTAATACTTTTTCATGGCCAAAAGTCAGTTCAAATTCTCATTGGTCATGTCTGAATCACTGATATATTAGTAGGTACCACAGTGCAAAATTTCAAATTAATTTTCTGAACTCCTTTTTGTTACCAAATTAAAGTTTAGATTAATACAAGGTATATAGTTTTTATTTGAAGTTTCTATCTCAAACACCCATTTTTATTTAAAGTTTCTATCTCAAACATCTGTGTTTTAAAAATAGATTTTATCCAAATATTACTTAGGATTCCTGGGATTTATTACTCTCACTCCCTATTGATTAGAGTGATGTGCTTTGCACAACTAAACATGACTTAAGGTGTGAATGGTAAATGGCTCCTTAAAGACAGGGGTGATGTGGTCATGCAGAGCCACTTGAAACATTAAAAAAAATGTGGGTTTAACTTTTGCTGGTCAGTCAGAAAGAAATCAAGCTTTGTTTATCCCAGATAAAAGCAAATAAACATGGGGAAGATCTAGGGTAAAAAAATAAGCAAACCTGTGGGTAAAATATTTTTAACCCTGGTTTTACCCATTGGGTTGGGTAAATTAGTTTTTCCAGGGTCAAATGGAATTTTTAGTGATATTACAATGTGAATTTTAAGCAGACCTTGTGAATCTCATTATCTGTATATCAACATATCAATTTTTTTAAATTATTGTATGATAAATCAGAAAGAGATTCAAAGCTGTAAAAGATATAAAATATTTAGTTATTATAATTTAAGCACAGAGGCTTCAGATATACATAAATATTGCTTCCAGCAGTACAGCGATTTAAATCATGATTTTTTTATACTGTTATACTGAATTGATTTACTCAAACCTGCCCTGTATTATGATATATTTGACCTGATCTGTCACTCTGATATCAGCTATGGCATTTAATCAATTAATTCATTATCATAAAAAATAGGATGTCTATATAACTGTATGGTTTATGTTTTATACTTAACAGGAACAAACTCTTCAGTAGAAGGATTATTTATATAACTTCAGGCATCGCAGACTGGGGTCAATTATATACAGGTGGTGCTTATACTAACAAATAATATAGAGGGTACTTGCTGTGTATGTATAACCAAGACACAATAAATCATTTATACAGGCCTTACCAATTAAACTAGCTATTCCCTTAAATTTTCTGTAGAAGATATATCTGATTTCTGCCTTGCTCTGCGATTTGAGTATGAAGGATTTTTAAGCAAGGCCAAAAATAAAAAGGTAAAAGATATGGTTCACAGGCACCGCTCACATAAATTTCCACCCCCCCCCCCCCCCCCACCCCCATCAAAAATTTTCATTTTGATTTTCATCTTTCAAGAAGATAAAATACTACAATTTTGAAAATTCTGAAAAAAGTGCCTGAGAACCATACCTTTTTTGCCTAATTCCTGTTCAGGAAAGGTCTTTTAACCCCTCTGTGAGAGGTATATGAACTTGTTCATCTACATGCTGTTTGTAAATAGTACCTGCACCAAAGTTGACAAACGATAAAAATAATGTAACCTAAATTGGTTGCTTGAATATGTGTGGAATTGCTGAAATATCATAAGGCAAAAAAAGCCTATGGTTCTCAGGCACATTTTTTCAGGAGCCAGTGCAGGCGGGCAATATGCTATTTATTACCTTTTTTGTATGTTTCGGTAAAAATGTCATATGATCAGTGAAAAGCATGATTATATAACATTTTTTATGCTACACAGGAAAAAAAACTACATAACAAAGAAAATCTTATCAAAATTGAATTAATTTATCTTCTTGAAAGTGAAAATCAAAATAAAATATTTTTGATTTGGGGGATTAAAATTGAGATGGGCAGTAACTGAGAACCATATCTTTATTTTTTTTTGCCTAAATGTCATGAATCATGTAACAGGTCGTGATGGATATTGACAAAAACTTAACATCAGTACATGATAGTAGTCTCATAATTAGTTTAATTCACAGAAAATATTCATGACAATATCAAATTTATATTGCAGAGAAAAAATTGTGAACAGAAAGATAATGATGGTGTTGTCTTAAGAGGAAAATACTTTTGACAGGAGTGAAGGCAATGAATCAGATCCATATTGTACATGCACCAGTATTTCAGAACCCTATTCCACTCATGCAGCAGTAAATGAGGTTCGTTTGTGGGGATTCATGACTGCCATGTATTATCATGAATCAACTTTTTCATTTAACCTTTTCACCAAACACTGATAAAAACAATATGTCTAGGTCTTGGTGTCTAGTGTCTGGGCCAAGCAGTCTCGGTAATAAGGACGAAAACAGCAAGGAATCATTGGAAATCACCATGTCTCGTAACCATGGCAACAGCATGCAAATAAGAGAATGATTCTTCCCTGTGAAAACTGCGCATGAAAAATATTTTCTAAAATATTTTGAAGTGATTGAGAGCTGCAAAAAACATAGAAATTAAATAATTAAAGAGATA